>JAUJYZ010001326.1:147500-571637 GCA_033675265.1 Actinostola sp. cb2023
TGTCCATCCATCCATCCATCCACCCATCCTAGTCATTCATTCTTTATTTGTCCATCCATCCAACCAACCACCCATCCATCCTAGTCATTCATTCTTTATTTGTCCATCCATCCATCCACCCATCCATCCTAGTCATTCATTCTTTATTTGTCCATCCATCCAACCATCCACCCATCCATCCTAGTCATTCATTCTTTATTTGTCCATCCATCCATCCATCCACCCATCCTAGTCATTCATTCTTTATTTGTCCATCCATCCAACCAACCACCCATCCATCCTAGTCATTCATTCTTTATTTGTCCATCCATCCAACCATCCACCCATCCATCCTAGTCATTCATTCTTTATTTGTCCATCCATCCAACCACCCATCCATCCTAGTCATTCATTCTTTATTTGTCCATCCATCCATCCATTCACTCATCCATCCTAGTCATTCATTCTTTATTTGTCCATCCATCCATCCATCCACCCATCCATCCTAGTCATTCATTCTTTATTTGTCCATCCATCCATCCATTCACTCATCCATCCTAGTCATTCATTCTTTATTTGTCCATCCATCCATCCATCCACCCATCCATCCTAGTCATTCATTCTTTATTTGTCCATCCATCCATCCATTCACTCATCCTAGTCATTCATTCTTTATTTGTCCATCCATCCATCCATTCACTCATCCATCCTAGTCATTCATTCTTTATTTGTCCATCCATCCATCCATTCACTCATCCATCCTTTATTTATCCGTCAAGCCATTAAAAATTCATTTATTCATTCATCCATTCACTTTAATGATTGTCTTAATACTTATATACTTTATTGAACACTGTTCCCCAAAGGACTTTTCAAAGTCCATTACAATAAAAATTCACCCCAAAATAAATAAATTGATAATACATCGTATCCTACTTACCAAGGAAATAATATGTTTCACCAGCGTCAAAGTAAATACCAGGTGATACAGGACTTTTCTCCTTGAAGTCAATAGAATACATATACCGTTTGAGTGTCTCTGGTGCACTGCAATCATAAAGCTTCTTGTTACGCAATCCTTTGCCTGCTGCTATGTCTTGTGGGGTGCCAAAACGTGCAGTTAAGTTGACGTTACAGGCATCAAAGCTCTCCTTGTCGTAGACTATCCATATATTCTCATAGAGAACTCTGGTAGAGGGTTGGCTCGGCATTGTCTGCATGATAATAAACTCAAATGGACACACTATTGGCAAGATGGACTGCAGATGAACTTTCATTGCTGGCGTTCCTCCAAAGCAGGAACTTTGTAGATTTGATGTGTTTGAATTTTGGAAACTGAGGAAAGAGATTGTAACAATATAAACTTTTGAAATACTGAAATATTATGCATCAATCAATTCCAGATGGATTTCAGACGTTTTTTTCCTCCCGATTATAAGCCCACCACAAAACCCTTACAAAATTATACAAGCCCAGGGCTTATAACCAGGATTCTACAGTAATTGAAACGTATGCAGTATATTTGTTGTATTTATTTGACAACATCTCAATGAATGCCGACAGACATGAATTTCAATATAGATCTTGTAAGAAAAACATTTCCAAGTCTTCGTGTTTTTCAAGTCAATATTTTACAAAAACAACTCAACCATAATTTGTACACATTAACACTTGAAACTACAAGCAAAAAAAACCTTTCACAATAGAAATAACAACATTGATGAATGTCGCAATCTCCAAGGATTCCAGTCAAAACTTTACAGTGACCATGAATATGAATATAATATTACCATGGAAACAAACAGTAAACAATGAATCATTGAAAACCATTGTTACACAAACAAAATTGCTCTAAGCACTTTACAATCATGATAGCTGAGTCATTCACTATAAACAATGAGATCTATTTAAAGTATATCCACACGAGGGTCTAGTTTCTGCAATTTCTAGCTGATACATATCATAACTTCTTCTATTATGAATACATGTACTATGGAAACAACTGTAATAAAGAATTATTGTCCCAAAAGGGTTTAAAAACATCACAAAACAAAGCAAAGTTTACTCATTGGTTCCCTAGCAACATCTTATCTACATGTACATATGTACACAATACTAATATTATGATTGTAAAACCACTGTAATTCTTTCGCCAAAGGTGGTGAATAAAGTTTATTATTAATAATAAACTTTTATTTATAATTTATTTAATTTATATTACTTTCATTCAGTTGTAAAATGCACTGAGATCAATATTTAGTGCATTTAATTAAGAATGTTATTATTATAATATAACAGACTACATCATTGTTGTATGCGGATGCTACAATGTACATTGCAAATTACAAATTCAAATTTCGCATTTGTTATGTCTGCTACTTACATGTATGAAGATTATTGTTTATGAAAACATATCAACAGACACCTTCTTCCAAATGTAGAGGGTGCATGTTACATCTAGAGAGATTTTAATTCAGATCAAAATCTAAATTCTCCTATAGAATTCAAAGTTCCTGAAGGAGATTTTAGTATTTGATCTGTTGCTAATTCTACAGAATGACAGACTTATCTATTATTAATGCATTAGACCTACAAAAATGCATGACAAGCCCTCAATTCCTGGCCCCTGTTGCACAAAAGGTGAATAGCGCTATCCTGACCGGATAAGACAGATAAAATTGAATACATTTTATATTGATCACTACCAGTTGGATAAGACTTTATATCCAGTGGATATATATTTATAAGTGCTATTCACCTTTTGTGCAACCGGGGCCTCTATTAAAATACTGTCATACCGTAAATATAAATCTTTAACATGAATTCTTAGCATTGCAGATTTAAGAACTAAAGGTATGAGAAACTAGAAAGACAAAGAAATTACTCCATGCAATGGTAGTATTACATTTTACAAAATATTCAAATAAGCTGATATATGTTTCCTTTATACCCAAGTTATATACAGCGATTTGCAAAAATTCTGTAAAAGCAATATATATCAATATATCAATATATCGGGTGCATTGTGGGTAATTTTCATCATAAAATTGCTGAATAAGCCCTCTAAAGTTCAAAACTTTCAATTGTTTTTTCACATATATATACTACAAATGTTACTTGGGTTTAGATTCAGGTTTAATAATGGCTAACATCAAAGAATTAGGATTATGCAAATTACTATATATTGATATATTAGGATTTTACAGAATTTTTGCAAATCGCTGTATATCTATAGGTAAAAAAATGATCTACAAATGTAAAACATTTTTTGTACCATTTTTACTGTATATTGTACAGTTGTTTGTGTCTCAGAGGCTTTGCTGCAATGACAAACTTCTCTGAATTAATTAAGTGTCAATAATGAAAGCCTGACATACGTAATATGCATGGAATGGGGAAGTGGTCCTGATGTAATGCAATACACTCTTATAAGTTAATTATTACTGTGTTAAAGACCAGCTCATTTAGGAATACGTGTTCCAACTTGAAACATGTTGAAAATGATGAAAGTCATTATTATGATGCAAGTTCTATTTTCTTGCTTCCAAAGGATGGATTATTAATCGTCTAACTTTACCTCGTAAACAGACAGGTCACTTGAAATCTTATAAACACTTGAACAAGTTTATATCTACAACTCACTTCATGCATGTCTCTAAGTTAATAGACCAATTCGGCTAATGCAATGTTTACATTCTTTTTCCCAATTCAAAACCTTTGGGAATAAGAGCTTTTTGTTTCAAACATTTCCATGTCAATGCTCTATTGAAATCGAAATACAACAGACAAAGAACCGTATTCCCAAAAGATCTGAATTGGGTAAAACATTGCATTAGCCGATTTGGTCTATTGCAATGCGTCAGGCAAAGAAATCTGATACATCAAGCCCTGGCAAGCCTGGACACTAAAAAGTGTAATTTTTGTTTTGACAATTGGTATAATAAACAGATCAGTATTGTACACATTTTAAACACATCACTTCAAATATCTCAAACCCTAGCAAGCCACCAGTAGAATATACTCTATGAATGCAGCATATTCACATGGGAAATCTATTGAAACTGTAATGCTTGATATATTGCTAAAAATGAATGTCATACTTTATTTCAATTTGTTTACGCTGACAGATAACCAAGAACAAATAATAAAACTGCGAGAGAAATAATAATACTAGTAAATTAATTCCCCAAGGTATATAACTTACATGTATATTTTTTAATGTACAAAATGTACCTTGGGGAATTGATTTACCAGTGTTATTTTAATACATTAAAATGTATATTTTAATTAATTTTGTCATTGATGTCTTGCATCAAGTAACTGGATTAGAACAATTTGAATAAAAAAATGATAATTTATCGAGGTCCATTCCTAGAAGGTGATGAAGGCCTAGTAATTAGTATTAGTATTATTATCAGGGAGGTGTGTCATCGGAAATGATGATAAAGTGAGAAACTAATACTCGATAGAAGTAGAAAATAAAGTGAATCTGAAATTGAGTTTTGAACTTTTAACAACAATCTTTCTTGCAAATGTTGAACTTGAAAACAGCTGAAAAGGTTTCTAAAAATCAGATATGACCAAATATATCATTATTTGATGGATAGAAATAGGTTGGAAAAAAGAAAGTTAATATCTAAGACATTTAGATGAGTGTTATTAGAGTTTAACGATGTTTTATAAGCTAAAATACTGCTAAAATAGTCAGTTACTAAAGTAATATTGATCACAAACTCACTTTATAATTAGTTCACTCTGACGTACAGTGGCGGTACAGCAAGCGGAAGCCAACAAAATTCAATAGATTCTTGCTAGTTCTACTTGGTTCGTTATACTTACATTGGATTATTAGTCGTCCACATAACTGATTTGTAGACATCAGATGAAACCATCATCCAAGTTACAATAAAATACAACAAGACAGTTTCATAGCGACGACAGACTTGTAGCGACATCTCTGCAACAAACTGGGTCAAAACTACTGGATTTTTTGGGTTTTCACGCTTCAAATTCACATTGCGTTTGCCAAAGTCGTAGAATTGAATTTATGGACGTATGTTTAAAGGTTGTCATCGATGGAAAGTCAAAACACTCTAAAAAAGGATATTTTATCGGAGGCCAAAGTCTCCTTCCTTCTCTTGCAAGAATTGTTTTGAAATCACAATGTAAAATGGTGCGCATGCGTGGTACTGTCATTACGTGCGCATAAATGACGTCAGCATGTTGCGCCTGTAAGGAAGCGGTATACTTTGAAATGCAATTTATTTATTGTAATTACTAAGAATCTATGCTACAGAAGGGATAAATAGGGATAAAAATAGGAATTACAACCAGTCAAATTCACATGCAAGATTGCACCCCTATAAAGGTTGATAAAATAAATACGAAAAGGCAAGTTTGGTTATTTGATCTGCAACACCATATAACAGACCATATACGGTTTACAGCTTGTCATATATAGGTCAGTGTGACCAGCAAAACCAATAAATCAAACTACACATTCAAAGAAATGAGAAACAAAGAAGAAAAGATTGCATTGACAGAACTAAGTCACGAGTAGGCGGGGAGTTCCGGGTAGGAACCGGTAGGAACCAAGGATTTTTGTAATTTTTGCATTTATTTAATGTGTGTGAATAAACTTGAATTGAATTTGGACAGGGGAGGTGAAAATTAGTTAAGATAGTTGAAAATGGCACTCATATCGTAGCCAGGAGTAATGGGCTCCTGTCATAGCTAATTGCATAATCCGGAAAATCATAAATCATAGAAGCTGAGGCCGCAAGGATGGATGGGAAATCAGTTCATGACCTGCATTACACACAGATATATTCAATGTTCTCGTAGTTTTGAAGGTATATGAGCTATTTAACTAAGATCCTACAAGTCTGGATAAAAAGGTCGATGATTTGACGATGTTATTTGAGAGTTTTAATTTCCCAGAATTCCTTTTAATTTTGGTCATAGCTTTCATGGTTTTCAATCCGACAACGATTATGCAATTATAATTATAATTAGCTGTATTCCGGCGAACTAACTATATATGCAGTAAGCGGACACTTCTTCCAGTAGACGGACACATCCCACTGACAGTGTCTCCACTAAAATCAAGGTTCAAAGGTTCATTTATTTCCACAGATTCTAGAAACTTCAGGTTTCATTTCGCCGACTGTTGTTCTTGGGGTCCGCGTTCTGTGGCAGCTGGGAGCAGCCCGGAAATATGTATTTCTGGGTACAAATTTGCTATTTCTAGCACGCATTCTGAGCAAGCTAGTGTTTCCTCAGTTTCGATGAACAATATGGAACGGATTTCCTTTGTTGTAGGAACTGAGGGCTGTTATTGTGCTTGTAGCAGGGAGGACGTTTTATTGTGCTTGTAGCAGGGAGGACGTAGAATTCGAAATAACTTGTGATTCAATAACCTTTCATTTTGGTGTCTGGTGAAGATTTAAAAACTGAACTGTACTGAGAACTTCATTGTAAACATACTTCAGGTCACCATAAGTCACCAACATTTCCATGCCGTCCCCGCTCGGTCTTATACATGCTCTTCGCAACAAACAAACAGATATGTAAACAGATGTTCATGTTTCACGTTATTTATAGCTTGCTATTTTCAATTTCAAATGTAAATAAAATTGTTTGTGGTTGGGTGCCCCACAAGCCGGCCCTCATGAATACCACAGTGGAGTTTCTTTGATGACAAATCAGTCGGCCCATTCCCAGGAAACTAAGCCCCAATTTTAACATTGTTAAGTTTATAATCTTGTCTCGGCTTCTCAAACAAGGCGGGTAATAATCTGTCACATTTTGGCTGTGGATGTCAGCAGTAAATAGCTGAAACCAACATTTCTGTTGATTCACATTATCACTAAAAGCGTGACTGTCATTACTGTCAAAGTTACACCGACATTTTTAAAATTATTTAAATACTTTTCTTGCTATTGCTATGTTTTGCATGAATATGTTACAATTCTCTGATACATATATCCTTCTCCGTCTGCTATATACTCGCTTCCTTTCTTTGGATTCCGAGAAATTCTTTGAAAATTCGTCAGTGAAGGTTCTAAAAACTATAGGTTTGAAGTGCACGCGTTTTCTCCTCACTGAGACGAGAAAGCCGAAACGGAAGAGTGCAGTTCCTAGTGTGGCTTCGCTGCATGAGACTAGTACTCATTCTTTACAGACCCTTCACAACGCAGCCGACACTCGGCCATGTTTTGATTTCTTGTTATGTGGTTCTACGATCAAACTTTTCATCGGCTCTTCTGATGTCTTCTTATTTGAACCTTGTCTTCTGTTCCTCTTTACACTAATGATGGAAATCAAGAAATATATTATTCTGTCGTCGTTCGAATACAGTCGTTTTCGTATGAGTGAAAAACCTACGGCACGAAGTTTAATAAAGGCCCGGACACACGATGCAACTTTTCTTGCAACGTTGCGCGCAACAGTTGCAGAAGTAGGATCGTGCAACGCTGCATCGTGTGACACCCCAAAAAGACTATTGTTGCACGCAACGTTGCATCATGTGATACCACAAAAAGACCTTGTTGCGCGCAACGTTGCATCGTGTGACACCACAAAAAGACCTTGTTGCGCGCAACGTTGCATCGTGTGACACCCCAAAAAACTATTGTTGCGCGCAACGTTGCATCGTGTGACACCCCAAAAAGACCTTGTTGCGCACAACGTTGCATTGTGACACCCCCAAAAACTATTGTTGCGCGCAACGTTGCATCGTGTGACACCCAGAAACACTATTGTTGCACGCAACGTTGCATTGTGTGACACCCAAAAAACTATTGTTGCGCGCAACGTTGCATTGTGACACCCAGAAACACTATTGTTGCACGCAACGTTGCATCGTGTGACACCACAAAAAACTATTGTTGCGCGCAACGTTGCATCGTGTGACACCCCAAAAAGACCTTGTTGCGCACAACGTTGCATTGTGACACCCCCAAAAACTATTGTTGCGCGCAACGTTGCATCGTGTGACACCCAGACACACTATTGTTGCACGCAACGTTGCATTGTGTGACACCCAAAAATCTATTGTTGCGCGCAACGTTGCATTGTGACACCCAGAAACACTATTGTTGCACGCAACGTTGCATTGTGACACCACAAAAAGACCTTGTTGCGCGCAACGTTGCATCGTGTGACACCCCAAAAAGACCTTGTTGCGCACAACGTTGCATTGTGACACCCCCAAAAACTATTGTTGCGCGCAACGTTGCATCGTGTGACACCCCAAAAAGACCTTGTTGCGCACAACGTTGCATTGTGACACCCAAAAAACTATTGTTGCACGCAACGTTGCATTGTGACACCCCCAAAAACTATTGTTGCGCGCAACGTTGCATCGTGTGACACCCAGAAACACTATTGTTGCACGCAACGTTGCATTGTGTGACACCAAAAAAAAAAACTATTGTTGCGCGCAACGTTGCATTGTGTGACACCCAGAAACACTATTGTTGCACGCAACGTTGCATTGTGTGACACCCAAAAAACTATTGTTGCACGCAACGTTGCATCGCGTGACACCCAAAAAACTATTGTTGCGCGCAACGTTGCATCGTGTGACACCCAAAAAACTATTGTTGCACGCAACGTTGCTTCGCGTGACACCCAAAAAACTATTGTTGCGCGCAACGTTGCATCGTGTGACACCCAAAAAACTATTGTTGCGCGCAACGTTGCATCGTGTGACACCCCAAAAAGACCTTGTTGCGCACAACGTTGCATTGTGACACCCCAAAAAACTATTGTTGCGCGCAACATTGCATCGTGTGACACCCAGAAACACTATTGTTGCACGCAACGTTGCATTGTGTGACACCCAAAAAACTATTGTTGCGCGCAACGTTGCATTGTGTGACACCCAGAAACACTATTGTTGCACGCAACGTTGCATTGTGTGACACCCAAAAAACTATTGTTGCACGCAACGTTGCATCGCGACACCCAAAAAACTATTGTTGCGCGCAACGTTGCATCGTGTGACACCCAAAAAAACTATTGTTGCGCGCAACGTTGCATCGTGTGACACCCAAAAAACTATTGTTGCGCGCAACGTTGCATCGTGTGACACCCAAAAAAACTAGAAAGGTTGCATCGTGTGTCTGGGCCATTACGGTTGCGCGCAAAGTCATTGCTCAACCAATCAGAATGCTTAGACACGGCACTGTCACGGCACGTGACACGAACCGTACCGAAACTACTTCCCACTCTCATATACGAAAACTGAATTTTGCACCAATCCGTATACTGGAACCATAGCAGGCTCGCGTACAAATGTTTCATTGGATGAATAATGTTTCGCGCCAAACGGGTTACCTGTGTGTATCGTGGTCGAAGAGGAATGAAACGGAACGAAACGCCGCGTCGAAGCTTAGCTCCAACCGCGCGAAATAGTCCGCGAATTGCGATAATCATAAACTCGTGTGTTGTTTTTAATTCCAAGTTTGGCAATGAAGTGGTTTTATTAATTTGTATTATAATAATTTATCTCTCAATTATTTAATTGAACTTACCACAAATAGAGAAGAAATATTGCATTAATGAGGAAAGACACCCCTAAAGCTACGCCAAGACAGATAGCTAAGACTTCCCACCAATGCACTGTAGAGAAACAAAATCAACGACATCAAAAACCACAAGATATAGCGTACGGTTTGATTGCATGTCTACATATATTAGTACGTAACCCAGAGAAGATCGTTTGACTACTGTAGCAATAGAAAGACGATATGTGCGTCTTTATTATTTATTATTTCTTTCATTCTCTCTTTCTTTCTCTCTTTCTTTCTTTCTAATTATTTCGTTTCTTTCTTTAATAGTTCTTCCAAATAAGTAACATACAGAACATTGTTTCAATATTGCATAAACACAGAGGTGTCCGGAGAGGATGCCGTACACTGTAGCAAACACCAAACTCTCGTATGTGTGTATGTTTGGCTAAAGATACAGATCGACACACTGTGCAACACTGCGCACGACATTGCCGGCAACATGTACTATTGCAGTGTGTCCACCAGTGTAATCGATCAATACAATCGATTTCTACTTGAGCAGCAATGCAAGCAACAATGCAAGCAACATGTACTATTGTAGGGTGTGTCCACCAGTGTAATCGATCAATACAATCGATTTCTACTTCAGCAACAATGCAAGCAACAACTTGCATCGTCGTATGACCGCGCGCTATTCAATAGAGTCGTTTTCATATGAGTGGGAAACCAATCACAGCGCGCAAAATCACAGTTAGCCCAAGCTCAACATTTATATAAGAGAAAGTATGGGTATTATTCAATGGTCGATTTTCAGCGTAAATATTGAATACATGTTATTGTAACTTACTATGTGTTCCTGCCAATGTCTGGAGCGAGTTTCAGAATTCTTCTGTGTTACGCTGAAAATCGACCATTGAATAATTCCCATACATTCTCTTATACAAATGTTGAGCTTGGGCTACCTGTGGCAAAATCAGAATGCTTGGACAAATGACGGCACGATCACCCGGCACGGCGACACGATCACCGCACGGCATAAACCGTACCGTATCTACTTCCCACTCATACGAAAACGACTCTATTGCAGGGGTGGACACACGCTGCAACAAAATTGCCAGCAATATTGCACGTAATGTTGCACCGTGTGTCCGCACCTTTATACTTTCTGATTTGCTTGAAAAAAGTCAACCACAGGAACCCCAAGAAGTGATATGTTAATCTGAGTTCTTACTTGTTGACAAAGGTTTCCTTGATGATGTCACTTTGACTGTCTTATTGTGACAGGCCGTGATGGTTTTGTTGGTGGATGGTGACACCTGTGCTTGACAACTAGGATCTTAGACACAGTAAATCACAGTAATGAAGGCTTTTATGACTACTATATATTGATAGCCATTCAGATGAATCGATTGATGAATTGACAGACTCTGTGATTGGCAAATGAAAATTGAGAGAAATAGACAGACGGACAGATGGATGGAAAGATGGATAATGTATGGATGGATGAATGGATGGATGCCGAATGAATGGATGGATGGATGCATGGACAGATGCATGGATGGACGGATAGACAGATGGCTGAAATGGAATGAGTGAATGGATTATGGATGGACAGACAGACAAATGAAATGAGTGGATGGAAGGATAGATGGATGGACAGACAGACAAATGAAATGAGTGGATGGATGGACAGACAATTGGAATGAGTGGATGGATGGATAGATGGATGGACAGACAAATGGAATGAGTGGATGGATGGATAGATGGATGGACAGACAAAATGGAATGAGTGCATGGATGGATGGATAGACAGACAAATGAAATGAGTGGATGGATGGACAGACAATTGGAATGAGTGGATGGATGGATAGATGGATGGACAGACAAATGGAATGAGTGGATGGATGGATAGATGGATGGACAGACAAATAAAATGAGTGGATGGATGGATAGATGGATGGACAGACAAAATGGAATGAGTGCATGGATGGATGGATAGACAGACAAATGAAATGAGTGGATGGATGGACAGACAATTGGAATGAGTGGATGGATGGATGGATAGACAGACAAATGAAATGAGTGGATGGATGGACAGACAATTGGAATGAGTGGATGGATGGATAGATGGACAGACAAATGGAATGAGTGGATGGATGGATAGACAGACAAATGAAATGAGTGGATGGATGGATCGATGGATGGATGGATGGACAAACAAATGGAATGAGTGGATGGATGGATAGATGGATGGATAGATGGATGGACAGACATATGGAATGAGTGGATGGATGGATAGACAGACAAATGAAAAGAGTGGATGGATGGATCGATGGATGGATGGACAAACAAATGGAATGAGTGGATGGATGGATAGATGGATGGATAGATGAACGGATACATGGATGGACAGACAAATGGAATGAGTGGATGAATAGATGGATGGATGAATTGCTGGATGGACAGACAGACAATGGAATGAGTGGATATAACATGTACCTGTGGAGTTGGTTTCACAAATCGTAAATTGAACTCTCAATGAAATCTCATCTCTCTTGTCCATACAATGACCTCCAGATGTTTGGTTTAATGAATCTTTACTCCCATTTGAGGTTGCTATGGAGACATAACACACATACATATACAACAGTACTGGAAGCATTGACTACATCGGAGGGGAGGGGAGTTACACTGAGGGATGGATCGAGGTACTTTGTTAAGAAATGGTTAGGAGGGTGCCACCATGGTTATCAGATACAGATCCTGTTTGATCAAGAACCTGGATTTCTGACTTATTTTTCTTAATCTGGACTGAAGAAGTAACAATATAAACATTGCATTGGTGACACTCACCTATCAAATAAATACTCCTGGATTCTCCTTGGTTGACTTTATATTCCAAAGTATTGAGTACAGCAGTAAAATTAATAGTGTAGTAATTGAGTTTGTCTGGTGTATCACAAAGGTGAAGTAAACGTTTATATTTTAATGTAATTTTACATGAATAGAAGTCATCTTTGCTGACCATCCATATATTTTCAAACAAGTCATTCAATTGCGGCTCTTTAGTTATAGTAGTCATTATAGTAGCAACATTTGGGCAGACGATGATTATATTGGAATCAGGTGAGACAGGTTTTGTAAAGAAAGCTTTGTCATTGTTGAAGTCATCTTTGGAAAAATGGAATCTGTTGATTAATAATAATAACAACTCGGATAAATCTATATTGTGATTCTTGAAAAGTGATGTTTCATTCTATCTTTACTGTCAAGCATAGATCTAGAGGTGAATTAAGATATCATAATTCATATTATTATTATATTTTATATTTAACTTAAGAACTAACATCGTATCAAAATGACAACCAACTTTTCTCGATATATAACTTACATTCTACTGTCCATTGTATTGTGTTGTATAAACAAACTCAAATTGCTCATCGATCAACACAAAAACTTACTTTGGGTTAAGAGGACTCCAGTAAAGCGATTGATAATATTTACTTGTCACAGGACACCACATGTAAAACCCCAACAAAAAGCATTGACTTTTGAGTAAAAACACCCAACTCATGATCACGACGTGCCTTCAAATGGTCACCACCTTGTCACACCTGTGCCATGTACCGAAGATTTGTTGGTTGTAGCTAAAATATATCACCTTTGAGGATCTCGTACAGGCATTTTCAGACTCATAAAGTATATTGAAATGCAGAATTTATCGCTTCATCGACGAAGATCGACAGCGCCTTTAGAAAGTAGAATTCAACCAGGCGTTCCTTTTTGTGTCAGACTCATGCAGCTGAGACCAGTAGGGGAGGGGAGGGGTAGAAACAATCCCCCTCCCCTCCCCTCACTCCGAAAAAAAAGTAAATTAGCATTTAAAATATAGAGTTCAGTTTCAAGGACCTCTATATGAGAACTGTTATTACAAAATGGGTCTGTAGTCAACAAGATCCGTTTTGAGAAAACAGACTTCAACTATATATTTTACTAGTAAAATTAAATTAAAAAACTAACATTTTTTTATTATTTTAAATTATTTTACATTATTAAAATAATCAATTTCGTGAGTATAAAAATGTTCTTAAAAAACAAACAGTAAAAAGAAAAAAGAAAAAAAATTCGGTGCAGTGAGGAATCGATCCCGGGCCTTGCATGGCCTTGTGCTTCTAACGCGCTGTGTTTCAGTGCGAGCCACGGGACCATAGTAATTTGCACAACAATAGACAGTCCATTCACAGGATACACTAGGTTATTTTGTCCTCCAAATCAATAAGCGTGCACGATAGCCTAGTGGTGCGGGGCAGTTATTTAGTGGGACTAGGGTCCGACTGTTCCCTCCCTCTTTGATCACTAAGCTGATTGGTGTAATGCCCGGTAGCGCGGATGAGGCAGAAATCCTCGTCCTATACGTAACATACGGTGACTCGGCATAATGTCTGGGAGTATGGCCATTTTTGGATAAATTACCGGCATTCATCACTTTTGAACCTGAGGGTCGAGGGTTCGAGTCCCAGCCGTGGCAAGTTTTTTTTTTCCATGCTTTCTTTTTTTGCTTTGTTCATGTTTTGTTCTTGTTTGTTTGTTTCTTTACTTTTTTGGAATTGTTTGCATATTTCTCTTTTTTTTGTATAAAAAAATGTAAAAAAGCAGTCGCTATTCGCACCCAGTCTCACACTGCTACCTTGACTACCGTAACGATCTTCGTTTTCCCATTTACTGGAACACTGTTTCGCTCTGTTGTTTTCTCTCGCTCCACTGCAGTGACATTTATACGGGCAACCTATTAAATAACTTCTTCAGTAACAAAAAACGATACTAACACAAATAAATGATTATTACAATATAATATATATGTGTGAGAACTGTCATTAAAGTGTATATGAAGCGAATTTGTTTCTTTAAAAAAATCGATTACATATGAAGTGAATAGTGGGATGGTTCAGTATGAGCTTCGCATTTGCGAGTTATAAAGGTTTGAAATCGTGATATGCTAATATCACGACGTTGTTTTGACGTCATTTTGGTTGCAATTTATTATACCAAAGTGTCCTTGCATGTGCAAATTAAATATTGACATTTTTTTTATCTGACAAAATGTTTTCTCCAACTTATATAAATGAACTTTTTTTTCTATTTCAGAGAAGAGTGCTGCTTGAAAAAATCAAATAAGTTACGGCGTGCAACCAAGTTGACGTCACCGAATTAGCATATCACGATTTCAAACCTTTATAACTCGCAAATGCGAAGTTCAAAACACAAAATACTGAAAAATCCCTCTTCATTTGTAATCGATTTTTAAATATGCACTTTCATATGTACTTTCACAGGTTTAGAAAATTATCTAATAATGCCTGCATGCAACATTTGGTACAAAACTGCTGCTACACCACCACCACCACCACTACAACTACTACTACACCACCAGCACTACTACTACTACTACACCACCACCACCACCACTACAACTACTACTACTACCACCACCACTACAACTACTACTACTACCACCACCACGTACCACCATCACCACCACCACCACCACCACTACAACTACTACTACCACCACCACGTTACACCACCACCACCACCACCACTACTACTACTACACCACCACCACCACCATCACCACTACTACTACTACTACACCACCACCACTACTACTACTACACCACCACTACAACTACTACTACCACCACCACGTACCACCACCACCACCACCACTACTACTACAACACCACCACCACCACTACTACTACAACACCACCACTACAACTACTACACCACCACCATCACCACTACTACTACTACTACTACACCACCACCACCACTACTACTACACCACCACTACAACTACTACTACCACCACCACGTACCACCACCACCATCACCACCACCACCACCACCACCACCACTACAACTACTACTACCACCACCACGTACCACCACCACCACCACTACTACTACACCACCGGCCACCACCACTACTACTACACCACCACTACAACTACTACACCACCACCACCACCACCACCACTACTACTACTACACCACCACCACCACCACCACCATCACCACTACTACTACTACTACACCACCACCACCACTACTACTACACCACCACTACTACTACTACCACCACCACCACGTACCACCACCACCACCACCACCACTACTACTACTACAACACCACCACTACAACTACTACACCACCACCATCACCACTACTACTACTACAACACCACCACCACTACTACACCACCACTACAACTACTACTACCACCACCACGTACCACCACCACCACTACTACTACACCACCACCACTACAACTACTACCACCACGTACCACCACCACCACCACCACTACTACTACTACACCACCACCACTACAACTACTACCACCACGTACCACCACCACCACCACCACTACTACTACTACACCACCACCACTACAACTACTACCACCACACGTACACCACCACCACCACCACTACTACTACTACTACACACCACTACGACTACTACTACCACCACCACGTACCACCACCACCACCACCACTACTACTACTACACCACCACCACTACAACTACTACTACCACCACCACGTACCACCACCACCACCACCACTACTACTACTACACCACCACCACTACAACTACTACCACCACGTACCACCACCACCACCACCACTACTACTACTACACCACCACCACTACAACTACTACCACCACGTACCACCACCACCACCACCACTACTACTACTACACCACCACTACGACTACTACTACCACCACCACGTACCACCACCACCACCACCACTACTACTACACCACCACCACTACAACTACTACTACCACCACCACGTACCACCACCACCACCACCACCACTACTACTACTACACCACCACCACCACCACTACAACTACTATGCGTTACAGGTTGCGTGCGTGAGCTGTCCATCGATTTCTCCATTTATGATTTGCAATGTGATTTGATGATCTGTGCTTGACCATATTTGGTGCCGGATACGACGTCATTCCACGTCAACACATTCCCTGGTTGAACAATTCCACAGTCACGTGACATAGCAGTGATTTCGTTCAGTCCCAGTACTCTGTTCCACATATTAATCCCGGTAAGATCACCGATGTAACATTGGGTTGCATCAAAGGTTCCTCCAACACTGTCCTGCTCTTGTCCAATGATGAGAGTACCACCTCCTCTGATCACGTGACCTTTATTAATAGTACTTTGTGCACTTTGAACCCCATCCTTGTAGATAACAGCTCGTCCAGCGGTATTCTCCCATGTTGCGCAGATGTGATGCCACTGACCGTCATTCACAGAGACTGTGGATTGCCTATAAATCAGGAAAGAAATCATTAGTAAATGGAGTACTGATTTATCTTCATGCCGCAACGTTCATCCAATATATTGAATGCAACTGTAATCAATCGTCAACCATTAAAAATAAGCGAACGTTTCAGTTATAACGCGTACCATTCAGAACTTCCAATCCAAAAAGAAAAGGAATTGGTATTCCAAAATACGATTTCGTTGTCGTGTGATGGTACAGCATAGCTAATCACTGAATCACTCCCCCCAGTTGTCTTTGACCAAAAACAGAACGTCACTGCTGTCATGGCGGGAATTGGCCTTTTGATGACGAAGTAATCACTTGTCGTCCGTCGGGTGAACTTGATGATGTCGTGTAATTCTAATTAACAAATTACACATCACAATTTATAGAGAAACAACATCTTAAGACAAATCAATAACATATCTGTTTGATTTGAAATTTGCTATTGTTTAAATTTTTTTAGTCCATTGTTTTGGTTTCTTAATCCACTTCCTTTCAGTTTAATCCTTTACAACTAACTTAAACACATAACTTACCCACCATAAAACCCTGAACCTAACCTTAGAACAACCCTCAGAAAAATTTAAACCAGTGGGAAAATTAAACCACAACATATCCATAGCTCATGAATATTAACCTTCTATCGTTTCCATACCTACTGTTACTATGGTAACACTTGTCGCAGTAGCCAAGCTTGCACTCACGGCTTTACATTGGTACCTCCCCGAGTCTGATGTCTTCATCCCTGTTACTGTCAGACTTCCACTGCTGTGTAATGTTGTCCTGACAGAAGGTAAGTGTTCGTTGTCTTTACTCCAAGTTATCACAGGAGGAGGATCTGCTTTAGCTTGACAGTTCAGTGTCAGTGTATCACCGACGCCAATCCTAACTTGCGGGGGAGGGGTGATGGTAAATGTGGGCAAAGATACAACAACTACTTGAATTGCCGCAACTGTTGAACCCAGCATATTAGCTCCTGTGCAGACGTACAAACCTGAGTCTTGTTTCACCACCGACAAGAGAGTCAGACTTAGTCTTCCATTCAGTAAAGCACGGCCTAATGGAAGAGTACTCAACACTTTCGACCACGTGACCTTGGGCTTGGGATCACCAGTCACGTGACACGTTGGCAAGGTGATGTTGTTTCTATGTTCGACGTAAATGGGTCCAACTGGAAGAGAAACCCGTGGACGATCTGCGCAAAACACGTTTATTAGTGTCATTAGAAGAAGCATAAACACTCAGGCTACACCATAATAAAGATCCCCACCACCACCCCCTAAGTCATCTGTTGCACTGTACAATCTATCCCCACCCAACCCCCCTAAGTATTACTTACAATTGACCACTAGTCTTGTCGTCTTGTGTGTTTTACCAAGTATATTGGTACCTTTGCATTGTACAATCTATCCCCACCCAACCCCCCAAAGTATTACTTACAATTGACCACTAGTCTTGTTATCTTGTGTGTTTTACCAAATACATTGGTACCTTTGCACTGTACAATCTATCTCCACCCAACCCCCCTAAGTATTACTTACAATTGACCACTAGTCTTGTCGTCTTGTGTGTTGTACCAAGTATATTAGTACCTTTGCACTGGTACAATCTATCCCCACCCAACCCCCTAAGTATTACTTACAATTGACCACTAGTCTTGTCGTCTTGTGTGTTTTACCAAGTATATTAGTACCTTTGCACTGGTACAAACCAGAGTCGTTCATGTTGACATTTTTGATTTCCAGATTACGACTCCACTCAACGCGCCCTTCCACCATTCTTTTCTTGTCCAGTAATCCTCCAACTCTCTCCCATCGCACCACCGGTCGTGGGTTACCTGTGCTATCACAGTGTAGTATGGCGGTATCGCTTTCATTGACAATTATCAAGGGAGGAGATACAGTAATCGTAGGTAAGGATATCGACTGACCTGGCCTTCCATCACGACCGGGTGGACCTTGGAGGCCTGGGACACCCGGCACACCCATTAACCCAGGAGGACCCATGATGCCTTTTTTGCCAATTCTCCCTGGCTTTCCCATGGGTCCCTGGGATCCTCGCCTGCCCCTCCTTCCTGGGGTTCCTCTTCTTCCACGACCTGGTCTTCCAGGTGGACCGGGAGGTCCTGGGCAGACGTTCGTCTTTGCTCCACATACTTTTGCAAAAGCTTTGTCAATGGATGATAGCAGGTCTTTACGAACATCCTGTAAGGTTGTGAGGTTTGATGGTGAGGGGATGACGTCACGACGTGCTCTGGGTTTTATAACTTTGACGATTGTTGATGAATCAGGCGATGAACTTTCTGATAATCAATTAAATTAGAGACTTTAAAGAATCGAGACGTCTTGCCGATCGACCACATTAACTATGCATTTTGGATGCAATGCGTATGTGTAAAATCCGCCGTCACGCTTCTAGGACAGCGCAGCGCCTGACTTGTGGCTTTTCACGTTGTGCTTGTGTGACCGTCATGCTTACGTGACCGTTGTGCTTGCGTGACCGTTGTGCTTGCGTGACCGTCATGCTTGCGTGATCGTTGTGCTTGCGTGACGGTGGATGCGCCAACGTCCAAGCGAAGCAGGAAGTTGTAACCTGTGATTGCGCGTCTGTACTGAGTTGGATGATTCATGGAATTTAATTAGCTTTTGCGAAATGTAAAATTTTATTTCTTTCATTTGCCCGGAATTGAGACTGAGAAAAGAAATATCAAAACAAGCCATCTTATCTGATTGTTTAAATATCGTTTCAAAAGGTTTCCAGGCAGCTTACTGAAATCATGCTTAAACCAATCATTTTCCTACGCATTTTCCGCTTCACTCAGTCGGTTTAATACTTCACATACCGAAACAAAAGTAAGAAGAGAACGACTAAAATATCTTCAGCAAATAGTTCATCTGAACTTGATTCAGTCCACATTTGACTCATGCATATGCTCGAAAGTACAGCGCCAAAGAGCTCCGCTGGACTCCGCATTTGACTTACCTTTCCTTTCGCTAGTGTTCAAACACACAACGCAATGCGTCTTTTCTTGTATCTTGACAATCGATGCTTTGTGTTCTCTTAGAATGAGTTCAACACGCACGAGCAATCCAAAACACAACACAGCAACTACAGTCGACCAGACTAGAGAAATTCTTGCTGAGGAAAGGCTTGTATTCTCGGTAGACATATTACCGAACGACGCGACTGCTTTCAACTATGTATTTGCTGGGTCAGAGTGAGAGCACTTGTTTTGGCAGAGTTTCATAGTGATCAAGCTCATATTTCTACCAACTCACTCTGCCCGGAAATACTCTAGCCGCATGCAGTTGAAACTTGTCCTATCGTTAGGTCCCGCTGTGTGACATGAGAGTCTGAAAAACATGGTTCCCGGGGAGGGGTCACCCAAATAATGACGCCCTATGTGCGGCGGTCCGAGATTCAAGTTTGGCGTGATTTTATTCGTTAAGCTAATCCAAGTAAAATGAACGCAAAAATGATCTACTAGTTAAACCGCAGTCTCTACTAGTTGGACCGCAGTCTCTACTAGTTGAACCGCAGTCTCTACTAGTTTAAGCGCAGTCTCTACTAGTTGAACCGCAGTCTCTACTAGTTTAAGCGCAGTCTCTACTAGTTTAACCAGTCTCTACTAGTTTAACCGGTCTCTACTAGTTTAACCAGCAGTCTCTACTAGTTGAACCGCAGTCTCTACTAGTTTCACCGCAGTCTCTACTAGTTTAACCAGTCTCTACTAGTTTAAGCGCAGTCTCTACTAGTTTAACCAGTCTCTACTAGTTTAACCGGTCTCTACTAGTTTAACCAGCAGTCTCTACTAGTTGAACCGCAGTCTCTACTAGTTAAACCGCAGTCTCTACTAGTTTCACCGCAGTCTCTACTCGTTTAACCGCAGTCTCTACTAGTTAAACCAGTCTCTACTAGTTTAACCGCAGTCTCTACTAGTTTAACCGCAGTCTCTACTAGTTTAACCGCAGTCTCTACTAGTTTCACCGCAGTCTCTACTAGTTTAACCGCAGTCTCTACTAGTTAAACCAGTCTCTACTAATCTAACCGCAGTCTCTACTAGTTTAACCGCAGTCTCTACTTAGTTTAACCCATTCGCTCCTGAGCTATTTTGAGTTTTTTAGCGATTTTCTGGACCTAATCACGTCGTAGGAAATTTCGATTCCATATAAGGGGTTTCCATGGAAATCTTGACAGTTCTGAATGCCCGTGGGCTCGAGTTCTTGGTGTGGCCTGCCTCTTGTCGTGGGATCTCGTTGGAGCCAGTAGTTTTAGCTGTTTGAAGAGGCCAATTTTGCATTTTAGAGTGTTTTGTAGCCATTATTCACCACAGAAGCCCCCAGAACAGCATCATTAAGCTTGACTGGTGTGGTAGAGACCGTTCTGCTGAAAGAACCCAGCAGCGAGGAGCGATTTTCACGAAGACATCTCGGCAGTCCATTACGGAATTCAAAATGGCGGACTCAACTGTGAAATCGTCTCTCTGGTTGTTCTGTGGTGGATTCCAGGACTTACAAAGGCATGACTTGTAAAGAATGCAACCGGTGCAATATTTTGCCTGTAGGACCGAGTGGCTCGGCACTCTAAAAGTCGAAAATTCCCGTATGTTCCCGGCATCCTTTTCGGGCGTGCAGAATGAAAACACGTGTTTGCGAAAGTGGTCCTAAGGAAATGGCTATTGTTCGGCGAGTTAAGGAAGAGAGAGGGAAAAATTCATGACTATATCAAGAAGAGAGATGAAAGTTTGCCTAGAAAGTGGCGTTTTGTTTCGCAAGGATGTATTTTGGAAGAAAATCCAAGTCAAATGTCGTTCATTTTCGAGGTGTAAAATTGCGTCAAAAACACGCATTTTTGATTTTTATAATAATAATAATACTTTATTATTTATAAAGCGCTTTTTCTAGTGCCCAAAGCGCTATCTAAATTATAATTACAATGATTTATGGAAAACAAATTGAATGCCCAGAAATCGGACCTGTAAGTCAGTTTACTTGAGGTTAAAATTTGAAGAGTTATCTAGTTGTCACTAATAACTGGCCATGAGATCGATGTTACGAAAATTCAGAAAGTTATAATTTTTCAAAGCAGTATCGATGTTTACGGCCGGTTTCGGAGTCAATGGGTTAACAATCTGTCTCTAGCAACACTAATAATGCCCCTCCCATAATCCTTTGCGTTCAAACAATGGTTTTGATGCGACGTCACAGCTTGGGATACCTGTGTAATACAAGAAACTCTCAAAATTGATGCTCTTTATTACAATGGTTTTTATGTAGGAATATTGATATCTTATTTTCTGCCTTGTCTCTAGTACCTGTACATATGTAGAGTGCCTATAAAATTGTATAAAGTAGGTTTGGGTTCCCTGTGTAGTAATTGTGACGTCATTGATGTCAATACTACAGTAATAATTATGCATCATTAGAGTGATTCCAATAAACGTGGGCACTACTAAATTAGCTGTCAGTGTTTATTAGATGCAAAGAAAGAAAAGAAAACAAGAGTGAGTGTCTAATAGTGTGTATTGGTGTAGTTAGTAATGCCCAGGTTTATTGGAATCACTCTACTTGAGCTCTCTAGTTGTGTTATAAATGCAAAGGCAGGTTCTTGAATGTAATTACTCTTTGGGCTCCCTCTGTAGTATCTATAAAATACGGTATAAAACAATAACTAGGTAATTACAATTAGCCACTTTAGAAACGAGTGGAGGACTTGGAACGAGTTTTACATCTCACAAATTACAAAGAAATGTATGTTTAGTAGACACTTGTCCCAAGTAACCATACATGTCTTTGTAATTTTTGCAGTTTTTGAATGTCTGCAGTTCAGTTGCTGCTTGTCCAAACCCTATCAAACTCCTGAAATGTACTAATTCTGATATGCTCTTTCTTGTGATGGGGTTAATTCTTAAAACCCGTTCCCAGTCCTTCACTCGTTTCTAAAGAGGCTACTTATCTTTCAGCAACGTCGAGTAAGGCCTGGTTACACTTGTGATGCCACGCGCAAGCGCAGTGAAGCGTTTTCACTGTGTCGCCTCCCTTGACTAGTCACGTGAGCCTGACATCACGTGATTACGCTGCTAGTTTTAGAGCAGATTCGTATGACTATGATAACCGTACACGTGTCCTTGAAGTTTTAGCATAGAGTAAGAGTTGTTTTTGTATGAGCGGGAAACCTACGGTACGGAGTTACGGTAACGGTACGGAATCAAAGAAATTGTATTCAACCAATCACAGCGCGCAAAATCATTTATAGCACCCCATCACCGCACTGCACAAACCGTACCGTAACTACTTCCCACTCATAGGAAAACTACTCTATGAACGAATTCACGGTCATATGAATCTGCTAAGTACGATTAGTATTCATTAGAGATATCCCAAGGAAGTGAAATACAAGTGTCATGATAATGTTGTTGATAATCTCAACAAATCGTTTTGATTTTTCTTATTCTCTCGGTGATAAAAATCCTTCCACAAACATCTCCTCAAGTCAATCTGTTAACTATAAATAATGCTGTACAAAATCCACCAGTGTACTCATTCCTGCTGGACAGGTTTCAGCCAATAGACCAAACAGGTTTGGACCAACAGGTCGAACAGGTTTAAACCAATACTGAGACAAAACAGGTTTGAGCCGACAGGTCGAACAAGTATAGTCGAACAGGTTTAGACCAACTGAACAAACCAAACAGGTTTACACAAACAGGTTTAGGCAACAGGACGAACAGGTTCAGACGATGAAATCATTTGTTCTTCCCTCGCGTTCTAGGAAAAATGAGTTTTCCATTCGCAGAACAAATAATGAAACCCTGCTACTTGGAAAGGTTGCTTGTTTTGTGTTTGTTGGAAATGAAGAGCCATCTACTTGCTCCAACACCGGTTATGCATTCACTCAGAAAGTGCAACAACTCGAACCACCATCAAGAAAGTAGATTGCTTTCTTTAAAGTAGTTGTAAACACTTTCATTTCTCAGTCTCTGTTAGACCGCTACAAATCTTGTTTTGTCACAGGAATATATCCATTTCCTTGCTAATGTACCACGATGTTCGTAGCACGCCAAATTGGGCCCATTCCAGGTACACTATACTACTATACTCGATCCACTCGGGAATTTTCTCTCAGAAGAGTGTGTGCTGCTGATGACCGTTTATCGTCCACTGCTTCAGATCTTTGATGTCCTTTATTACGAATACTGAAATGAAAGAAATAAGAATAACTAGGAAATAGATCATATTCCTTACTATCCAACATGACCGCCATTTCTTTTCTCACTTTTTATCTTTTCTTTCTACCTTTCCTAGTTTCTTTCACAACAATAAAGGTTGTACTACCCAAGCCCCTCTCGGTCATTTTAAACAAAGGAAACCCAAATACTCACCAAATACCATAAAGATTACAAGACAACGAGACGACAAGCAATGCACCCATAACTGCCATTAAAATAAACCATGTGGCATCTGCGTAAAACAAAGAAAGATTAATACTTGACGATAAAAAACAAACGCGCTAGAAAAATACAAATGATACTGCAGATGATGGAGATGACAACGATGACGATGGTGGGTATTTATGATGGTGATGACACTGGCAAAAACGCATGCGCCAGTAAGATGTTGATGCCGATGATATTCGTACTGTCTAATGGGCGATGATAAGGTTGAAGAAGATGGTAATGATGATGATTATGATGAGAAAGTAGTGTTGACGTGAATGATCATGGTAATGATAGTAATGATAGTAGCGACGATGATGACAATAATGATTAAGATGACAGCGTTATACTGACGCAAATGTTTGGGACCTAGCTTAAGTACGAGATCTCCATTTTCGTATGAGTGGGTTCGTGCCGTGCGGCGACCGTGCCGTGTCAAGCATTTTGATTGGTCGAGCAAGGATTTTGCGCGCTGTGATTGGTTGAATAGAATGTCTTCCATTCCATGCCCTAACTCCGTACCGCAGGTTTCCCACTCATACAAAAACGACTCTATTGCGATAAAGTCGGAAACGAAACAAAAACTAAATCTAATGTTGGTTTGTAGGTTGAAACAAAAACTGCTCCTGGGGCGAGTTGCATAAAACTTAACAACGAGTATAACTGCTAACATCAGACGTTCAGCCCTGCAGTCAAACACAGTAGCGCCCAGCGTTCTGTTTTATGCAACTCGCCCCAGTTTTTCCCGTCCCTACCTCGTGCAATATCGGCTGCCGTTCTCTCATTCCTAGCTGCACCCATTTGTGGTGTGCCGTTAGTCGTTCCCTCTGCTGACCATCCTGCTGCCTTCTGATCTCTCTTGCTAACATCAGAGTCAAAAACAGACTCAGCTGTTGTTGGTTTAGAGGTTTTTATCGCTGTTATTTGCTTTGTAGAAGGCTTTATTGTAGGAGTTGTTTTTGTTGTAAGACGGTGTGTCGTTGGTGTTGTTGTGGGTAGTGTCGTTGGTAGTGTTGTGGGTTTTATTGTTGTTGTTGTAGCTGGTTTATCTTGACATAATGGATCTGAAAATGAAATAGAACGTATCAGATTGTGCCCAGTTTCTCTCTGTTCGATACACCACAGGGAATCCACAATATAATAATAATCTTGAACACGGAGAGGCAGTGCTAACTGACTACATGTACTTTGATACCCGGACCATCCTAAACCGAACATAGTGCATTCCGGTCTGTCTTGTCAAATAATAATAATAATAAAAATAATAATAATAAAAATAAAAAAAATAATAATAATATACATGAAAAAAATACTCGATTATGATTGGCTTAGAGCAGTGCAGTTGAAAAGTAATTTGCACTGCAGTGCAAATTACCTTTAATTGCACTGCAGTGCAAATTATTATTTTTTTCATGAATATTATTAATTGGTAATCATACGATTTCTCGTTCAATTTGGAATAATTTGCACTCGTGTGTTTTTCAAAGAGCTCAAATTGCAATTTTGATACTCTTTGAAAAACATACTTGTGCAAATTATTTCCAAATTGAACTCGAAACCGTATGATTACCTCTACTACTACTACTACTACTACTACTACTACTACTACTACTACTACTAATAATAATAATAATAATTAAAAAAAAATAAATAATAATAATAATAATAATAATAATAATAATAATAATAATAATAATTTGATAAAGAAACTAAGGTAAGTATAGACAGAACAAATGTTCGGAAAAAATCAGATGCCTCGAGTGGGATTCGAACCCACGACACCCCGATTTCATGACAGGTGCTTTACCCACTGAGCTACTGAGGCAACTACAGTAGTGTGGAGCTCAAATTAGCTCAAAGATGCTGATTTTAATAATAATAATAATAATAATAGTTTTAGGAGCACCACACAAGTCTCAATGCTCTTACATTACATAAAACTCAGAAAAGAAAATAATAAGAATATAACTTTAACCATTTAAATCATTGATCATAGATAATATACCGGCAATAATAATAATTAAATGGAAAGTGCCCAAATATTCAACGAGTTTCTCACCTTGCTCGTTCAAGCAGACATGTATAATGAACTTCATTTTAGCGGTATGACAGTGACCTTGCCTGGTACTCGTTAGTGTATTCTTGGTTCCATCTGATGTGGCTGTAATACATAGAAAACTACAGTTCTTATAAGATGTATTTAATTATGTATGTGGATTTAAACAATGTCTCAATGCACTTTACAAATATCAATTTTTGTTGATGATGGTGGTGATGATAATAATAATAATAATAATAAGTGTTATTTTTATAGCGCTAATTCCGTAAAGTCCATTAGCGCTTTACAAGTAATTATAATTACTGGGATAAATTAAAATTTAATTTATAAATATAATAATAATAATAATAATAATAATAAGTGTTATTTATATAGCGCTAATTCCGTAAAGTCCATTAGCGCTTTACAAGTAATTATAATTACTGGGATAATGGACATGGTGATGGTCGGTCCCAATCGTATTCGGTTGATTATCATCTACCGACCGCCTCCATCCTGCTCAAATGGTCTCACCAGCGAATTATTTGTCACCGAATTCCGTACCTTTCTAGAAGAGATCATGATGATAGTGATGAGGGCTACTATAATGTTGCTGATGATAACGATGGTGTTGATGATGGTGGTGATGATGATAGTGATGAGGGCTACTATAATGTTGCTGATGATAACGATGGTGTTGATGATGATGTGTGTTGATGATGGTGGTGATGATGATGATAGTGATGAGGGCTACTATAATGTTGCTGATGATAACGATGGTGTTGATGATGGTAGTGATGATGATGATAGTGATGAGGGCTACTATAATGTTGCTGATGATAACGATGGTGTTGATGATGATGGTGTTGATGATGGTGGTGATGATGATGATAGTGATGAGGGCTACTATAATGTTGCTGATGATAACGATGGTGTTGATGATGGTGGTGATGATGATAGTGATGAGGGCTACTATAATGTTGCTGATGATAACGATGGTGTTGATGATGATGGTGTTGATGATGGTGGTGATGATGATGATAGTGATGAGGGCTACTATAATGTTGCTGATGATAACGATGGTGTTGATGATGGTGGTGATGATGATGATAGTGATGAGGGCTACTATAATGTTGCTGATGATAACGATGGTGTTGATGATGATGGTGTTGATGATGGTGGTGATGATGATGATAGTGATGAGGGCTACTATAATGTTGCTGATGATAACGATGGTGTTGATGATGGTGGTGATGATGATGATAGTGATGAGGGCTACTATAATGTTGCTGATGATAACGATGGTGTTGATGATGATGATAGTGATGAGGGCTACTATAATGTTGCTGATGATAACGATGGTGTTGATCATGGTGGTGATGATGATGATAGTGATGAGGGCTACTATAATGTTGCTGATGATAACGATGGTGTTGATGATGATGGTGGTGATGATGAGTGATGAGGGCTACTATAATGTTGCTGATGATAACGATGGTGTTGATGATGATGGTGATGATAACGATGGTGTTGATGATGATGGTGATGATAACGATGGTGTTGATGATGATAGTGATGAGGGCTACAATGATGCTGCTGATGATAACGATGGTGTTGATGATGGTGGTGATGATGATGATAGTGATGAGGGCTACTATAATGTTGCTGATGATAACGATGGTGTTGATGATGGTGGTGATGATGATGATAGTGATGAGGGCTACTATAATGTTGCTGATGATAACGATGGTGTTGATGATGGTGGTGATGATGATGATAGTGATGAGGGCTACTATAATGTTGCTGATGATAACGATGGTGTTGATGATGGTGGTGATGATGATGATAGTGATGAGGGCTACTATAATGTTGCTGATGATAACGATGTGTGATGATGATGATGGTGTTGATGATGGTGGTGATGATGATGATAGTGATGAGGGCTACTATAATGTTGCTGATGATAACGATGGTGTTGATGATGGTGGTGATGATGATAGTGATGAGAGCTACTATAATGTTGCTGATGATAACGATGGTGTTGATGATGATGGTGTTGATGATGGTGGTGATGATGATGATAGTGATGAGGGCTACTATAATGTTGCTGATGATAACGATGGTGTTGATGATGGTGGTGATGATGATAGTGATGAGGGCTACTATAATGTTGCTGATGATAACGATGGTGTTGATGATGGTGGTGATGATGATAGTGATGAGGGCTACTATAATGTTGCTGATGATAACGATGGTGTTGATGATGATGGTGTTGATGATGGTGGTGATGATGATGATAGTGATGAGGGCTACTATAATGTTGCTGATGATAACGATGGTGTTGATGATGGTAGTGATGATGATGATAGTGATGAGGGCTACTATAATGTTGCTGATGATAACGATGGTGTTGATGATGATGGTGTTGATGATGGTGGTGATGATGATGATAGTGATGAGGGCTACTATAATGTTGCTGATGATAACGATGGTGTTGATGATGGTGGTGATGATGATAGTGATGAGAGCTACTATAATGTTGCTGATGATAACGATGGTGTTGATGATGATGGTGTTGATGATGGTGGTGATGATGATGATAGTGATGAGGGCTACTATAATGTTGCTGATGATAACGATGGTGTTGATGATGGTGGTGATGATGATAGTGATGAGGGCTACTATAATGTTGCTGATGATAACGATGGTGTTGATGATGGTGATGATGGTGGTGATGATGATAGTGATGAGAGCTACTATAATGTTGCTGATGATAACGATGGTGTTGATGATGGTGGTGATGATGATGATGATAGTGATGAGGGCTACTATAATGTTGCTGATGATAACGATGGTGTTGATGATGGTGGTGGTGATGATGATAGTGATGAGGGCTACTATAATGTTGCTGATGATAACGATGGTGTTGATGATGGTGGTGATGATGATGATAGTGATGAGGGCTACTATAATGTTGCTGATGATAATGATGGTGTTGATGATGGTGTTGATGATGATGATAGTGATGAGGGCTACTATAATGTTGCTGATGATAATGATGGTGTTGATGATGATGGTGATGATGATGATAGTGATGAGGGCTACTATAATGTTGCTGATGATAACGATGGTGTTGATGATGGTGGTGATGATGATGATAGTGATGAGGGCTACTATAATGTTGCTGATGATAACGATGGTGTTGATGATGGTGGTGGTGTGTGATGATAGTGATGAGGGCTACTATAATGTTGCTGATGATAACGATGGTGTTGATGATGGTGGTGGTGATGATGATAGTGATGAGGGCTACTATGATGTTGCTGATGATAACGATGGTGTTGATGATGATGGTGATGATGATGATAGTGATGAGGGCTACTATAATGTTGCTGATGATAATGATGGTGTTGATGATGATGGTGTTGATGATGATGATAGTGATGAGGGCTACTATAATGTTGCTGATGATAACGATGGTGTTGATGATGATGGTGATGATGATGATAGTGATGAGGGCTACTATAATGTTGCTGATGATAACGATGGTGTTGATGATGGTGGTGATGATGATGATAGTGATGAGGGCTACTATAATGCTGCTGATGATAACGATGGTGATGATGATGATAGTGATGATAACGATGGTGTTGATGATGATGGTGTTGATGATGGTGGTGTTGATGATGTTGCTGATGTCCATGAAAATGATGATGTGTTGAAGATAGTGTAGATGATGACGATGATAGTGGAAGTTAGTAGAGAGGTTCAACTATACATGCAAGTTCAGAAAATCAGAAAATGGACCCTTAATACATGTATATAGCTAATTGCATAATCGTTGTCGGGTTGAAAATCATGAAAGCTATGACCAAAAGGAATTCTGGGAAATTAAAACTCTCAAATAACACCGTCAAATCATCGACCTTTTTATCCAGACTTGTAGGATCTTAGTTAAATAGCTCATATACCTTCAAAACTACGAGAACATTGAATATATCTGTATGTAATGCGGCTCATGAACTGATTTCCCATCCATCCTTGCGGTCTCAGCTTCTATGATTTATGATTTTGAACCCGACAACGATTATGCAATTAGCTATATATAACTTGACTACAAACACATATATACAGTATACTCACACATAAAATAATAGTCTTTTCCCTTTGGAAACTCCATGAATTGTACCGATGGACTGATTTCAAAGAACACCAATGGATAATGTTTAAACTTCAGTGGAGTATCACACTTAAGTAGCAGTCGGTTAGCTTTGATAGATGTATTCACAGAACAGGAATCAAAACTCTTTTTATCCACGACCCATAAGTTATCGTATAGATGATCCTTGCCAGGGCTTTGGTGCATTTTGATGGGATTTAATACAGTATTTGGGCAAATAATGTTTAGCTGAGACTTGGGAAGAACATTTAATTTCAACATAGAAGTGCTTGGCGAACTTGTGGATGATTTGAATCTACGAAACAACAACAAATATATATATGTCATGAATTTATAATCTGCATATTAATAATTGATTCATAAGTAGTGCGATTTAAATGATTTTGGATACAAACAGGGCCTGATACTTGACAATCCAAAATCATATAATAGAATATAAAACAGAAGTACTATGACATGTATAATTACAATGTATCATAATAATGTAACAGAATAATAAATGCATTGAGCCTGATTGGTAATTAAATGACAGACTGTTGCCCTGTTCTGTAGAGCTGAGATTTATTGAGGACACAAGTTTACAACGTAATCGACTAGAGCTCACGTCACTCAATTGCACGTCTCACTAGGATCTAGCCGAGAACCAACTGGTGACCATATACTTTGTAATAACAATCATAATTTATTCCTGTCTACATCCACTCAGTCTTTGTACAGTAAAACTGCTTCACAATGGCCACCTTGGGACACAATTTGGTGTCAATATTTATTGGTAGAAGTGTCCATTGCGTAGAAGTGTCTGTTGTGTAGAGGTGGTCATCTGTAGAGGTGTCTGTTGTGGAGAGGTGTCTATTGTGTAGAGGTGTCTGTTGTGTAGGTGTCCGTTGTGTAGGTGTCTGTTGTGTAGAGGTGTCTGCATGTTGTGTAGAGGTGTCCGTTGTGAGGACGTTTCAACAACAATTATTGTATGGACTGGTGGCTTGGCTGGTGGCTAGGAAACAACCTTGGTTGTTACAGAGAGGTGGCCATTGTGGAGAGTCAACGCGGTTAACTGTCGTGATTTCTGTATGTAAATTTTGAGGCTGATTTATACAAATTAATATCACGATTCAAATATATACACCCCTCTAATCATGTATGTTCAATGATCAAAGTTTGATCGAGTCCGACTGTCTCCATCTATAGAGTCAGGATGTCTATACAATTGTTCTCTTGTGATTAATTGTGATTGCACAATGGGTGCACCAGCAGGGGTTATCAATGTTCATGTGCTGCTAACAATAGCTAAAGAACTCCTACATAATGACTACACACAAACACAAAGTTACTGAAGCGTTTGCCTTTTGTCTAAGACGATCAAAACACTTATCTATATATATAATGACAAGATGGCGCCAGTGTTAGTGAAAACATGGACTCAGCTTGAATGCTTGACTGACCTCCGTTGAAATAAACACTGCAATGAATTTACTAAATCAACAAGCGTTAATTTTTAAAATAGATTCACCTACACAGAGACTAGAGTCTATTAATCTTCTTCCTGTACTAACCACAAGTTGTTAATTATATTACAGACCTTCTTAAAATACAAGCATGAGATAAAAACCACCCACGAGTGTGGTATGCCAGTATGTTCTATAATTTACATATCTCATCATGCAATGTAACTTTCGACTATATTTAGAGACCACTTATATATGTACAAGTATGTAATAACCACTAGTTGAATAACAACTGATACTTCATACAGAGATCTTGCCTCTTACATAAACGTTTCTATTTTCAGACATTCTGACAATACAATTAAATACATGTGTCTCTTTTGCAGTTAAGGCTTCTAATAAATATACTATCATTTGAACTCTTCTTCTCTATTTTTTTTATATTGACAAGAATATGTAATTCACGAGAACTAAATTATTATTACTATAAATACACTGTATCCCATATTGTAAGTTATTAAACTGATCGCATAACTATGAACTAAGGAAAAGTTCAACATTTGAGAAATAGTGTACATATCATTGTTCTTGTAAATGTTTTAAGTCTGTACTGGAAGCTATGGACCGCTAATTGACCAATCACAAATAGCCAAGTTTCGATGCCATATAACAAACATACTTATACTGTACTTCAAAGTACTTCTACTTGTCAAGTTCACAACACGTGTTATGCTAGGTTACTCTCCTAAGCATGCAAAGTCAACTGTTAACATGTCTTTACAAACAATATTAGGTTGAAAGAAAAGGCAAAACAGACAGTAAAAGAATTACAGATGGACACAATAGAAAAGTAGATAAAACTATAAAGTACAGGAAATTACAGTCCTTCCTATTTTATCCATGGCTCCAGAATTCTTAAATATGTGTAAACTTATCAGATATTGGTCATATTATCTGACTTCACATTCAGTTGGACAAAGTTCATATGTTCTACCTAAATGTATGTACAGTTAGGTACTGCAAGTACTACATGTAGAAGGATACCCCTCTAAGATGGACACCCTCTAGGCCAGACATCCCTCTAAGATGGACATCCTCTAGGCCAGACATCCCTCTAAGATGGACATCCTCTAGGCCAGACATCCCTCTAAGATGGACACCCTCTAGGCCAGACATCCCTCTAAGATGGACATCCTCTAGGCCAGACATCCCTCTAAGATGGACACCCTCTTGGCCAGACACCCATCCAACATGGACACCTAGATGTACATGTACACCAGACACCCACCCAAGATGGACACCTACATGTACATAATAATAATAATATACATGTATATTTCTTAAAACGCACCTAACGGGAGTCTCAATGCTTTTACATGTACATATTGTACACAAGACACCCACCCAACATGGACGTGCCTACATGTACACCAGACACCCACCCAACATGGACACCTACATGTACATCAGACATCCACCCAAGATGGACACCTCCCTAAGACAGACACCCACCCAACATGGACACCTACATGTACACCAGACATCCACCCAAGATGGACACCTCCCTAAGGCAGACACCCACCCAACATGGACACCTACATGTACACCAGACATCCACCCAAGATGGACACCTCCCTAAGACAGACACCCATCTCTGGTACTTTCTTGTAAAAAGCAGGACAAGAATGGATGGGTATAACTAATTAAATTTATAATTTACACTATGCAGATACACTGATAAAATACTTCAACTTATGATTATATACAGTGTATATATGGAGCAAGGTCAAACTAATTGCCAAATGAAACAACAAACAAAATAATGATACATTCATTATAAGTCAGTTTATAGTTAGACCTGATGGTACCTAATAGGTAGTGAGATAATAAGGTCATATGGCTTGCCTGATAATGATGTCATATGGAATGCGATAACCTTGGATCAAGTTATGAATATTCAAGTGTTTTCAACACAATTTCAAGACAGGGCTATCACTACAATGGGTGTATTACCAGATTGATATTTTACAGGAAAATTGGTTGCTAAAGGAACTCTTTTATGCACAAAGCTAGTGCAATGACTCCTCCATTTGTGTCTGATTTTCTAAGTCTACATACTTTAATACTATTAAAGTTTGTGTTAATTTTAGTTAACTTTTTGAAAGTAAAATTTCTTATTTCATTAGTACCAGAATCAATGGTGTATAAATATGGTTAAATCCTTTTGTTAGTAAATAAAAAATTTAATAAGTAAAAAGAAATGTAAGAATGAATGCCAACAGGTTGAATGTCTAACATCATTCTGCTCTGACTGTAATACAGCTGGATTTACTACTCAATGTCGTGTTCTTGACTGCTAAAAGCTGGGTAAAGAGCAGCATTTTTAGCAGTTACTGAATCAGATGTGAACATGTACATGTATGTGCAAAATTCTTAGCAGAAAAGCATCCATATTCATTGCATGTAACTATGCCATACCAAGGCAGGTCTCTGTTAGGAATTAAGATTTTATCAGGATTTCTGCATCACAACTGATAAAATACTACATGCTTGAGAAGCTCTGTATATTATCTCATCAGCAGATATCAACATTACCTTTAGGCTCAACAATAGCATGTGGTGTTACCTTTTGTGTTTGACCACAGAAAACAGCGGCACAAAGATGATGGGTCACTTTAATTGGGATTAATGATGAAACAAGGCCTGAACTCATTCAAATGGATTTTACTTATCTAAAAATGAGTTTCCTATCTAGACTTCCAGTCTCCAATCGTAGGTAACAAAGACTGGAAGTACTTTATCAAAGAATTTTGTAATATTAATAGGAATACAATGAATGTATGATACAGGCTGTTTTGTGGGAGGAAATATCGTCAATTTGTGGTTTTATACTTCACAGAATTGATGGTTAATAGCTTTCTTGATACTATGCAGATTTGAAGAAAAAAAACGTTTTTAAAAATGTACTTTTGGATCAAAAGTATAAAAATTCACGGTATTTCTCATTCATTTTGAAAGTAGGATTTTTTTTTGACAACAAAAGTTTCATAATAACCCATTCAAATGCCAATTAACCTACATTTTCACATTTATTGATCAACGCCGACCAAAATTGAGCAACTATGTTGCAAAACGCCGCACGTGCTTGCTGCAATCTTTATAAGTAAGGTTTATGGAATTCCTATAACTAACGTCAGAGACCAGAGATTAGAGTTAGCCAGATAACATCCTACCGTAGTTATCTCGGGCAAAACTTAATTAAATTCGAAGTAAACTTTCTTTCACCTGAAATCGTTTAAAACAATAGGCGCTAATTGTTCATTGACGGATATCAGCGGTTCATCTGCAGAGTCTAACTCCAGAAAGTCTAGGCTTGTGTTTCGCAGAATCGGTAGAATCTGTTTTGTATTGAAAGCCTTATATTTCTCCCGCAAGGGGTAATCGAAAAGATAACGCCATTGTGAATGTTTTGCGCTTACAGCGGTATATTTTGAATACAAAACAAATCGAGTAGACATTGTGGAGCTAGTGACAGGAGTTCGTAGGGTTAACAAAAGCGAAGGATTACAGATGCAGCAAGCGGTAAACAGAACTTTCTTTGAGATGTATTGTGCGACCAATTACTGAACCGCAACTTTCACACGTTCAACAATTTTATGTATTTTCGTAAAATACGTCTTTATGCGAAAATTAGGCTTGTTTTCTCTGAATAACAGCTTTTTAGGTCGAAAGTTTGATTACAGATTTATTAAAACACGCCTTTTCAAGGCAATTTTGCAATCAAAATAAGATCAAAACAACACTTGGGAAGGTTGGCCCAATATCAGCATTCTTATACACAACCATTCGATTCGTGTTTATCTGAAAGGTTTATGTTGTGGAACCATTCACCGACAAACAATTCTGCCTGCTTTTCAAAGGATAAAACTAAAATGGAAACCAGGAAACGAGATAGGCTTAAGTTCTAAGAAAGATGAAAGCCAAAGAAGGTCAAAGCACTGCAAATCCTTGTAAAGATCTCTCTTGGAGTCCAACGCGTCTGCCAAGCTTTGCCAAGACGCATAATAAATAATTTATCTTCAAACTTCTTGGTGTACGAAATAAACCTAATATACTATTTGAACGGTTGATAACATCTAAAAGCGTCTATGGGAATCGAAGTAAATCAAATATGTTTTGGCTGGAATATAGATCTGCGATCTAGAACATGTCTAGAGAGTTCGGTAAAGAACGAAAACAGCGTCGAAGTTCCGCCCTCGAATGATGTTGAGTCTGCTCTACCACTTTATCAAGTATGAAGTAAATATGGGTTTATTTTCACCCTCATTATGCGGAGTTAGATTTCTGTCTAACAATGTAAATAAACGCCTAATGATTGCATTATCATACTACAACTCGACAGCCAAATAAATGTCCAAGAAATTCTTTCACTGATTTGAAATGGACATACTCCGATGCGCAGTTTTTAGCGCTGTCAATGAATTTCAACAGCCCCTGGGTTTCCGAGGATGAGCTTAGACGGGAAGTTTCTTTTTAATTCCAAGGGTTAAGACTCTGAAAAGCCTCCTTCATCACTTTTAGGAGTATTCTCCGAGGGTCATACGGTCAATCTTTCTACAACCACCAGTGGCTGTATGTGATGTATTAACTTTGTCATTACGATTGAAGCAATATATTAACCCCTTTCTTTATACTTACAATGGATTTAGCGGCGTCCAATGTAAAGGCACGTAGATCTCGCTTATACTACGAAGCGTACACTCCATAAAGACCAGGACAACCAGAACAAACTTAAACTTGAAGCGTAATACTAAAGCCATCGGTACAAAACACGCGTTGAAGAGAGCGTCTTGACACTTCAGTTAATGATTTCGACGTTTTTATCACTCACAAACAACTAACTGCAATTACACTTGTGAATACGCTTTAGTTGTGATAAGAAGGTGGTTTAACTTCGCAGTGATCATGCCAATGCTTTCAGGTATCGATTCATGTTTTGTTTGGTTTTAAAATTTGACGAGGTTCACCACACGATAACACGAAACGTAAACCATGTGTATTACGTCAATGAACACTTATAACACGCACTATGATTGGCTAATTCATCCAACCATTAACCAATCATAACACGTCTTTTATTGTATCGAAGGAAAGAGGGTCCCTGAGGCGGGAAACTTCGCCCACCCATCGATTTTCACGTCAGGAGACTATAATTGCGGCAACGAAAAACATACAATGAAGTCTTTTCAAAAAGATAATTGTCCAAGCTTATTACAATGGAACAGATTCGCGACAATTGGTGGTTTGTTTGCATATTTTTTTAGGCCGACAGCTTCGACACTAAAGATAAAGTATTGATTTGTGCTTCGATGCAGCAGGATGATTCTGCCTCAGATCTTGGATTTCGTTGGGTTTGTCGCAGAAGCCGAGTGAAAGACAATCGTTAGTATCTTTTTACCGGATAAAGCTACGCGAATCGCGGCGGATATTTTGTGTTTTTCACTGAGTACATAACTATAACTTCTACATCTATCTATCTATCTGAGATAGATAGATAGATGTAGAAGTTATCAGGGTTCGATAGTCTAAGGAGGGGCTGAGATAGGGTTATCACTGACTTTGATAAAGTCTTATTTGACGGCCACAAGACGCACATCGTTGGTTGAAGATTAAATAGGCAACAAGATCGTCTGTTTTCGATCTGTTGGCTACAAAAGTGTCGAACGATATAATTTCGTTGAAAAAGCGAACTACTTGAATACATGTTTTATTGTCGAAGGCTTGTGGCTCGTGCTGTCAGTCTCCGGATGAAATTGAGAACGGAAGTCGAAATCGGCTGCTTTTATCGATGCCCAAAGCACCAGACCAAAAAGATAAGTTTATAAGATCTTTTATCACAAGCGACTGCGATTAGATGACCTTACTGCGCATGCTCAATCGGCTACGTTCCGTCAGGAATGCTTCCCATCAATCTACACGTCCAGACCTTATGACGTCATTCTCACCCCTTACGTCATGTCACGTCTTGACCTTCAAATATAAACCTTCAATTACGGCACTTGTCCATCATGGCTTTGATGTGTTATACCTAAATTCAAGCCAGCATTGAGGAGCTGATAATTAGTCGACTGAATACTTACTCGCTAATCAACGCAGGATTGGCAAGGTCTGAGACGACTCGAGAGAGAGAGCTAAAGTGGGGTCTACCGGGTCTACCCTCTTCGCAGACTCATAGTGTCTATTTATACTTTAGATTGGTTAATAGTGTTTTCAATCACGCCTGGCAGCAAGTCAGCATATTAGAAGATTACATGTTGACCCTAAATATCATGTGTCCAGCGCATCAGCGCTCACGGGCGTCTCACGAAAAAGCGCAGAGATTTCTGGACGATTTAGCTTTTTGAGTAAAAACATCACACACGTTGTGGTGTATGCGTTATGTGTAGTGTGAGTGTTTAGACCAAGTAATTCGTGTTACAAGCAACATGGTAGCCTCCCTCACATCCGTTTCTCAAAGCGTGTGCCGGTTTTGACTCCCGAAATGTCGCATTAACAAAACGTCAAAAGTTATCTTTTCGTTGTTTCTGATGTTTCATAGTTCAAATTGTTGCCAGAACACTGAACAGTGTTTTAAAACGATAGACTAAAGTGATTAATCATTATTTATTTCACCAATATTTTCCTAAGAAAGCATATATGAGTCGGTTATTTACTTGTAACATACAGAAAACAACTACAAGAACAGCAAAAAAGAACTCTTTTCTAGATTGCGAGCTAGTTTTACGAATAAAAGTGTGTCCAGGAAAGAAGAAAAAAAACAACACAATATCTACTATGACTGGTCATGCAATACAACCTATTCGGAATCACGTCGGAACAACGCCCGATTTATTATCGATTGGTTCATTACTATCGAAGCTTAAGTCTCCCACATTTGTATACATTGAAATGAGTCCGTCTTCTACTCGGGATAACCGCCTCAAAACCTCGTCATTCTTCCTTTGATCTTTGTAAAACTGCGAAAAGTTTCCCACAATGGTCGGAATAGGAAGAGCAATGAAGATGATTCCCGAAGTACAACATATGCATCCGATAACCTTGCCCAGGGGGGTTATGGGATACATGTCTCCATAGCCAACGGTTGTCATGGTAATGATGGCCCACCAAAAGCCTTCTGGGATGGATTTGAAGTGTGAGGAGGGTTCTGTCTCTTCAGCGAAATAAACGAGTGAGGAAAAAAGCGTCATTCCCATGAGAAGCAGTAGTACAAGTAGACCAAGCTCGGCAGAACTGTGCTTCAATGTGTACGCAAGTGTTTGAAGACCGATTGAATGCCTCGCCATCTTGAAAATCCGTACAATTCGAAGAATTCTCAGTATCTGCACGAGCCTACGAATGTCGATAAGTCGGTCATCTACTTCGTTGTCGAACGCCTCAAACACTAGAGTAGTAAAGTACGGTAGAATGGCTAGAAGATCGATCGTATTCATCATGTTCTTCAGGAAAGGGAGTTTCTTGGGCGACGAGACCAATCTTGTCATGTATTCAAACGTGAACCATGCAATGCAAATAGCTTCGACGATGGCTAGGTATGGGTTATCGCCAGTTTTACCATTACCTTGCTGAACGCGTAGGTTTGGAATGGTGTTGAGACATAACGCCACGGTTGATAAAATGACGAAGAATGTAGATGTAAATGAAACAACCTGCAAAATATCAACAAAGAATTAAAATTTGTTTATCTTTTTTTATATAGATATCCTCGATAGGGCTAACCTCTGGTATCTCCTTTCACTGTATTAATGTATTTAATATTAATGAATAAAGTATTATTCAAATACTGAGTTGATTAAATAAGTGTTGCTTATTGATTGTATATTGGCTTTCTGGTCGAACGTAAATCTTATCGAAAGAAGGGCGTTGTCTCATTTGATTTGTCGGTATGCAAGCCACATTGCCGGCCATGCCACATGATATTATCCAGTAACCTCGATCACGTTATCAAGAAAGTAGGGAAATAAATAAGCAAGCAAGTAATAAGCAAACAAATAAACAAAATAAGAAAGAAAATAAGCAAGTAGAGTGATTCCAATAAACCTGGGCACTACTAATTAGCTGTCAGTCTTTACTTGATGCAAAGAAACAAACGAAAACAAAAGAGGGAGTGTCTAATAGTGTGTATTGGTGGAGTTAGTAATGCCCAGGTTTATTGGAATCACCGGCTCTAAACAAGCAAGTAAACAAACAAGCAAGTAAACAAACAAGCAAGTAAACAAACAAGCAAGTAAACAAACCAGCAAGTAAACAAACCAGCAAGTAAACAAACCAGCAAGTAAACAAACAAGCAAGTAAACAAACAAGCAAGTAAACAAACAAGCAAGTAAACAAACACGTTAAGCAAGTAAGCATGCAAGCAACTAGTAAGCCAATTAAGTAGTCAGTCATTGATACTGTAATAATAGATAAACACATGCAGGCATAGTATGCTGAACTTTTAAAGTTTGAGAGAATTTACGTTGCAGAACACACAAGTAACAAACTGAAACATCGCCGGGTTCATGCTGTATTAGTAAAACCTGCGTTCTCCTGCACCGGCCAAACAGGAAATGCTTTAGGCCGGGGAGTTTCTTTCGGCTTCAACGCTACAATTCTAGAAGCCTATGTGGCGCCATTATATAGTGAAACCGTGTTATCGCAAGTTACCAGAAAAGATAGATAAGAGTCGAACAGTTGTCGTGATGCGCTGAAAACCTTTAAGAAGTTCGTGACCATGTGTAATTGCGCGGTGCCGCAAGTAAAAGTACCCTCTTCAGTATTCGATGTCAGCACTTAGTTTGTCTACAATGATTCACGCAAGGATTTGTGTGGCCACCAATAATCCACAGGTTTTCCGTACCATCAATTTATGCGTAACTTCTTGTGTGGACAGCTAATAATAATCGCTTTAAGTTATAAAGTCGTTTGTCATCTGAACAGCTGTACCGCCGCCCGGCGCCCAGGCGAGTAAACAGGCGCCTAGTTTAGTAGCAAGAGGGCTCGTGTAATTTGAGGGCGTGCAACAAGTTGAGCGAAATTATTAAACTGCGTTTAGAGCAACAGGGAATAATGAGTAATAAAAGACTGAGAGCCTCGTAATAACATTTGAATTATAATAACAAGAAAAGCTAGTTCTGTCATGCCTGTTTTTCACTAGCGAGGCAAGCATAAGAGACGTTATTTCGCTGTAGAAACCACGGGCCCGACGGAATAATTTGTTTTCCATTGTGCCGTCGGCCCATGACACAAGTTGTTCTGTTTGCGTCGCTAGTGACAGCCTGGTTATTAAAGATAGTCACACTTTCGCACGTCGCTCTGTAAGCGAGTATTTCAATATGGTACTGACATTCTTTGGTTTGTAAGGGGAAATGAGAAAGACGGCGCGGCGGTCATGGTGGATGTTCTTTGTACGTTTGTTATCTGAAATGACCACTGTTCCCCCCTCTCCCCCGAGACAATGGTCTCTCTCCTCCGGAGACAACGGTCTCCCCCGAGATAATGGTCTCCCCCACAAGACAATGGTTCCCCTTCCCCCCAAGACAATAATATTCAAATCTATGACATTCATTGATGTCTTGAAGCACTGTCATTACCTTAGCAGCCTGAGATGACTTTGGATTTTCAAAGAGATCCCAAACACTTTGCTGCAGGCGTGCCCCCCCCCCCCCCCCCCCCCCCCCCGAGACAATGATATTCAAATCTATGACATTCACTGATGTCTTGAAGCACTGTCATTACCTTAGCAGCCTGAGATGACTTTGGATTTTCAAAGAGATCCCAAACACTTTGCCGCAGGCGTGGCCACGTTGCTTGTGGCTTTATCGATAACTTCCGATCACATGACATCGCCAAAGCTATATTTCTCTGAAAGACGGACTTGATCTTTCTCATGTTGTCAACCACTTCAACTTCCTGTTGGTAGTGATGATGGCAACATTCGTCAACGTCTTTAAGACTAATTCCCCAGTATTCAATCTCAGACTGGAAATACTCCACACAGACGGTCCGCGGGATGTGAATCTTTCCCGTTAGATAGAAATTCATGACATTGTTGAAGACCACCGGATCGCGCTGAAAGAAAAACTCGTCTTTTCCCTTGTCGTAGCCATCGCAAAAGTTCTCCCATCCACTGCCCATTGTCAGGCATTTGTGAAGTTTCTCAAGCCGTGTTAAGTGCATGGACTCGACTAAACACCACAGTAACTCGAATCGCGACCCGCCGATATTTAGTACGATTCTGTCGTGGGACGAGATGCTCGCTGAAGGCATAGACGACTCTCGAGTCTCGTCGTCCATTGCTGTTCCAACCAACCAGTCTTGAATAGTAGTTTACATTCTATGTCAAGTGGTTAAACATTATTTTACCAACAGAAATTTCGATAAGAATAATTACGATTTACATTTTGATAAAAATTCTCCAATTATATTATGACGTTGTTATGACGTTGTCATGATGTCACATACGTAGCGCGCGCGAATAATCTACTGCTACCACAGGTAGCCCGAGTTGCAAGATATCCTCATCAATTTATTGGACTCTGATTTTGTTTAAAAAAATTAAGATGTCGAGTCTGGAAAAGCATTTTTAAAGTCGCGGCTTCACACTCTGGAATATTCCAGCACCGGAAGTTCTAATCGCGCTTGAATTTAGTCAGATACGCCAAGTTAACTGTGAGTGTCTGTTTCGTATGAGTATCAAAGCTACGGTACTACTGTGACTGACACTCAAATAGTTTCCTTTCTTAACCAATCAAAAAGCGTGCTACCCTGGGTACCAGAGGCCGAGAGGGGACTGGGAGACCCAGGGTAAAAGCGTGTAGATGAAAAACTTTCTCAATGCGGCACAGTACGATACCGTAACTTTCCCTCTCATACGAGGACGCCTCTATTCTATGATGACAATGAAGACTTTATTTCAAGACGGTAAACACATAAAATAAACTTGTGGCCCTTACTAAACTTAATAAAGCTTACAATAAAAAAGATACGAACGTGCATTATTAGCATACAAGAATTTAATGAATAGATTAGTACTTTAGCCGTTGAGCTCGCGCTGCTCAGTTTTAAAGAAAAATACCTCGTGTAGCTACAATATTCAAATAATTTATGCTTTAGAATTTTATTGCAACGTAATGATACTTGTTTTTCATCAGACGAATAAAGACTTATTATTACTCGGGCCCAGGCCGCAGGCCGCCCGAGTTAGAAAATGCGGATTTCGGTAGTAGTAGTAGTAGTAGTAGTTTTGTTCGGCTCCAAAATGACGAGTATGCGCCGTATTTAATCGTATCCGGAGTTTCAAGATTACTCAGCAGATTTGAAAAGATAAACGAGAAACAGGACTCAAGTAGATTTTGAATCTTAGTTTTGAAAGCAGCTGTAGATCTTCAAGCTATTAAAAGGTCAGGATTCTAGTTCATCGTTCAATGACTAGAAGTGGTAAAAGGACTAGAAGCTCGCTTAAAATATATATTTTTTTAAACAAACGCGAGGCCGTTATCGGAACCATCTGACCTATGCAACCTCAAGACGTATCATGTTCGTACTCACCGGACTAATAGTCTCCCTCGTCACTCAACTGTCACTGATTGTCATGACGTCAGAGAAATTATATTGTATTGAAGAAGATGTCCTTGTTTTATTCGACGTTCGAACCGTAACTCGAACCCGAACTCGATTCCAAACTCGACGTTTCGGGATCTGAAGCTAGAGAGGGGGCCTTTACACAAACTCATCAAAATCAAATCAATTGAACTCAAAGTCAAAAGGTAATCAAATGAACTCAAAGGCAAATCAAATGAACTCGACACATACATGTATATACATAGTCTCCCTCGTCACGCAACTGTCAGTCATTGTCAGGTCTCTCCTCGCGCAGCTGACATTGTCCTTGTTCTTCAACCAACTGGCATTCATTTTCAAGTACTTCCTCGAACAACTGACATTTTCCTTTTCACAATATGCCCGAGTGAACGCTCATTGAGCGTCTTGTTATTAATGTTTTATGCGTTACGTCCAGAAAAGCTCTTATAAACAAACAAAACTACAAGGTAAATGCACAGATACCTCTGCGTTGCTGCAATTTCCAAATATATTTTCTGTAGTATTTTTTTGTACCAGAATCTTGACTGACCTTGTGGGCGTGGCAAAAATAATTTTAATCCCAAAAGGTACCAATTTTAAATGAATCTTAGTTTCGTGACAAGTAGATCCTAATTGTATTTAACGGTAATTATACCCTAAGTACCGGAATAACTCGATTTAAACACCCTTTGAGGTACGAAAACAACCATTTTAACCCCTAAAAGGTACCACCTCCGCCTCTTGCAGTACTTAACTGCTGTTAAACGGATTACAGGAAAGTGGAAGGAAGTGTTGGCTGATTGCCCTTGTCTTCATTAGCATAAGTATCAATCCACCTATCAGTACCCGTATAATCACTTCCCGTCATGCTGTGCGTACTTGTCTAAAGTACCGATTAGTTGCTGCATCACGGAAAGTGATTAATGCACAGGGAGCCCAAGAATAAATTCAGTAAAAAAATAAAATTGGAAATAAAGTATTTTTTCCCCTATACACCTTTGTTGTCTGTTAACTTAACCTGCCTGGTGTTTCCCCCCTGAATTTATGCTTGTGCTCCCTGTGATTAAGATGTAGATCTAAAGACTGGCTATCATGTGGTACAGCAGGGGCGTAGGCAAGTGGGTCCCAGTGCCTGAGACCCCCCTTCCTCTGGGTCTACTCTTTAAATTTATATGTTTGAGGAGGGGAGGAGAGATTTGGTGGTGAACGACATGGAGTGTGACCCTCAATGGAAAATCCTGGCTATGCCCCTGACACGGTTGTAGCCGACCCCTCCCCTGCACTCCACAAACAAAAGGAAACTTTGCAAATCGACAAATGCGCAAGATTGTGATTTCTTTAAACTTCTGCAGTCGACATAATAATCACGGTTCAGACGTACCGTAAGTTTTTCAGTCATACGAAATCTGCTCTAATACTCGCAGCTGTATGGTAGTGCATATACACCTATTCTAAATATCGTTGTCCGGGCCGAAAGCAACAAGCTGACGACCGCAAAGGACTTTGGGAATCTCCTAATTAATTAATTAATCCGTGGTACTTGAGAAGTTATCCCTACGAGCGTTGAATAGCAATCATTTGAAACTATTCGGCCATTTGAAAATGCATGCTGTCAAAATGTCTACGGATGAATAAATGAATAAGAGAAAGTCCCAATGCCCTTTGCGGTCGTCAGCTTTCGGCGTGGACAACGATTTTTGGAATAGGCCTGTATATGAATACATTAGTGACGACAGACAATGAAATGAGAAATGAAAGATATATAATCTCATTGATTCTAATGTTTTAAACACCTGGATACATGTCATATGACTCTGCTAAAGTATTCGACATCACCCTATGGGTGGAATCCCAAATACCGGCAGTAAACAGGCACCTTATAGAGTGCTTATACTACACGTACTGCATGGGAATACAATCAATCTAAGCTAACTTAATACTGCGATATTGTCTACTGGTATTAAGCACATGCGTTTAGGCCATTCATCCAGCCTTCGTCGTGTCTCTTGCACTGTTTTCAGTAGTTAGTTTTATCACAAACTAAATTGATTAATAAACAGACATTTCATGTCTAACTGAGATTATATGTATATACGATTATAATATACTATGCGTCATTAATTAGAGTCGTTTACGTGGGATCCGGAAACCGACGGTACGGAAACAGCTCGCAAAATTCTGAACTTGGAACTGAACTAAATTTATAATAAAGTAAAGGCAAACACGTATAAACTAAAACGTTTGAAAGTACTTAGTGCGTACCTACCTACACTATAAAGTGTTGTAGCTATTACTCGACTAATTCATGCTAATATGGAAGTAAAAGCAAACACGTATAAACTAAAACGTTTGGAAGTACTTAGTGCGTACCTACCTACACTATAAAGTGTTGTAGCTATTACTCGACTAATTCATGCTAATATAATAAAGTAAAAGCAAACACGTATAAACTAAAACGTTTGGAAGTACTTAGTGCGTACCTACCTACACTATAAAGTGTTGTAGCTATTACTCGACTAATTCATGCCGACTGCATCGTTACACAAAAGATATTTAGTAAGTTCTGCAAGGCTTTTGCCACCATTTAGTGGTTAAACTAAAACTCAGCGTCCATTGATAGAAAGATTATCAGGAAAATCTTCCACTTTTTGCAGGGTTTCTCTTTTTCATTCCTGTTCGGGGTTTCGTATTGGTTATTCTTGATGAAGCGGAAGCCATTGCAGTGGGTCTTGATTGATACAGCTTGGCGTTGAGCTACATGTTTGAAAAGGAGAACGTAATTACAGATACTATTTCTAATAAAAGATGAAAACATACTGTACTGATTTATGCACAACAGCAGCAGCATCGGCGGCAACAATTACAACAAAACCCCACTATATCGACCATGATTACCTCAGTTGAACTCCCTAGTTGCCTCCTTGAATAGTGCAAATGCATCATCGTCAGCAGCACCACCACCACCAACAACAACAACACCAACAAACAACAACAACGACATCAGCAACACCAACAACACCACTACCACCACCGACACTACCAAACAACAACAACAATACCAACACCAACAAAACCACCAACAACGTCACTACCATCAATAAACAACACCAACAACCATCAACAACAACCACCAACGACACCAACAACACCTCCACCTCCACCAACAACCACCACCACCACCAACGACACTACCAACAACAACAACAATACCAACAACGACACTACAAACAACAACAACACCAACCACCACCACCAACATAACGACACTACCAACAACAACACCAACAACATCACCACCACCACCAGACACTACCAACAACAACAACAACCAACAACAATACCATCATCAACAACAACAACGACGACACCAACAACAACAACCACCAACAACGTCACTACCATCAACAACAACACCAACAACCATCAACAACAACCACCAACGACACCAACAACACCTCCACCTCCACCAACAACCACCACCACCAACGACACTACCAACAACAACAACAATACCAACACCAACAACGACAACAACCAACAACAACGACACTACCAACAACAACAACACCAACCACCACCACCAACATAACGACACTACCAACAACAACAACACCAACAACGACAACACCAACAACGACAACACCAACAACGACAACACCACCACCACCACCAAAGACACTACCAACAACAACAACAACAACGACAACACCAACAACAACAACGACACTACCACCACCACCACCAACAACACCACCACCCACCACCACCATCAACAACACTACCAACAACAACAATAACAACAACAAAGTAGTACCTTCTGAAGTTGGTCCTGATAGAATCCATGCACCTCGTAGACATTACCGATTGTTAGTTCTCTAAGGAAGAACTTGGGAGCAGCTTCAGACACTTTGAATGCATTATCGCCACGTTGTGATCTTATAGCCATTGGCCACAGCGAAGGGTCTTTCATGAACTCCACAAGACATTCATCTGGGTGTGGCTTCATGTGTAGATATCTAAACACAAACCTTTTGATGGCTCCAACGATTGCTTCAAGGACAGGTTTACTCTCGTCTTTTGAAATCTCTGTCATCTGCTTCTCAGTTCCGTCCAGCAGTGTTTTCCGGTACTCTTGTCCAACGCAATCTACCGAGGGATGTGCAAGCTGATCCTCTACAAATTCATACAAGGCGCAAACATGTTTAACTTGAATCGTCTTCAGGGTTGTTGGAAGGAGATCTTTGGGAAAAGGTCTTGAGGAAGGAATCCAGGTATCGATGTAGTCTACAAGACTTTGCTCCGTCTTACCTCCCGTGCGCTTCAGATAACACAAAACGAGTTCCATGTGTTCGAGAAGAATTTGAATTCGGTCCATGCTTTTTGTTGCCGAACTTACTAGCTCTGCTTCGACGCTGCTGGGGAGTTTTTCTTGCGGCATGGCTTGGCACAATTCGTTGAGAATGTTTGCACAGTCATGGAAAAGTTGCTTGGAGAAAACAAAAACTCGCGAACAACCCCCATTGTGTTCAGATATGCTTTGCCAAGTAGAAAACTGCCTGCCATCTCCTTCTCTATCCTGGTCATATCATATGTTATGGTCTTTCCTTGGCCATATTCTGTTGCGTACTGTGACAGTTCAAGAAAATCGTCCGTCCATTCATATCGGATAATCTCCTTCTCCTTGGCGTCTTGAACGTGCACTATTGGAAAACTACAAACAGCATCTTTCCTGAAGAGGAACTGAAGTGCAGGACAATTTCCACTCGACGCTATAGCGAGACATTTATCCAGAAACGCATTCTGCATCTTAGCAAGGACAGTCAGAGTGGCACACAAATACCGTCCTAAATCCTTTGGTTCAGCTAAGCAGTAACCAACAGGGTGCATTTCACTTATGTAAGGCATCTCATCGCTGCCTTGAAGCTGTTCGTTGATTAAGGGAACGACGTTTTCCCAAGCTTTTCGAAACTCTTCAAAAGTTTCTCTTGTGGCGTCTTCACTTGTAGTCTGGGAATGAACTTGATGGAGTTGCTGTTCCTTTCTGATCACAACGTCAACGATTTTCCTTTCTTTAGCTTCTGATTGAGTCAGACCTCGGCTCAACAAAACATCTACACGGCGGCTCCATGAATTGAGAGGGGCAAGGTTGCCAATAAGATGCAAAGTGTCATGGTAGTCCATGAACAGTCCAAGCAATTGGTGTTTGTTTTTGACTTCATTCGGGCTGTTCAAGTAGACCTCTCGAAGTTTCCTCAAGGTGTTTGGCTGTGTTACACGGAAAAGTCGGGGGACGCACGCATTTCTTGAGTCAACATCATGAAACTGTGGCAACTGACGTTCTTCAATAACTGTCTCTAGGGGTACTTTGTCATTTTGGCCCATGTGGACATCGCGGAAACCATTTTCACGAAACTTCTTGATCACAGGTTGCACTTGCTTGGCAAAGTATGTCTCCCAAGATGATCTCGCTTTTTCATCGTGTGGAAGAGGCAGTCCAGAGTCTTCAGTTAAGAACGAAGATACTTCCTCGACGAAGACATGATGCAGAAAAGTGATAATCTTGTCTTTCTTACAACACAATAAAGAACTCAGGACACCTAAATCGATCTGGATGATCTGGTAGATCGTATCCGATGGACGGTCATTTTTCATGACATCAACCAGGAGCGCATTGGCTGACAATCCAAGGGAATAACCAGCAAGAAATGCAGAGTGCACAATCACATGCAGAATTCGAAATTCTATAGGATCAAGACTTCGTACGTGGAGCATCTCATTTTTCAAAGATGCTGGAATGCACTTTACGTACCCTTTGCTGTTACATGGAGCCTTTTTCTCCTCACGTTGGGTATCTTTTTCACAAGGAGAGTGGCAGTTTGGACACTTAGTGCCAGAGGTTGTCTCACTAGCAAATCGAGTGCCACACTTACAAGAGAATAGAGCAACCTTGGAATGGATGGCTGTCTTGTAGTGTTCATACATTGAATATCCGGAGTCATTTTCGGGCGATGCCAAAACGTACGACTCTTTTAGCACTGTGGGATTGACTAGGCAACAAGCGACTGGGTTCTTGCTTTTCCCAGTACATCTTGATGTCACAATGGCAGTTATATGTTGAATAAGCACCGCTACCTCGACATCGATTGCTTTGGACTCAGGTGAGATTTCCAATTCTGCACACACGAAACCTTCTTGGCCGGCGAGTCTTGTGATGAAACTGTTGAACGGATCGGGTGCATTTGCCAATTTTTCGGTTACGAACTGTGCTGCCTTGTCTTCGATGTCCTTCAGCTTACGAATAGAGCGCACAATGTAAAACTGCTCCACGATGACTGCAGCAAACTCCATTCTTTTCTTACTCGATCCCATAGATGCAAGGAATTTTTCAAGGCAGGTTGAATCTGTGCCTGCCACGTGCAAACCTAATGCGGTTTCTGCTTCGGACTTATTGGCAAGTTGGTGGAAAGGATCGTAGCCAAGCTTACTAGTGCAATCACTGTCGTCCCATCCAAGAGATCGCAGGATATGGAGCTTTTCACAACTTTGGATCAACTGTTTGACATCATACAGACATAGCTCTTGACCAAGTTCTTTAAGAAGAAATGTAGAGACACTTGTCTTTCTTGTAGGGGTTCTGCCATCTTCCAAACGCTTGCAGACGTCGTTCAAAATTAGGTCTAGAGAGGAAGTGCTGCCAGATTTACTGAGCAATCTTGACAATTCTGATATGAATGCTCTTAAATACGATACGGCACAAATGAACCCAAACATGTTGTTCTTGCATTCCTCATCGCATTTCGTGATGACATCCATGGCTTTGTGAAAGTTGATCACAGCTGGATCATCCGAACTGGACACCTCTTTGATATTGAGATCTTTGAAGGCGAGTTTGTTGATCAAATCACAACAAATCACATTGATGTGACAGTCCAGTTCCTTTATGTCGCTATCTTCCAATTGCGAAAGGGCATCATTTATTTCCATTAAATTCGGGAAATCATTCAAATCAGTTGATGTAATTAAATTCCCGAAATTCTCCAATGAAAACGCCATTTGTTCATGCTCAGTGAGGAGAATTTGGTGTAAAATGGAACTTGCAAGTTGTAGCATGTGTTGTTCTTCCTCAGAAGATATTATTCTCAGAATTTCTCCCATCAATGGTGAATCGGGATTTGACTCGATACATCTCTCATAAAACAGAAAGAGGAACTCATCCCGCTTCTTATTATCAACACCTTCGTTTTGAACTGACATACGAACTGCTTCAAAGATTTCCTGTGAATCCAGGTAGTTGTCATCATTCACTAGCTTCCCTCGCTCACCAAGTCCAAAAATGGAATAGGGCATTTTTCCAGGAAGAACCAAGCTAGCCAAATCACTACAAACTTTTAAGTAGTGAAAGGCTGGAACTGACAAGCAATATTTGGTCGCTGACGAGAGTACAAGGCTTGTTACATTCTTCCACTCTTCAAATCCTCCAGCTGATTGCACTAAATCATCTGTCGGTAAAAGGGACAAGCATACTTCTTTGACCAAAAATTCCTCAAAGGTTGGCTCAGACTTTTCAGTTGCTTTGGAATCCTCTTCTGCGTCGTCTTTGTCCTGGTCTGATTCACTGGAGTAGTCACTCTCATCTTGTTCATCCTCGATGTCTTCTACAATCATTTCCTGCTCCGCTGAATGTTTTCTTTTCATAACGTTTGCAAACGATTCTCCCTTTTCTTCACTTGAGCCCGGTTGACTTTCTTCTATAGAAAATGGGAGTACTAAACACGGTTCTTCATTCTCTTGTGGATGTGCATTCCTGTAATCCTGTTCTCTAGCTTCATTGATTCGGCGGGCATAACCTTCAGACTCAAGTTTGTCTTGCCCTTGTCTTGCTGTTTCATTTGCGTATCTCAACGCGTCCACAGCGTTTGCTTTCGTGTTCAAATATCGGGACACAAGTTCGTCAATAGAAAGAGTACTCGTTGGCATGCAGGTCTGCACAAAGTAAAAGACTTGTGGAATCGCATTGCCTTCCAACCACACATTGATGTGAAGCTGCGCCACTATGTAGGCTACATCGTTGTGTTCTGATTCAGAAATAGTTGGCATCTGGTCACCATAGTGTGCTTTCATGATGTTAATTCGCTGGCGGCGGCTCAAAGCCTGGGAAACGTCCTCAGTCTTGATATCAAGAAAATCATCTACATAATTGGGTAGTCGTTTGGACAAGACATGGGAATCAACGATCTCCATGATGGCCTGTTCTACTTTCATTGTAACCTTTCTTGTCAAGATTTTTCTGGCATCCTTGGTCAGCTCTTCGTTTTCGTCAAGGTTTTCGTTCTCAAGACATTGTCTACGGTATTCTTCGGAAAAGAAGTCGTACAAGTTGTCAACCCTCTTGCAGAAGAGGTAAGAGAAAGGAAAATGAAGGTCTAAATGGCTAACATAAACGACGAGTGACTCTGCATCTTGTGGCTCTGGAATATCATGGAGGTCCAACACATTTTCACTGGACATCAAGTGTAAGCACTCTTGACGTGCTTCAACACTTCCGTCTGTCAGTAACTTCCAAGCGGAATGCTTTTGAAGGAAATAGATAATTCGTGCCAGTGGACGTCGGACCAGATGAGTGATGAAATACTCCATAGCTTTGACAAGAGTGGATGAATTGATCAAAGTCTGTCGATCACAGGCCACAGCAATATGCCATCTGTAGGGTGCGGACTTGGAAACATCCAGCTCATTCTCGATCCAGCGACAACACAACTTCAAGAAAGAATTCATAATTTCTGCAGATGACGTGATAGTTGCCACTAAAGAGGAAATATCGCCAAGATGGGGTGTCTTCAAAGGTGGATATTTGATTCGCGTAAAACACCAAAGTAACTGGTCTGCAGCCACTTTGCGGAAAGGAACGCTTTTAGACTGCAATACATCTATCACAGTGTACTCAAGCATTTCTTTGATCTGAATGCTAGGCTTCTCAAGGGCATCAATCATCACTTGCTCCCAGCCACTTAAAAAGTTGAACTGCCAGAGCTGGTGGTATACCTCGTCATCGGTTTGTACTGAACGACGTAGATGGATAACAATACAAACATGCTTTGGGCTTGTTTCATGAGACAGAGAGTTGATGAATGACTTTCGATGTTCTTCTATAATTGTCTTGACCAAAAGCATCTGAGGTGCATCAGTTTCAGGCCTGCACTGTACCACCAAAAGATTGGCATCGGATTCCATCCAGAAGTGCTTTATTCTTTTGGATAGTTCCTTTTCGGATTTAAAGAAACTAAGTTTCTCTACTTGCACGTGGATAAGATCTTCAACGCATTTAGACACGTCCGTGTGAATGCTACTGTGGGTCATAACCAGGATTTTCATGTCACTGGATTCATTTCCTTCCTCGTCATACGCCTCAAAGGACTGTCTCAGAAACGCTTTCAAACCATCGTGGATAGGCAGCTTAAAATAATCATCGTAAAGCTCATTTACCTCATCATCGTTGACACGACAAAGCATTGAATTGCGACTTCGGATTACAGCGTCTGGCATTGCTACAGACATCAGATCTTTTTTACATCGTGCTATGACGTCGTCCATTGGAGTCTCAGAATCTTGGCTGTGGAAAAGCACTATCGATGGAAGAGTATCGTCATGGAACCCTGCAAACATGTCAAATTCGTCAAACTCAGTTTCATGTCCTTCGATAGTCGAGATACTTTCTGTCCACTCACTCAGCTCTTTGATCATTTGTCTTTGGTTGGCATTTAGTACATCTGAAAACCTCAAAAGCTGTTTTTCAAAGCGATTCAGGAATGGTGGATCGGCGTAATCGACTCTGTCCTCGTCAACTAACACAATACACCTGAAGCCATCATCAACTTGACACATAGGGTTACTAAATGCACCAAGGGCGACTCTGCAATTCTTCTTACCACCAACGACTATGTAGTTCTGGTTCAGCATGTCATACAGACTTCCATAGATACTTTCCAAGTCACGGAGGATAAGGATAGAGTTGCGTTCCATGCACAGAATGATGCGGCTTAGAATGCGGTGATTGTAGTCTGCAGAACGATCTTCTTCAAAGCGGCTTCCAAATATCGTGATCTTTTCCTTATTCAAATCTTTCAGGGTTTGGTCCAATATTCCAATCGCTGAATCCCCACTTGTGATGATCATCAAATGGCGCGCCATTTCGTCCTTCAAATTATCGCGGATAAGTTCTGTTACAGGAAATTCCATAACATCACCTACAGGCTGATGAACCTTCAGCTTCTGTAAGAATGCTGATTCTAATTCTCCTTTTCCCGTGGAAATACCACCAAAATTCCGCTGCATTGCACGTTGAATCGTCTCGTTGTTTTCTTCAGAATTTCGTGAGATGTCCAGGCACTTCACCATAGAATAGTAGTCACGAAGACCATGAAAGTTGTCGTGCTTCTGTTTCGACTGGTATTCATAATAGGCTTCTGCAAGGCATTTTATTTGAGATTTTGTCGATCTTGTTGTGATTTGCGCGTCTCGGATAGAGAGACCAGTATCATAAAGGTCATCTTCATCTGGCTCTGGTCGAGAGAGATGTATTGCACGATTCATTTTAGCAGCATCCAAAGCCCAGTTGGAAATTCCAACCACTGCTACATCGGGGAGTTTACCTTCACCCGGCTCAAGGAGACGATGGAGGACCTTGAGTGGATTGAATTTTGAAATCTCAGCTAATCCGATTTCATCCAAAAGAACGACAGGAAGAACGTCTTCAGATTTATACTTCTTGGCCTTCTCAAACACTTTCTCGATCCCTTCAGAAGTTGAAGACTCTGATCCTTGGAAGGATACGAATAGGAGCTGTGGCAGTGTCTTCAAAAAGGGGTCTTTGGAATCTCTTCCACGTAGGTTACTTCTTATTATTTGCATTGAGAGGGATTTACTGCAGCCTGGTTTACCAACCACAAACACTGGAATTCTGTTCAAAATGCAAATAAGTATGACAAAGACATTTTCACGCAAGGCAAAATTTCTTGCTGTTCCTTCTGGTAGCTCCATTCTAGATAGATAGTCTTCCTGCTCAGCTCGAATGATTTGTTGAAATGAATCTGTATTCCAGAGGTCAGATCTTCCATGTTTGATTAGCAACTTGGTCATTTCTCGGCAATATTTCTGTCTCAAATCTGAGGTTGGGAGCCTTGAGAGATAGCAGTGTGCAAGCGATAGAACAATCGCTTTATCTTTCTTGCTAAACTTTTGAGCAGTGATGAAATACTTCAGTACATGCGGTGGATGTTTCTTTATGTCGATCTTTGGACGATTTTCCAACAAGGTGTAAAACGACTTCATCAGGATAGTAGTTCTGTGGACATCTCGAAGACTCACGCAGAAGCAGCTCTGATCTTCACTTCTAATAAATGCTTGAGACGTAGCTAACAAGTCGACCAACATTTCACCACTGGTGCCATGAAAGTTCCTCTCCACCATACGTCTAATGTATGCTTTTTCGTCCTCATCGTTCAGAGATCCATAATCCCAAACATAATCGATCATCGTTTCTGGCAGAGGATGAACTCGATAAACCAGCTTTGAAAACTCATCCAGTGTTGTTTTTCCTGTTAGGCCAGCTGTCATAATACTTCCGGGAGGGCGAAGACGATATGGATTACAAGCAGCAACGAACACAAGATTGGAAGCCAATGGTTTTCCATGAATGGAGCGATGGCAAACGATCTCGTTGATGGTTCCGAGGTAGTCACAAGTGTTGATTTCGTCCAAAAAAATCCACATCGACTTCCCTTCTTTCTGCAAATTCCTGGCCTCTTTGTCTTTTAAAGAGATGAAGTCAAATATTTGCTCTTCTGTTATTCCTGCGTGAACGCTGAACACCTCAAACGGGATGGCACAAGTATGGGCTAGATATCGTACAAGGCTTGTCTTACCACATCCTGTTTCGCCCATGATAATAACAGGGATGTTGGCTTGCATGCGTTGGATTATCAAGGCCATTTTTAGGATATTGTCCGGGGTAAGCGCATAAGCCAAAAGACGCCAGCTTTGCTTTATCCTGGTTTTGAGGTGAATTCGAGATTCTTTCTAATCTGTCTTGAAGTTCTTCCTGACTCATTGTAGTGTAGTCCTCAAGACCTTCCCCCTGTATGGCCTGGCTTTGGAAGAGATCCTTGACTTGCTGTGGCACGTTCTTTAGATCACGATATATTGCTGTGATAGCACCAGCTCCGTGTAGCATAATCACAAGATGGTCAGTCCACGGTGTCATTTCCTTTACTCTGTCCACCATTTGTTCTGCAGTCATTGCTCCTCCTGATTTCATCTCTTTTTAATGCTTCTATAGCTTGCACTTCACGCATAGCAGTAGTCTGTGTGGCTTTGCACGTATTCACCGACCTCGCTGCGAAACTAGTTGCAACATCACAGAGTGCTTTAAATAGGCGAATGCGAACATCATGCTCCTCGCCAACCATGGCTTTGATGTGTTGTGGATTGCAGTATGGGCTTCTTGTAAACTTCATAAGCTGATCGGCTAACACTGATATGAAGTTTTCGAGAATATTAAAAGACAAATCACCAATCGGAAAGAAATGTTTAACCAGAAGCGCTTTGCAGTTGGAAGACGTTAGGGATTTGACTTTGTTAGAACCGCTGAAAATAATCTCTTCGTTCTCAAGGGTTCCGCAGTCGTAGGCATGTAAGTATTGACAAACCACTTGGATTGGGCTCGTCAATTCTTTACTACTGAGTAGATTTCGGTATTCGTGCCAAATTACATCGAGTCTTTTGAAACACTTGCAAATAGGAAGTGAGTTTTGCATTCCTTGCTGAAAAGTGTTAGCAATTTCGATGTAAACGTGGTCTGTGGGCAAACTGAAAAGCAAAGCCTCCGACGAAACCATTTTTGTGACAACTAGTTCAAACAGGAACGTGTCTAAGCCTGCTGGATCATCAACGTCTCCAATATCAAAGTGGATTGATTGGAAGTGCTTGAGATTTAAATCTGAAAGCCTTTTCACTAGGTCTCTTCGCACAAATGGTCCACTGATCGGGAATGTGACAACAGCTCTTCCTTTTTCACTGGCGTGGAAATAAATTTCTTCCGATTTCCCAAGGCCTGGAAGATCGCCTGTGACAAGGAAGGTTTCTGGGCATGTTTGTTTAAACTGTTCTCTCAAGTCTGCATCAGGTGTTCCTCCATAGAAATGAACATAGTCGGAGAACTGATCTGCAATGTGATGGTGAGATCCACCACGACAAACGACAGCTAGAAGATATGGCGCATGCACTTCGGTGGTCTTCAAGGACTCTACCAATTTGAACTGGACGTCGTTCGGGAGGCTTTCTACATTTGCTATGCAATGTAATTGACTTGTTATGCGATGGCCATGTGCTTCAAATGTTCGTAAAAGAAGTAACTCGATCTCCTCCCATGTTGTTCTCGAATGACAAAATAGGAGTTGGCTGGGTTTTGGAAGACAAGCGCAAGTGTTTTGAAAGAGTGCCATGACGACATGGACAGTTTGAGCACTCCCCGGCTCTAGCACACCAACGTAGAGTTTACCAGGCTCAACGATTGCATCAATCTTCATGGTCGAAACAATATCGGGCAACGGTTCTTCATGAGAAGATCTGAAAATTGTATCTAACTAACGCAGATCCAATTGCATTAAGATCGTCTTCTGTCTTCGTCATCTTCGGTTTTTCGTACTTGGACTGAAAGTATGGCAGATCATCTCGGGTAACATTGGAATCAATGCAACGAAATAAAGCCAACACTTCATCTGAACATTCTTTATCAATAAAAAATGACTTGAGTATCCAGATCTGCTTTGTATGGAAGAAGTCCAGGAAAAAGTGTTGGTGACGAACATTGTGTATCATTGTGTTCCACTCTTCAACTTCATTTTCGACGCGCCTTTCTTCTTCTCTGATTTCGTTCATGGAATTCAATTGTTTCCAAAAGGAGAGGTACTTTGGAATGCCAGATGTTTTCAAGATCTTGTACTTGCGTACAATCTCTGTGAGAAGATCAACGCCATCAATAAAAGATTTCAGTTCTTCTTGGGAAATCACAGACGTTTTTCCATCAACAACTTTTTGTCGATATGTCTTATCGGCATTAACGATCAAAAGGGCACGACTTCTGAGGTCATTCAATTCGTCAAGGTTGTACTTTGCTTCAGTCTGGTCTTGCCGGGTGTACAATAACTGTACATCAATTGATCCATTCTTTTCTATCCGTACTTTATAACGTCCATACGTAACTGCACTTTTGATAATTCCCTTGGTCAACTCGCCTCTGTCTGAAAACGTCTCATACATACGTCGTAAGGTATGCACGTTAGAACTGCAAACTTTGATTTTAGCTGCCATTTTCGTTTCTCGTTGGCCAGACTTGTCCTCTATATTTGAGCCAGGAAGGCGGTCTTTCGTTAGATTTGCATGTGCTCTGGTGATTTCTTTTAAGAACTCTTTAGGTCTATCGGGTTTGTTAGTAAGCAATACACTCAAAAATCTATGCACATCGATAAGGTATGACACCGTTGATTCTTGAATGAGTTGCTCTGAATGCTCTTCAACGGCCTCGATCAAGTGCACCATGTTTTCTTTAGCAGTCTCGATGCTGAATGCAATCAATTCTGCTGCCTGTGACAACTCGGCCAAAATGTCAACCATGTCTGGAGAAAGCAGATGTTCTATCTCCACAATAACTTGCTCATCCATTCGTGTCGAGATACTCTTTAAAGTTCCTGTCTCTTTGCAGCTCAAAAATGACTGGAGCGTTTGCAAGAAATCACCAGAGTCTTCATGTTTTGCAACATAACCCACAGTAACTAAACAGTCCACCACTGCTTGAATTCTTCTCCTAACATCTTCAAAATTGACAAAGTTTCGGAGCATTTTCAAAACACTCGATGAGGGACTTTTAATTTTAAGGATCTTACAGACACTTTTGACTTCTTCATCAATATTGTGCTCTTGGACGCCAGTTAAGAGCCTGTCCAGTTCTTTGGTTGTTACTTGATCTACTTGATCAGTGATTCTTTTAAACACACCAATAAAGGATTTAGCTCCATCGTTGTTAAGTAGCACAAGAACGTCTTCAACAGTCATAGCATCTTGGCCATTCTTTTCTTCTTGATCTTCGGTCACATCTTCCAATGCTTCTTTAGCTTGTGGTTTGTTAACTACGTGCTCTTCTAGAAGTTTTCCTGAGAAATTTTTGAAAAGGATGGAATCGCACAGCTCACTAAGCTCCATCGAAGGCTTTAGAAGGCATTCTAGAAGACCCCAGTAGTTCTCTTTTCGAATATCTGCGAACTTTGTTTTCGTCAATGTGGTTTTACGACCATTGTATGCGTTGTTAATGGTGTTGAAATCTTGCAAGATGACTACACCCCCATCGCCAGTGATCTCGTTGACGAGGTGTATTGCTTTTTTAAGATAAATGAAACTCTTTCGCATCTCTTCTCTCTCTCTAGAAAGGGAAGCCAGTACTTCAACCCATTGCTTTTCTACGGACAGTAATGGATCCACTTCCTTTCCTGGAGGACAACATCTTCCCAAGGTCAGCAGTTCTGCGATGTCCTTTTGATCTCTTTGGTTCCTTAAGTAATTGAAGGGAATTTGGCCATCAATAATAGACTTGCTGAGGTTATCAACTACCTGTTTGACAGTCAGGTATATAGGATGCTTGTGAAGACGGCCTACTTTTCCTGTTGCCTGGAAAATGACTGTCCACAACTTCTTCTCGGTTAGAACAGGGTTAACCACCTTGGCGATCTCTCCTTGGCTTGGATGAGATCCTGACTTCAGAGGAACTATCTTTGCTTGATCAAGGAGAAGCAGTAGGATTTCTTCCCTTCCTCTGAAAGTAGAAATAGATTATTATTATTATTATTATTATTACTATTATTATTACTATTATTATTACTATTATTATTATTACTATTATTATTATTATTATTACTATTATTATTATTATTACTATTATTATTACTATTATTATAATTATTATTACTATTATCATTATTACTATTATTATTATTATTATTATTATTATTATATATATATATGATTGATTTTATTATTATTATTATTATTACCAACTATTACCAAGCGACAAACCTTATAACTTAAAAAGATTATAGTTTACCGATGCGCTGTAGTAAGCTCTAGACTCAGTATCCCGACGTATTTAATCTATTATACCACCTTAATCTCAAACAGCTCGCCGGATAGTTATATTGCTAAAAAGCTACTAAAGAAAAAAAAATGTTGTGTTAACTGTATATCCAAATAAATGGCTTACCCATCGATCTCTATAACTTGTGAACTTGAAGTAGTTGAGGAGAACATGGCGTCTATCAGTTTTAACTTCACATCAGGTCTCGCTTGTTCCACTTTCACAGTGTTGATCAACAAAGTCATGTACCACCTTCTACCGATTGCTCCAGTTGTTTTATAGATCTCGTCAAATGCATCCACGATAGCTTTCAATCCACAACATTTTGTCTCGTGACAAACGCATTTTCCAAGTAGTTCCTCATACCTTTTCAACGCGTCTACGTTGCTCAGTTCCTCCAAGACTTGGAATGCCTCAACCACACTTTCTTTCTTCGACGAGCATGCACACATTTTGGGTTTTACTACGCTTGAAACAAGACTGCTAACCACATCCTCTTTATCCTTGGCATTGCTTGTCTCCCAAAACGAGTAGAAAGGTTTGGCATTTAAGACATCGCAAACAGCATAATTAAGATGTTTCTCCCAGGACCTTGAAAGGACTTTAAGAAGCTCCGTCAAGCCATCAGAAGCGCTTCTCTGTAGGTCTTTATCAAGCATGAGTTCGACCAACAATCTGTTGTCAAATTCTCTTCTTTCTTGTACTTGCTTTCTGAGGGCTTCACAAAATGGAACTGCAAGTTTAGGCCTTAGTTTACGTGGTGATTCTTTCCACAATGACGGTTCTAGAACGTCTGTCTTTCTTGCTTGAGTGAAAAACTGCGTAAATCTATGAACGATGGCATCCACTTGTGACATTAAATCATCTGCCAGTAGTCGACAGATTTTCCACAAAGAAGGAATCGTTGGTGCTTTGGATATAACAAAGGCTATCATTGTGTGCTGGTCTTGATATTCCTCGTGATTGAGAAGCTTTCTTACCAGTTTGGTTGCAACATCATCGAAATGGTCGTTTTTAAGAATGGGCCCAAGAGTGTCTGCTGAGCGTAACACAGTTTCTGTGTCAAAAAGATCACTAAAAAGCCATATATATTCAAGGTTGCTCCTCAAAGAGCTCGCTTCCAGAAGATTCAAATGAATGTGTTTCATGAATTCCAAGGAACTCCGAGGTAAAAGGAACTTGGGACAACCGCGTAACTGGTTCAAGAGAGCATTGGCAGTTTCTTTGCAATTGGGTAAATACAAACTTAGGCTGTATGTGAAATGGAGATTATTGAAAAACTGCCCCAACAGAGAGCAAATATACGCACTCTTATACGGGGTGAGTCCACTCAGTGAAGCTTGGGCCATCCAGTTAAAAACCGAGTTCCTTTCCTCACCTCTATATGATGGGTGACCAAATCCTACATGCTCACATTCAATCATTAGCTCATTTAAGTTATTTACATCGATCTTGTCATACAACATCTTGACGAAAAAGAATTGACCAGCAAATCTCTGCTCGTAGAGGGAACAACTCTTGGTTTGTTTAAAAATGTCATATTGCTGTTTTCCACTGTATATTTGACGATCATAGTGGACCTCCGTTTTCAACGATTCTGTTGTTGTCACTACACTTATTATAAGCTGATAAGCTTTTCGGGCAAAACCACAGTGATACTGGACAGTGTACCTGTATCTTACGTTGTACCTATCATTTTCGTGGAAATTTATTGGAATAGACCTCCAGTGTTTACCATGATCAGAAGACGACGCGCATATCAAGTTAAGCGTCAGATTGTTTTCAAACTGAAGCGTAACCTTTTCTGCATCTTCATGGACATACAGGTGAAAAACAACTGACGAAACCTGAAGGATAAAGATATGTTTATCAATAAGGAGAAACAGGTATAAATGTATTGTAAATAGATTGTAAAACTTCAAAAAACAAACTGATATATATGCAACTGTGGTCCAATCAAAAATAACCGTTTTACAATGTTTTTTTACATCTCGCAAGCTTACATCACCATTTCTATCAAATAATATATCGGGGTGCGGTTTATCTGCGGAAACATCTGGAATAAGCTAAATTTGCATAAATTAACGTTTCGAAAATCGCCATCGATTAAACTAGGCCGAGCACTGTAATTGTAGGCAATACAGTGCATACGAGTTTTCGACTTTTAATTAATTTCAAAAACGAATTGTTCCCAAATTTTGAGTCGGGTGTGGATTATCGGGAGGTGCGGTTTATCTGCCGGTTTTTAAGGTATATGCATTTGCTAAAACCGGAACAAACATCTAAAGATTTTAATCTCAAAAGCTCTGAATTTCAGCTGCTTCCTCTGGGTCAGCTTATTCAGTAATATCATGATCCATGGGAGGTGGATAAATTTCAACCATAATTTCAGTTCTTCCCTTTTACCATAATATTTTATAAAACTTCAACTTTACCATAATATTTTATAAAACTTCAAATACCTTATCATCTGCTTGGTACTCTCTGTTCAATGGGTCTGTATGACTGTAGGCACCTGATGCTGAAGCACCTCTTCCACCTTCTTGATCTTCATGTACTGCAGGTGTAGACACACCACTAACAGGAGGTAAGGGGCCATCTTGATTTGTCTCTCTGTTCAATGGGTCTGTATGACTGAAGGCACCTGATGCTGAAGCACCTCTTCCACCTTCTTGATCTTCATGTACTGCAGGTGTAGACACACCACTAACATGAGGTAAGGGGTTATCTTGATTTGTCTCTCTGTTCAATGGGTCTATATGACTGTAGGCACGTGATGCTGAAGTACCTCTTCCACCGTCTTGATCTCTATGTACTGCAAATGTAGAAACATCACTAACAGGAGGTAAGGGGTCATCTTGATTTGTCTCTCTGTACATTGGGTCTATATGACTGTAGGCACGTGATGCTGAAGCACCTCTTCCACCGTCTTGATCTCTATGTACTGCAAATGTAGAAACATCACTAACAGGAGGTAAGGGGTCATCTTGATTTGTCTCTCTGTACATTGGGTCTGTATGACTGTAGGCACGTGATGCTGAAGCACCTCTTCCACCGTCTTGATCTCTATGTACTGCAAATGTAGAAACATCACTAACATGAGGTAAGGGGTCATCTTGATTTGTCTCTCTGTACATTGGTTCTATATGACTGTAGGCACGTGATGCTGAAGCACCTCTTCCACCGTCTTGATCTCTATGTACTGCAAATGTAGAAACATCACTAACAGGAGGTAAGGGGTCATCTTGATTTGTCTCTGTGTACATTGGTTCTATATGACTGTAGGCACGTGATGCTGAAGCACCTCTTCCACCGTCTTGATCTCTATGTACTGCAAATGTAGACACATCACTAACATGAGGTAAGGGGTCATCTTGATTTGTCTCTCTGTACATTGGTTCTATATGACTGTAGGCACGTGATGCTGAAGTACCTCTTCCACCGTCTTGATCTCTATGTACTGCAAATGTAGAAACATCACTAACATGAGGTAAGGGGTCATCTTGATTTGTCTCTGTGTACATTGGTTCTATATGACTGTAGGCACGTGATGCTGAAGTACCTCTTCCACCGTCTTGATCTCTATGTACTGCAAATGTAGACACACCACTAACAGGAGGTAAGGGGTTATCTTGATTTGTCTCTCTGTACATTGGGTTTGTATGACTGAAGGCACCTGATGCTGAAGCACCTCTTCCACCGTCTTGATCTCTATGTACTGCAAATGTAGAAACATCACTAACAGGAGGTAAGGGGTCATCTTGATTTGTCTCTCTGTGCATTGGGTCTGTATGACTGTAGGCACGTGATGCTGAAGCACCTCTTCCACCGTCTTGATCTCTATGTACTGCAAATGTAGAAACATCACTAACAGGAGGTAAGGGGTCATCTTGATTTGTCTCTGTGTACATTGGTTCTATATGACTGTAGGCACGTGATGCTGAAGCACCTCTTCCACCGTCTTGATCTCTATGTACTGCAAATGTAGAAACATCACTAACAGGAGGTAAGGGGTCATCTTGATTTGTCTCTGTGTACATTGGTTCTATATGACTGTAGGCACGTGATGCTGAAGCACCTCTTCCACCGTCTTGATCTCTATGTACTGCAAATGTAGACACATCACTAACATGAGGTAAGGGGTCATCTTGATTTGTCTCTCTGTACATTGGTTCTATATGACTGTAGGCACGTGATGCTGAAGCACCTCTTCCACCGTCTTGATCTCTATGTACTGCAAATGTAGAAACATCACTAACAGGAGGTAAGGGGTCATCTTGATTTGTCTCTCTGTACATTGGGTCTATATGACTGTAGGCACGTGATGCTGAAGCACCTCTTCCACCGTCTTGATCTCTATGTACTGCAAATGTAGACACATCACTAACATGAGGTAAGGGGTCATCTTGATTTGTCTCTGTGTTCAATGGGTCTATATGACTGTAGGCACGTGATGCTGAAGCACCTCTTCCACCGTCTTGATCTCTATGTACTGCAAATGTAGAAACACCACTAACATGAGGTAAGGGGTCATCTTGATTTGTCTCTGTGTACATTGGTTCTATATGACTGTAGGCACGTGATGCTGAAGCACCTCTTCCACCGTCTTGATCTTTATGTACTGCAAATGTAGAAACATCACTAACAGGAGGTAAGGGGTCATCTTGATTTGTCTCTGTGTACATTGGTTCTATATGACTGTAGGCACGTGATGCTGAAGTACCTCTTCCACCGTCTTGATCTCTATGTACTGCAAATGTAGAAACATCACTAACAGGAGGTAAGGGGTCATCTTGATTTGTCTCTGTGTACATTGGTTCTATATGACTGTAGGCACGTGATGCTGAAGTACCTCTTCCACCGTCTTGATCTCTATGTACTGCAAATGTAGAAACATCACTAACAGGAGGTAAGGGGTCATCTTGATTTGTCTCTCTGTGCATTGGGTCTGTATGACTGTAGGCACGTGATGCTGAAGTACCTCTTCCACCGTCTTGATCTCTATGTACTGCAAATGTAGAAACATCACTAACAGGAGGTAAGGGGTCATCTTGATTTGTCTCTGTGTACATTGGTTCTATATGACTGTAGGCACGTGATGCTGAAGCACCTCTTCCACCGTCTTGATCTCTATGTACTGCAAATGTAGAAACACCACTAACATGAGGTAAGGGGTCATCTTGATTTGTCTCTGTGTACATTGGTTCTATATGACTGTAGGCACGTGATGCTGAAGTACCTCTTCCACCGTCTTGATCTCTATGTACTGCAAATGTAGAAACATCACTAACAGGAGGTAAGGGGTCATCTTGATTTGTCTCTCTGTGCATTGGGTCTGTATGACTGTAGGCACGTGATGCTGAAGTACCTCTTCCACCGTCTTGATCTCTATGTACTGCAAATGTAGAAACATCACTAACAGGAGGTAAGGGGTCATCTTGATTTGTCTCTGTGTACATTGGTTCTATATGACTGTAGGCACGTGATGCTGAAGCACCTCTTCCACCGTCTTGATCTCTATGTACTGCAAATGTAGACACATCACTAACATGAGGTAAGGGGTCATCTTGATTTGTCTCTGTGTTCAATGGGTCTATATGACTGTAGGCACGTGATGCTGAAGCACCTCTTCCACCTGCTTGATCTTTATGTACTGCAAATGTAGAAACATCACTAACATGAGGTAAGGGGTCATCTTGATTTGTCTCTGTGTTCAATGGGTCTATATGACTGTAGGCACGTGATGCTGAAGCACCTCTTCCACCGTCTTGATCTCTATGTACTGCAAATGTAGAAACACCACTAACATGAGGTAAGGGGTCATCTTGATTTGTCTCTGTGTACATTGGTTCTATATGACTGTAGGCACGTGATGCTGAAGTACCTCTTCCACCGTCTTGATCTCTATGTACTGCAAATGTAGAAACATCACTAACAGGAGGTAAGGGGTCATCTTGATTTGTCTCTGTGTACATTGGTTCTATATGACTGTAGGCACGTGATGCTGAAGTACCTCTTCCACCGTCTTGATCTCTATGTACTGCAAATGTAGAAACATCACTAACAGGAGGTAAGGGGTCATCTTGATTTGTCTCTCTGTGCATTGGGTCTGTATGACTGTAGGCACGTGATGCTGAAGTACCTCTTCCACCGTCTTGATCTCTATGTACTGCAAATGTAGAAACATCACTAACAGGAGGTAAGGGGTCATCTTGATTTGTCTCTGTGTACATTGGTTCTATATGACTGTAGGCACGTGATGCTGAAGCACCTCTTCCACCGTCTTGATCTCTATGTACTGCAAATGTAGACACATCACTAACATGAGGTAAGGGGTCATCTTGATTTGTCTCTCTGTGCATTGGGTCTGTATGACTGTAGGCACGTGATGCTGAAGTACCTCTTCCACCGTCTTGATCTCTATGTACTGCAAATGTAGAAACATCACTAACAGGAGGTAAGGGGTCATCTTGATTTGTCTCTCTGTGCATTGGGTCTGTATGACTGTAGGCACGTGATGCTGAAGCACCTCTTCCACCGTCTTGATCTCTATGTACTGCAAATGTAGAAACATCACTAACAGGAGGTAAGGGGTCATCTTGATTTGTCTCTCTGTGCATTGGGTCTGTATGACTGTAGGCACGTGATGCTGAAGTACCTCTTCCACCGTCTTGATCTCTATGTACTGCAAATGTAGAAACATCACTAACAGGAGGTAAGGGGTCATCTTGATTTGTCTCTCTGTGCATTGGGTCTGTATGACTGTAGGCACGTGATGCTGAAGTACCTCTTCCACCGTCTTGATCTCTATGTACTGCAAATGTAGAAACATCACTAACAGGAGGTAAGGGGTCATCTTGATTTGTCTCTCTGTACATTGGTTCTATATGACTGTAGGCACGTGATGCTGAAGCACCTCTTCCACCGTCTTGATCTCTATGTACTGCAAATGTAGAAACATCACTAACAGGAGGTAAGGGGTCATCTTGATTTGTCTCTGTGTACATTGGTTCTATATGACTGTAGGCACGTGATGCTGAAGCACCTCTTCCACCGTCTTGATCTCTATGTACTGCAAATGTAGACACATCACTAACATGAGGTAAGGGGTCATCTTGATTTGTCTCTGTGTTCAATGGGTCTATATGACTGTAGGCACGTGATGCTGAAGCACCTCTTCCACCGTCTTGATCTCTATGTACTGCAAATGTAGAAACACCACTAACATGAGGTAAGGGGTCATCTTGATTTGTCTCTGTGTACATTGGTTCTATATGACTGTAGGCACGTGATGCTGAAGTACCTCTTCCACCGTCTTGATCTCTATGTACTGCAAATGTAGAAACATCACTAACAGGAGGTAAGGGGTCATCTTGATTTGTCTCTCTGTGCATTGGGTCTGTATGACTGTAGGCACGTGATGCTGAAGTACCTCTTCCACCGTCTTGATCTCTATGTACTGCAAATGTAGAAACATCACTAACAGGAGGTAAGGGGTCATCTTGATTTGTCTCTCTGTGCATTGGGTCTGTATGACTGTAGGCACGTGATGCTGAAGCACCTCTTCCACCGTCTTGATCTCTATGTACTGCAAATGTAGAAACATCACTAACAGGAGGTAAGGGGTCATCTTGATTTGTCTCTCTGTGCATTGGGTCTGTATGACTGTAGGCACGTGATGCTGAAGTACCTCTTCCACCGTCTTGATCTCTATGTACTGCAAATGTAGAAACATCACTAACAGGAGGTAAGGGGTCATCTTGATTTGTCTCTCTGTGCATTGGGTCTGTATGACTGTAGGCACGTGATGCTGAAGTACCTCTTCCACCGTCTTGATCTCTATGTACTGCAAATGTAGAAACATCACTAACAGGAGGTAAGGGGTCATCTTGATTTGTCTCTGTGTACATTGGTTCTATATGACTGTAGGCACGTGATGCTGAAGCACCTCTTCCACCGTCTTGATCTCTATGTACTGCAAATGTAGAAACATCACTAACAGGAGGTAAGGGGTCATCTTGATTTGTCTCTGTGTACATTGGTTCTATATGACTGTAGGCACGTGATGCTGAAGTACCTCTTCCACCGTCTTGATCTCTATGTACTGCAAATGTAGAAACATCACTAACAGGAGGTAAGGGGTCATCTTGATTTGTCTCTCTGTGCATTGGGTCTGTATGACTGTAGGCACGTGATGCTGAAGTACCTCTTCCACCGTCTTGATCTCTATGTACTGCAAATGTAGAAACATCACTAACAGGAGGTAAGGGGTCATCTTGATTTGTCTCTCTGTACATTGGGTCTATATGACTGTAGGCACGTGATGCTGAAGCACCTCTTCCACCGTCTTGATCTCTATGTACTGCAAATGTAGAAACATCACTAACAGGAGGTAAGGGGTCATCTTGATTTGTCTCTGTGTACATTGGTTCTATATGACTGTAGGCACGTGATGCTGAAGCACCTCTTCCACCGTCTTGATCTCTATGTACTGCAAATGTAGAAACATCACTAACAGGAGGTAAGGGGTCATCTTGATTTGTCTCTCTGTACATTGGTTCTATATGACTGTAGGCACGTGATGCTGAAGCACCTCTTCCACCGTCTTGATCTCTATGTACTGCAAATGTAGAAACATCACTAACAGGAGGTAAGGGGTCATCTTGATTTGTCTCTCTGTTCATTGGGTCTATATGACTGTAGGCACGTGATGCTGAAGCACCTCTTCCACCGTCTTGATCTCTATGTACTGCAAATGTAGAAACATCACTAACAGGAGGTAAGGGGTCATCTTGATTTGTCTCTGTGTTCAATGGTTCTATATGACTGTAGGCACGTGATGCTGAAGCACCTCTTCCACCGTCTTGATCTCTATGTACTGCAAATGTAGAAACATCACTAACATGAGGTAAGGGGTCATCTTGATTTGTCTCTGTGTTCAATGGTTCTATATGACTGTAGGCACGTGATGCTGAAGCACCTCTTCCACCGTCTTGATCTCTATGTACTGCAAATGTAGAAACATCACTAACAGGAGGTAAGGGGTCATCTTGATTTGTCTCTGTGTACATTGGTTCTATATGACTGTAGGCACGTGATGCTGAAGCACCTCTTCCACCGTCTTGATCTCTATGTACTGCAAATGTAGAAACATCACTAACAGGAGGTAAGGGGTCATCTTGATTTGTCTCTCTGTACATTGGTTCTATATGACTGTAGGCACGTGATGCTGAAGCACCTCTTCCACCGTCTTGATCTCTATGTACTGCAAATGTAGAAACATCACTAACAGGAGGTAAGGGGTCATCTTGATTTGTCTCTCTATTCAATGGGTCTGTATGACTGTAGGCACCTGATGCTGAAGCACCGGCTCTTCCACCCTCTTGATCTTTATGTACTGCAAATGTAGACACATCACTAACAGGAGGTAAGGGGTCATATGCATTTGTCTCTCTATTCAATGGGTCTGTATGACTGTAGGCACCTGATGCTGAAGCACCTCTTCCACCCTCTTGATCTTTATGTACTGCAAATGTAGACACATCACTAACAGGAGGTAAGGGGTCATATGGATTTGTCTCTCTATTCAATGGGTCTGTATGACTGTAGGCACCTGATGCTGAAGCACCTCTTCCACCCTCTTGATGTTTATGTACTGCAAATGTAGACACATCACTAACAGGAGGTAAGGGGTCATATGGATTTGTCTCTCTATTCAATGGGTCTGTATGACTGTAGGCACCTGATGCTGAAGCACCTCTTCCAACCTCTTGATCTTTATGTACTGCAAATGTAGACGCACCACTAACAGGAGGTAAGGGGTCATATGGATTTGTCTCTCTGTACATTGGGTCTATATATCTGTAGGCACCTGATGGTGAAGCACCTATTCCACCTTCTTGATCTTTATGTACTGCAAATGTAGACACATCACTAACAGGAGGTAAGGGGTCATATGGATTTGTCTCTCTGTACATTGGGTCTATATATCTGTAGGCACCTGATGCTGAAGTGCCTCTTCCACCGTCTTGATCTCTATGTACTGCAAATGTAGAAACATCACTAACAGGAGGTAAGGGGTCATCTTGATTTGTCTCTCTGTTCAATGGGTCTGTATGACTGTAGGCACCTGATGCTGAAGCACCTCTTCCACCTTCTTGATCTTTATGAACTGCAACTGTAGACACACCACTACCAGGAGGCAAGGGGTCATCTTGATCTGTCTCTCTGCTTATTGGGTCTGTATGACTGCCAGAAGACAATGGATTGTAACTACCTGCCCGACTCTCAGCTCCATTTCCAGCATGACTTCCAGGACATCTAGAGAAGATTTCTGCATAGGTTTTCCCAGCTTCTTGTTCCCATTTCTCATGTTTGGTTTGCTGTCTATCTCCTCCAGGGTCATCATTCGACATGTTTACCAAGAATAGCTCACATCATGCCATTCATACAATGGTTTCTAAGTAACAAGAACATGACAGGTACCTTATATAGTGCCTTATGGAAGCAAGGGAACGATTATAGGGACAGAAAAAAGACATATTCCTTCATAACTTTAGATGGCTGAGATAGAGTATTAGTATAAGGGTATACATATAGGAGCAGAAAGGGGAGAGTATTGAAGTGATGAAGGAGAGCAAATATTCAATTGAGAACGAAAATATTGTAAAACCACAAGGGCGGAAACAGGGGGTCAGGACCCCCCTTTTGTTCCTTTTTTTATTTATTTTTGTCAGCATGCACAGAAAAGAGGACAAGATCTCAACTATTTCACCTTGTCCCGCCTATCATGGTTCAGCAAGACAACTTGTACCAGTCAGAATAAAGCAAACCAAAAAATTAACAACCAATAAAACGGGTTATACATTTTGCTCGGAGTTCATTTGAAAAAAATTTGTATTTGCATTTATGATTTTGACAAACGAGTTTCACAGAGTTCAAACATGTTATGCCAAATGCCATGCTTTCAACTTTTGTTTGCCATGCCATGTTCTTCTGTTTCACTTTTTAAATTACAAAAGAAAACAATACGAAAGGAAAATGAGTAACAAAGACAATACGCTTTAAAAAAATGTGTTTGGGAGTGCATTTATAAAAACTCGTTATTGCATTTGGGATTTGGATTTTTTTTTGCGTTTGCATTTCATGTGTGTTGTGCGCTTTATTCTGACCAACACTGTACAAGAACTTGTGAACAAGCTTAAATTTTCTTTTTTTCTTACTGAACTCCCCTACTACTGGGAGCAACAGTGTGAAATAGGTGTGAAAAGTATGTGAAAATATCTAACACATTTCACATGTTCTTTCACATGCTTTACATGTGAAAAAGCATGTGAAAAAGCATGTGAACTGGTGTCCTCCTTTTCACATGGTTATAGAACATGTGAAATAAGTGTGAAAAGCATGTGAAAATATCTAACACATTTCACACGTTCTTTCACATGCTTTACATGTGAAAAAGCATGTGAAAAAGCATGGTTATAAAGCATGTGAAATAAGTGTGAAAAGTATGTGAAAATATATAACACATTTCACATGTTCTTTCACATGCTTTACATGTGAAAAAAGCATGTGAAAAAGCATGTGAACTGGTGTCCTCCTTTTCACATGGTTATTAAAGCATGTGAAATAAGTGTGAAAAGTATGTGAAAATATATAACACATTAGGGTTTTCCGATTTAGCAGCTATTTGACCAATTTGGCGATATTATTCCAATGTGTTAACTGTTATAGAATTTAAGTAATATCGGTTAAGATGGGTTTCAGTACATATTCACTTAGGCCTCGTAAATGTAATCGATTCGCATATTAATTTCGAAAACGTAATATTCTATTGTGGACAACACTAACATGCATGCATAACAACAACTGTATTGGAAACGTTAACCTCATAACATTTCATAACAACATTTGCGGCGGATGGTATTTTCTGGAATTTTTGACTAGTAAGCTATAAATGTACGTGCAAATTACCCATCCCCTAGAATTTCATTCATTCATTCATTCATTCATTCATTCATTCATTCATTCATTCATTCATTCATTCATTCATTCATTCATTCATTCATTCATTCATTCATTCATTCATTCATTCATTCATTCATTCAGTCAGTCAGTCAGTCAGTCAGTCAGTCAGTCAGTCAGTCAGTCAGTCAGTCAGTCATTCATGAATTCATTCATATTATTTATTTACAAAACTTCCACCATACAAAATGAAATATTAAAATCTCAAATTCCTTAGAGAATAATTCTAAGATGAGTAGTTAGTGGTCAAAACCAACTAGAATGCGCCTACATGAGCTAGAAATAGCACATACTTCAATTGACAAACGAGCATTTACTTTTATTCATTTTATTTTCAATTTCAGAAAATAAATATTTCACATTGTTTCTGCATGTTTGCACCTAGCGCCTGTTTACAAATTTGTCAGTGATGTGCGGGATTGCGGAGAAATTATACAAGCGCGCTCAGTCAATTTCTTAGAAAAACGACGAAAAACGTTGTGATTATAACTCCTTAATTTGCATAATACTTCTGCAATCCCGCACCTCAGGAAATAATAAAAAAATAATCCGACTCGGAAGACTCGACCATTCCTTTAGTCCACTTCTTTAGCGCACGGCTGTGATCTTTTGCTGCGGTACTGGCCAAACGTATCATTTCTGGCATGGCTTCAAGAACTTCGTCGAGTTTCTTCTTCTTGTTCGACTTGTCGCTGCGGGCACTTTTTGGTCCTCGTTATCGGTATCGTTTAGGCCGACCATGATTCCCTCTCGACTTCTCTGCTGCTGAATACCAAGATATCTTTTATCCTTTTTGGCAATAGTTTGGGCTGCTTCTTCCCAGCTGCCTTCGTCTTCGCAGGTATCCCAGTCAACATCGTCCTCCTTAAACGAGGGAACAAACTCCTCGTCTGCTCTCGTTTTAGATGTGCTTGATTCGGAACTTCGCCGAAATGTGCTGCATGTTAGTAAATTTTAAAAGTATATTTAAACTACAACTGAACCTGTATCAATGTTTGTCATAGTGTATTAAAAGTAGATATTGTTACCTTGTTTTGTCCAAAGTCTTCTGAGAAAGCTTCCGAACTCTTTCTATTGCGGCTTTGCGGTTAGTAGTACTGCTGCCCATGCCGTCTTCACTTGCCTTTCGGTAGTACTGCTGCCCATGCCGTCTTCACTTGCCTTTCGGTAGTACTGCTGCCCATGCCGTCTTCACTTGCCTTTCGGTAGTACTCACCAAGTTCTTCTCCAAGGACTTCGTGGTGCCGTGACATGATAGCTACGATAGCTTTAAAATATCGGCTATATTTTTGCATTCCTTCGCCAAGCAGCATTTTCTCTACCGGGGTACTTCGTACTTTCGGAGTACTGACATTCTTCTTTCCGCTGGTCGATGGACCCATGTACTTATTTTCACTAGGTTCAGGAGAATGTGGTACTTCAACCACAGTTTTGCTCATGGCTGCTCTAAGGAAAATATTGTCTTCTTTATCCATATCTCAGCGGTTTCGTCAGAAAACTCCGGTAGGTACGTTGTCGATATCTGCATCCAAAAACTGAGGGCTACACATTTTGAACCACGTCTTTTTATAGTTACAGCAGTACGTGCATTACACCATTCCATTCCACATTCACAATGACATGAAAGAAACGTTGCACAATTGTATATTAAGAATGTATTTTTCTTTGTCATCCTGATAGTGTTAAGCCTAGGCGTCAAATGTGCACTTTTTGGCATGCATTTTATTTGGGAATGCAAAAATATTGCACACACTTTGTACATGCCAGCGCACTGAAGGTGATGAATTCAAATTTTCCTATCACTAAAATTTCAGTCATGGATAGAGGGCCTCCACCTTTTCCGAATTTCACTGTTCCTATTCTAAATACATGTTTGTTGGTTCTCAATGTTGCTTGTACAAATTCACCAAACCAAGCTATGCCTCTATATTTTCCTCCTCTGATAAATTTGATCGCCACCATTGCTTATATCTTACGATTTTTGTCTTCTCGAAATCCACTCCTACAAGTACTCTTTCCAGGCGCGGTCTTTCGCAGAAACGTTGGAAATGATGTATGGCACCAGTTGGAGAAAGACCCAAGAAAGTTTTGGTACGCAAGTGGAGATACAAGCCAATCGTTGGATAGAGTTGTACAGGCTATAGCTGCAGAAGTAGTGAAGCCTCGGATGTTGCCAAGAATGCCCATTTCTAGAAGACAACGAAGCTGCATTCTTGATGTAAGGAATAGAGTTCTTCTTGTTGTTATTTGGCTTCGAAATTATCCAACATACCATTCAATAGCATCCATTTTTGGTATAAGTAAAAGCACACAGAATTGCAAGAAATCGTCGCCAAAGAAATGCAAACCGGAAGCTAAGGCAACTAAGAGTGAAAATTGAACACACAATCGGTGCGTTGAAAGTTTACCAATCAGTTTCTCAAGTTTTCAGGCAAAAGCGTAGGTTCCTACCTATTGTTGTTGCGACATGTGGTTTGTTATCAAACAGGCGGAAACTGTTAATTGCACGAGCACGGGGACCATAATGTATAGAATAGAGGTAGTAATATTTTGTATTGCAAATATTTCATGTTGTATAATTAGCACGCATGATATGCGATTGTTGTTCTGAATAAACTTTCAGTTGTCAATCTCAATTTACTGTTTTTTCATTTAAAACATTCCCGTAGTTTTCTTAATGTCCTTAATTTTCACAATCTTTAGTAGGCCCTGTCCACACTACTCCGTTTTCGTTTGAAAACGCATACTTTTTTATGCGTTTTTACCGAGCATCCACACTAAAACGATCGAAAACGGAGATGTTTATCTATTAAAACGGAGACTTTCGAAAACGCAGGTCTATCGTTTTAGTGTGAACGGCAAAACGGAACTTCCTAGTCAGAAACTCACAACTCAGCCCCAGTTCGGCTGGAGCATGCGTATTGAACAGAAAAAAACGGCCGAGCAGAACCTGTTGACGAAAACGCATCTTTGGATCATTGTTTTCATCCACTAGTGTGGACGGTCGAAAACGATGTGAAAACGCTAGTGTGGACGCAGAGCTTTTTATCCGTTTTCGGTCAAAGGAAAACGGAGGTTTACAAAAACGGATTAGTGGACGGGGCCTTAGTAGTGGTCTATACATAGTTAACTGTGGTATATATTAGCGCCTCTTTGAATTCTCTTGGACAAAACAATGGCCCCGTATAATAACAATGCTAATGATTTTTTGTTTAATTTGTTTGTCGAACAAAGCGTTTTCAAAACAATGGATGTGTCTGGCAATAATTTTGCCTAGGCCGCTAAATCGGAAAACCCTATTTCACATGTTCTTTCACATGCTTTACATGTGAAAAAAGCATGTGAAAAGCATGTGCGTCAACTGGGGTTCTCCATTTCACATGGTATAACATACTGCATGAGCATGTGAATTTCATGTGAAATATGCCATTCCAGTATATATACATTCCATTAATATCATAAGTATGAATTATAAATAGTCATTCATGAGACAAGTAAATGTTATCATTTATTTCACCTGAAAATTCACCTGAAAAAGGAGACACTACGCTTTCACAGCTGATACTTTCACAGATTCACAAGTTTCGAAAATTCAAAAGTCATATTTTTAAACTCAGTAATGATCGATTGTCAATTAGTTTATAATTTATATAAAGTAATAATAGAGTAATAATACAACTTATCACATACATCTTGTTGTACAAAGAATGATCAATAGTTTAATAATATGATGTGTATATATAATTTATCTAAGCTATATATGTTTTACATATATATGCATGCAGTTGTTTGCTGTCAAAGTCAAAGTGTTGAACTTAGCTTTTCTGTCTACCATATTTTTGTCAGGCTAACAATGCTTGTAACCAAATCTTTCATTTGCTTCATTAGCTTGTTGAACAATGAATGCCTGAAACTAACGGTAGAAATAATAAAGACAGTCATTCAAATAGGCCATATAACTTATAGCTATTCTAAAAATGTAAAAGAGTTTGATGTGACTGTTCAAGACACACTCACACAGTCATCAGATAGGTCAATCCAAATATATAATTGGCTTAAACTAGACCATTAGTCAGTAAAATGCATTTATCTGGACTTTTTATCTTTATTTATCGACAAATAATTACAGGAAAACCTCTTTAGTATTTAAAATTGTTGTGGTACTTACAGATTTGCTAGAGAGTACGAGTAGAGATCGAAGCAAGTCATTTTATTCAAGTTATTCTCTTCCAATGCGCCTGAAAGACATGTAGAGGTTTGCCAAGCTGTTTCACCTGTACTTAATTTCTTACTTCAAAAATAGCTAAACAGTCTCTCTTACCGGCATGAAAATGAATAAAAACACCAGAGTTTCTTGAGATCTTGTTCAAACACTGCAAACTCACAAGTCTCTTCGTGTTTCCCGCTCTTTTGTGCACACGCGTCACGGACCAATCAGCAGCCGTATTTTAGTCATGTGATCGAAGACTGCTGACCATATAATTTGTGTCTTCATCAAAAATGGCTGCCAAACAGCAGTGCATGTGTGGTAAAAAGGCAGGAGTAAAAAGATAAACTTTTGTCTAAATTAGCAAAAAATACCAAGAGAAATTCTATGTAATAATCTTCAGTCTTCCAATAATAAGAAGTCCAAAGTTCAATAGGAGAAAATCTTGGACAAATCCAGGCAAATGAACTGATGAGTTATGCACCTATCATCGGTTATCCCCTGGGGGGGGACCCCGGGCAAATACAGGTTTGCATGGGGACTTTTAGGGAGGTTTGAACGCTATTTCTCCCTGGGGGAGGGGAAAATGACGGAGATTTGTTGGATTTTTTTTAGTGTCATCAGAGAACTTGCGTGATGATACTAAAAACGGCTGCGAAGGAGGCTACTCTAGGAGGGGCATTTGTTTGTTCTATGTCCCCACTTACCAGGGGGGAAATTAACAACTTTGACAGGCCCTTTTGCAAAGTCCCCTCCCTTGCCCGGGGTCCCCCCCCAGGGGATAACCGATGATAGGTGCATTATGACTATCCAAGTATTAAAATTAAAGTGAGTATAATCTTAGTTTAATTGCTGCTGTTCAAGTGCATAGTTTTACCAAACATCTTTTTCAGATTTGGAATATATACCTAGCTACATGTACTTTTTTTTAGTGTAACTAAATTTGCAATTAAACATCTAACTGGGCATTTGGTTTTCGTGAGGTTGGACTCTATAAAATAGTATTTTTCTGGTAGAAATCTCCAATGATGTAACTTATCCCTTCCACCCTTTTTTCTGTGGCTCCCCCACTTCCTTGCATGTCTGAAATTATTGCTTGTATATTATTATATGGGGAAAACATTTTATAGGTTATTGAATTCTTTTAAGTCAGTAAACATTTCAGTTGTTTCACATGCATGTGAAAATTCTCCAGTGACTTTCACATGCATTTTCACATGTTAATTCCAGTAAACATTTTTCACATGCATGTGAAAATTCTCCAGTGACTTTCACATGCATTTTCACATGTTAATTCCAGTAAACATTTTTCACATGCATGTGAAAATTCTCCAGTGACTTTCACATGCATTTTCACATGGTATAATGTCAGTAAACATTTTTCACATGCATGTGAAAATTCTCCAATGGTTTTCACATGTATTTTCACATGGTATTAATGTCAGTAAACATTTTTCACATGCATGTGAAAATTCTCCAATGGTTTTCACATGTATTTTCACATGGTATTAATGTCAGTAAACATTTTTCACATGCATGTGAAACTTATCCAATGGTTGTCACATGCAGTGTATATTTCACACCAAAAATTTCACATGTTATTTCACATGGTGATGTTTTTCACATGTTTTTCCCATGCATTTCACATGTATTTCACACTGTTGCTCCCAGTATACGTAGTGTACACTGGGTACCAGAGACCAAGAGGGGTCTGGGAGAGATTGGGGGGACTGAGAGAGAGGGTAGCTGGCACCCAGGGAATAACTCCCCAAAACTCCTTTACAAAAATATGTTATTATGACATCACTTATCCAACAGTGTTAAACATGATGTCACTTCACGCTGAACCCCCCTTTCAAAAATTCCTGCATTCGCCCTTGAAAACACATCTATGTATCATCAACCCATCAAGGCCGTAATTATTGTGGGCGACCGAGAGGAGCAAGCTAACATAATTTGACAAAAATCGGCCAGTGGCCTATACCACGACGCATGCGCAGCAGGTATGTAGTCTGGCTGCTGTTTTGGAGATTTAATTTGTGGACTTCCACTGGAATGTAAAGAATTCAAAAAATGCATACTCACGAGATTCAACAGAAGGTCAAACCGGTTAATGCTATTTATAATAAATGCTATTTATAAGATAATGCTATTTATAAGATAATGCTATTTATAAGAATCCATTTGTAAGATCGTCTTTACTTTTTGGAGGTGTATTTTAGGGGCATCGCCATGTTTTGGTTCGTAAAATTAGTTCGCTTGAAGGCATTCACTTTGAAATTACGAAAGATCTTTGCCGAATGATTTTCCACAGATCGAACCTTCACCTTCGTTCAGGCATTTCAAGGCGTTCTTTATTCAAAGAATGATTATTTAACCTGTGATCCACTCAAGCACTATTCAAACCAGTTTGTTTAGCTAAAATCAGCACAGATTTGCCAAAATCCAACCTACTTTGGTCACCACACAACACGTCAGAATATTGTCAATAACTTATTATATAAATATTATATAAACATAAAATAAAAATAATTTATTTATTCACGTAGAACACAAAAGAGCTTACAATAATTAAAACTCGTGAGAACGTGTACGTGCTAAAAAATCTAAAATCTAATATTATAACAAGTATATACCTCTAATCTATAATTAATTCAATCACCACCCCTACCAACCCAATATAAATATACAATAAAAACCCAAACTACTATAACTATATAATAGTATATAATAGTATTATTGAGTCAAATCTTGCTGAAAATTATACCAGAACTATAGCAATCATCACGGTGTAAGCCCAGTTATTCTGCTAAAATCAGTTTGAGCGATGCCCTCACAGTTTAAAGTGTTACTTAGACGAAAATCGATCGAAGTTTAATTTTGCTGAAACTTCACTGAAATAATCTCAAAGAGCCATACAATTACTGGTTAATGTCTTTTCTCAAAATTCCTATGGGAAGTATTACATTTTTATGAATCTTTAGAAGTGTCAGTGAGGTCATCTACTCAACCAGCTTCGCTCCATCCACACATTTCTTTGTGTTTAGTTTCTTGAATTATTTTATTTCTATGAAGCTAAAAGTTTGGGTGAAGGTCAGTTTTCTTACATTATTTGTGCTTAGGATTGATTGTCTGACCAGTTGTCTTCAATGCAGAGCTGTTATCTCAACAAAACATTGAGATATTTTGACTCACAAAATACAAAGAAATGTATGGAGTTGGGTTGAGTAGATGACATCACTGACACCTCTAAAGATTCATGAAAATATAGTACTTCCCTCTGGAATATCGAAAAAAGATTTTAACTAGTTATTATTAGACCCTTGAAGAATTATTCAATGAAGTTTCAGCTAAATTAAACTTCGATCGATTTTCATCTAAGTACATGTAGCACTTTAAAATTAAACTTGTTGTGACCATTCAAAAATGGGAAAGGAATGCAGATTTTTTTTACATACTGTACGACTAGAATTCTGCTTCGGCCAGTGACATGGCGAGCTTAAACCTAAATAAATCCTAGGAAAATCTCATAAGCCAAATTCACAGTCACACAGCTCTCATCAATGTTGAAAGCGTATTTGATGAAATTCATAGCGAATAGTCACCAATTATTGCTGAAATCCTTGATCATTTGCATTCACACACATGATGACATAATGTAGTATTAGAGTGTATTAGTATTAGTGTATTAGTATTAGTATTAGTATTAGAGTGATTCCAATAAACCTGGGCACTACTAATTACATGTAGCTGTCAGTGTATATTAGATGCAAAGTAACAAAAGACAACAAAAGAGTGAGTGTCTAATAGTGTGTATTGGTGTAGTTAGTAATGCCCAGGTTTATTGGAATCACTCTAACTACTACCACAGGTAGCAGGAAACAAATTACAGAAATGCTCGTTTTGCCGGCTGTCGCACGCATTTGCTAACCTTTGGTTACCCCTAGTTTGATAACTTTAGAACACTTTGGGCTTCCTGTGGTATTCTTCGTGTTTCCGGTCCGAAAGCGAAACAAAAACTCTGTGCAACGTTTGCACTAAATATCGCTATATAAACAATAAAAACAATAGAAATATCACTATGTAGTACTAAATAGCGCTATTTATGTTGCACGGTTAAAGTGTTATCCCCTCGCAACATTTCTCGGTAATCCTCCAAATTCCCCCCAAAATGACTTGCAAAACTTTACAATTACAACCCAGAAAATGGGTCCTCAAAGAAGAGATTAAACAGTGGCACATATTAGATCAGTCTCCCGTCGGTGCCCGATCTATTTTACCGTGATTTGACCCTCTGAATTGACTTACAGCTTTCTTGGATTCACTGATTCTTGAGATCGATCAATGCAGAGCACTTTAATTAACCAAAATGGTTCAATTCAAACGTTCATGAACATTTATATTTGCTCGTGAATCGGGCATAAATGTAAAATGATTCACTTACCCTGATTAAACGACTCTCAGTTTTAGATTTTCTCCCAAAACGTTTTGCAACGACAGAATTTAAGGCCCAACTTCTTGGAAGTGGGGTTCTTGGAAGTGAGATATAACCATGACCTAATATGGTCTGGTAGAAAACGAAGAGAGCGGAGTGTGGAGTGTGGAGTGCGGAGTGCGGAGTGCGGAGTGCGGAGTGCGGAGTGCGGAGTGCGGAGTGCGGAGTGCGGAGTGCGGAGTGCGGAGTGCGGAGTGCGGAGTGCGGAGTGCGGAGTGCGGAGTGCGGAGTGAGGAGTGAGGAGTGCGGAGTCACCTTAGAAAATCATGGTGTGGTAGACTCTGCGTTTTCTACCAAAGTGGAAAATGCAGAGTCCTAAAAATATTAAATCAACAAATTAAATGAAAACTTTTTAGCCTCCAAGTTCTTTCTTTCTTTTTTCTTTCTATGTCTGTTTTCTAACGTATGTTTCGTTCCGATTGCAACGCAGGCCACAAAACCAGAATTCGTGATTAATATCAATATCACATACATTTCTCGGGTAGTAGGAGTGCATTTTAAAATATTTATTTATTGTTCGGGCCGAAGGGCCTCGAGCTGAGGAAAAAGTTTCGTTTTTCGCACTGCGCAGTCTCGTGCAGTTCACATCGTACAACGAGCACGACCGAATTCATTACGGTTACTTATCGGGAAATGTTCGTAGTCCTCGAGATATTTCGGACGGCACTAGTCACAAGTATTTTGCATAGACATCTGCAACAATGAAACATTCATCAGCCGATCAGAATCTCCTTAGCCTACGTGTCCACGTGCCTTTCCATGATAAGTCTTTTTTCTTGACAACATTTATTCAAATTTATGACCGTAGAACGAAGAGTAAGTCAAGATGGCGAGCGAAAACCAGAACGGTGGCAATAAAGACGACGTTTCGATCAATACTCTGATACAATTTCAAACTTTTTATTGTAAACACTTCCATAAGCATAAATTGGACCGATTACTTGTTTTACTGTCGTGCGCACCTCAATTTTATTACTCTAACAACAAATGTCCATAAATGTTAGCATACTTACACAGTTTGCGGATCATACGATGCGACACTAAAAATACGCAATCAAAATATCGCCCTAAAGACTGTTTCTATTTTCTTTCTTTCTTTTTGAATATCGCATAGTAATCGGTACCTATAAATAAATAGAGCTATTGAAGTGAATGACAGATCTCTGTTTATTTTGCAGTAGCTATAAAAATCGAGAGGGAGAGAGAAAGAGAAAGAAAGAAAGAAAAGCCATTGTATCTGAACTTGGAGGCTAAAAAGAACAGTTTTCATTTACTTTTTCATATATTTTTTTTAGGACTCAGCGTTTTCCACTTTGGTCCTGTGTAGTCAACTGATATTCTGTCATTGGCGAAGGTTGGACACACTCTTGCGGATGGAACTTGACGCATTAACTGAGTTCGGAGATCTTTGGTGAGGCACGTCTGCATACTGTACATCGATGCGTTAGCTGTCTCACAATTCTGCGGGCCCCGATAATGTGAAAACGCTCTTGAAGTGATCCTAATAACAGCTTGGGCCCTGCATGACACATGCGTTTGTATTCCTGTTGAATGATGAGTGAGGCCAGATGGTCTTTGCCTTTGATTATCAGCGGATGTCTTGCTTGATAGTCGAGGCTTGATTGCGAGATTCTTCCTCCAACTCTGAGAAGACCATCTGAATCTAAGAATGGGTTGAGTGGTTGAAGCGAATCACCTTTGCCGAGCTGCTTACCAGATTTGATGGTTTCTATTGCCTTTGGCAAGGCCTTGTGCTGCGCTTCCTTGAGGAGCCATGTTTCAGCCCTTTGAAGCTCGTCTACCGTCAGTGAGATATCCTTGAAGAGGTTTTGTCAGTACCCGTCATGCTGTGCGTACTTGTCTAAAATACCGACGAAGTTGCTGCATCACGGAAAGTGATTAATGCACAGGGAGCCCAAGCATAAATTCGGTAAAAAAATAAATTTGGAAATAAAGTATTTTTCCCTATACACCTTTGTTGTCTGTTAACTTAACCTGCCTGGTGTTTTTCTCCCCTGAATTTATGCTTGTGCTCCCTGTGATTAATGTAGATCTAAAGGCTGGCTATCATGTGGTACACGCAGGTAGGCACAGACAGATTCTGCTCAAAAATTCTTTAAAAGTTGCCCCAAAAAAACCTCAAAAGTTGCTCAAAAGTTGCTCAAATTTGAAAAAGTTGCTTCCCAGAATATAAAAAGTTGCTCCAAAAAAAAAAAATGTTCTCACTCTTGTTGCCTGATTTATTGAAAAATGATAAAGAATCATGTTTCTAAACTCAACAGCTTCAAAAGATCAAGCAATTATTCTAAACACCATATTGCATAATTATACTGAATCAATATGGTTGTATTAAAAAGAGACTCACTAGGCCGCCATTTTGTTGGCTTAGCAACATAGTGAGTCAAAAAATACATCCATTTCCATTGGCTGTCTGGCTGAGCTAGAGATGTCTTAACAATATTTTCAATTGAATTGGGAGTTTGAAGTATCAAACTCATACGATATACAATAATAGCTGCTACTATTTTCGAACAAAAACTATAACAAATAAGAGGCTGACTGAGGCTCTTTAAGAAGTCCAAGCAGTAGCAGTGAAAATGTTCATGCCTTTCTCTGGCACTCATTGTATCTTATCATTACAGATGCTTCAATATAGTCTTCTAAGGCATTGTCCTGCTGAGAAGACAGAGTGCTGAGTAAGCTGAAGACCCTCTCAGAAGCAGCAGAGCTGGGCTGAATGAGGAGTAACTTCCTAACAAGTGAAGCCCAGTGTGGGAGGGTGTGATGACGTGCTGCCCACCATGCCAGTTTCTGCTCCTCACTCAAGTCCACAATACCATCGGCAGCAGCAAGATAGGCCGGAAGCTCTGCTGCCAGGTTGGCAATGGTGTTATCATCCACAAAATGAAAATTCTTGAATTCTTGGAGGGCTGCAGCATTAGGTATTAACAGTTGAACTTGAACTGGGCAACAAAGGCGTGCTACCTTGAATGCACGTACTATATTTCTGAACTGTACGCTGAACTTAGCTTGAAAAAAGTTCAGTCCTGGCTGGATACATGCTTTAGCCTGAACAATCAATCTAGCTTGGAGGGCAGCATCACCATTGGCAATTTCTCTGGCAACAGCCAAGGTGCAAGGGTAGTGGCCTACCCCAACTGCTTGAGCAACAGCTGAAAGATGTTGATAGCATGAAAATATCAAGGGCCCGTCACCTTCGAGGTTGTATGTTGCCTTAACAAAATGAATACCAGCATCAACAATAGCAGCAAGCTCTAAGCGGAGATCTTGAAGGTCTTGAGGATTCTCAAAGATATCCAACAGATGTTGGCGGGTAGCAGGGGAAAGATTCACATTCTCTTCTAGAAACGGCAACACATCACCAAAATAGTCGGCCACCTGCTTGAGCACCTCCCACTTACTCCACCAACGTGTATTGCTGTGGGACTTCATTGACTGTCCAGTTCTCTCCCTCCAAAGTAACTTCGCATTAAAACTATGAGCAAACAAACTCACCCAGTGTCGGAAAAATAAGTCCAGAATGCTAAAGTCAAAATGAGATCCGACATTATCAATTGTATGCGAGAAACATACAACATCCATAATATTGGGATAGAAGAATAGTAGTTGCCTTATGGCAAACCCATTTACTGAAGCACCATCTCGCATTGCAGCAAGTACCATGTCTGATCGAAAGTTGTGCTTAACAGCAATATTGGACATCAGTCTTTGGGCAAGTTCAGCCCCCTTCAGTGGCTTTGCAAGAATCTCCAGGCACACAAGGCGTTGTGTTGGCTTGAAATCCTCCTGGACATAACGCACTACAATAGCAAGTGCTTCGCCAAGTCGTGCAGTACCATCGAATATAACCGACACTTCTTTAACTTCCTGAAGCTCGGCCTTGACTTTTTCTTGTTCCCTTGCCCAACACAGAAGGAATAATGTCTTTCATGTGAGTACTTGTAGTAAGACTATGGGCATACTTCTCAAAAAGAGGGCGCAAGACATCTATCTTGGAAATCGGTATGCCGGCCATAAGGAGTTTCTCAACTACTTCAAAACGAAAGACTCGCATATCTGATGGTAAAGTAGCCCCACTCACTTGCCTTTGCAGACATTGCTCAATACTTTGGCATTTGGCCTTGTCCCTTTTAACATTGGCGATGCCATTCAAGTGTTTTTGGGACTGCACATGTTTCTTTACAGTGCTCTTCTTTACGGCGACGATTTCGTGACATGCATCGCATCGTAGCTGCCCTTTGACACAAGCGAAGTGATGATCTGGATATTCCTTGATTCGGTCTTGAACCGAAGTTTTGGTCATTGGATTTGACATCCTACTTGCCTTGTACTTGCCAGATGTTCTAGCAACTTTACGTTCTTTCGAAATGGAAGCCCTTTCAGGTTCCGTCATCTCTGCCCCGTTTTCTCTAGCAATTTGAATAGGGTCCGCTTTCTTGCATGGCTTCCGCCATTTTGCTTTCAGCAATACCGGAAGCTGTTCTATATTTGGAATATTAACACAGGATACCCAACGAGCAACGAGACATCCATATATGGAAGATACACCACAGGACACCCAACGAGACATCCATATATGATACACCACAGAAAATCGTGCTTATAGCAAGATTTTTCGTTCGGTGTTTGATTTGAAATGGCAAAATATATCAAAAATTGTCATTTTGGTAAAAGTTGCTCGGAAAATCTCAAAAGTTGCTCAGAATTGAAAAAGTTGCTCAAAATTGAAAAAGTTGCTCAAAAGTTGCCGAGCAGAATCTGTCTGTGCCTACACGCAGGGGCATAGGCAGGGGGGGCCCAGGGTGCCTGTGACCCCCCTTCCTCTGGGTTTACTCTTTAAATTTATATGTTTGAGGATGGAGGAGGGAGGGGGAGGATTGGTGGTGAACGACATGGAGTATGACCCCTCAATGGAAAATCCTGGCTATGCCCCTGACACGGTTGTTGCCGACCCCTCCCCTGCACTCCACAAACAAAAGGAAACTTTGCAAATCGACAAATGCGCAAGATTGTGATTTCATTAAACTTCTGCAGTCGACATAATAATCACGGTTCACTGACGTACCGTATGTTTTTCAGTCATACGAAATCTGCTCTACTCGCAGCTGTATGGTATTGCATATATATGAATACATAAGTAGTGACAGACAATGAAATGAGAAATGAAAGAAAATAATAGACATGGGATAAACGGCTAGGATATATAATCTCATTGATTCTAATGAAACACCTCGATACATGTCATATAATTCTGCTAAAGTATTCGACATTTCCATCACCCTTTGTGTGGTGGAATCCCAAATACCGGCAGTAAACAGGCCCCTAATACTACACCTGATACAATCAATCTATAACTCTAATACAACTATACCGGCAGTAAACAGGCCCCTATAATACTACACGTACTGCATGGGAATACAATCAATCTAAGCTAACTTAATACTGCGATATTGTCTCCGACTACTGGTATTAAGCACATGCGTTTAGGCCATTCATCCAGCCTTCGTCGTGTCTCTTGCATTGTTTGCAGTTAGTCTTATCACAAACTAAGCCGATTAATAAACAGACATTTCATGTCTAACTGAGATTATATATATGTATATACGATTATAATATACTATACGTCATTAATTAGAGTCGTTTACGTGGGAAACCTACACGGAGTACACGGTACGGATTTAGGGTCACGGTGCGGAATTGAAGCCATCTATTCAACAGCACGAACCGTAGCGTAACTACTTCCCCGGCAGTCATGCGAAAACGACTCTATTTGGTTATGGACTTGTGATACGAACATTGTTCCTAAATAGCGAGTCTTGTAGACTTGGAAACTAAATATAATAAAGTAAAGGCAAACACGTATAAAACGTTTGGAAGTACTTAGTGCGTACCTACCTACACTATAAAGTGTTGTACCAATTACTCGACTAATTCATGCTAATATAATAATGTAAAGGCAAACACGTATAAACTAAAACGTTTGGAAGTACTTAGTGCGTACCTACCTACACTATAAAATGTTGTACCAATTACTCGACTAATTCATGCTAATATAATAAAGTAAAAAGCAAACACGTATAAACTAAAACGTTTGGAAGTACTTAGTGCGTACCTACCTACACTATAAAGTGTTGTAGCTATTACTCGACTAATTCATGCTAATATAATAAAGTAAAGGCAAACACGTATAAACTAAAACGTTTGGAAGTACTTAGTGCGTACCTACCTACACTATAAAATGTTGTACCAATTACTCGACTAATTCATGCTAATATAATAAAGTAAAGGCAAAAACGTATAAACTAAAACGTTTGGAAGTACTTAGTGCGTACCTACCTACACTATAAAATGTTGTACCAATTACTCGACTAATTCATGCTAATATAATAAAGTAAAAGCAAACACGTATAAACTAAAACGTTTGGAAGTACTTAGTGCGTACCTACCTACACTATAAAGTGTTGTAGCTATTACTCGACTAATTCATGCTAATATAATAAAGTAAAAGCAAACACGTATAAACTAAAACGTTTGGAAGTACTTAGTGCGTACCTACCTACACTATAAAATGTTGTACCAATTACTCGACTAATTCATGCCAATATAATAAAGTAAAGGCAAACACGTATAAACTAAAACGTTTGGAAGTACTTAGTGCGTACCTACCTACACTATAAAATGTTGTAGCTATTACTCGACTAATTCATGCCAATATAATAAAGTAAAGGCAAACACGTATAAACTAAAACGTTTGGAAGTACTTAGTGCGTACCTACCTACACTATAAAATGTTGTACCAATTACTCGACTAATTCATGCCAATATAATAAAGTAAAGGCAAACACGTATAAACTAAAACGTTTGGAAGTACTTAGTGCGTACCTACCTACACTATAAAATGTTGTACCTATTACTCGACTAATTCATGCTAATATAATGCCAAACTCGTCAATGAATCACTACTAAATTGTGTTAAAAAGGGTTATATTTCATGCTATGACAAAAGCACTGTCCGATAGTTTTCTTTTTCTAGGTGATTTGTTTTCGTAACGGCAACGGGTTAATTGAATCTCGAGATATACCCGGCTACTAGTATTTGAACCCGTATAATTGGATACTATTGTATGAGGATCGTGGCGGCACATTTCATGAGAGTCTGATTATCAACATCATCATCACCGCATCATTAAGCACCCATATCATCATTATCATAATCGTAGCCTGCGTAGCCACGCTCATTGTGAGTGGATTGGGGAAGGAGGATTATCATCACCGCTATTAACCGCCACGATCACTAACCTCTATAAACACTGAACTACGTTTTCGTAGTCAATGCGTAAAGATTAAAGTTCGAAAACTACATGGGGATATTTTTTAACCGACTGCATCGTTACACAACTATAATAATATATATATATAAACTATATCGTTACACAAAAGATATTTAGTAAGCTCTGCAAGGCTTTCGCCACCAACTTTAGTGGTTAAACTAAAACTCAGCGTCCATTGATAGAAAGATTATCAGGAAAATCTTCCACGTTTTGCAGCGTTTTTCTTTTTCATTCCTGTTCGGGGTTTCGTATTGGTTATTCTTGATGAAGCGGAAGCCATTGCAGTGGATCTTGATTGATACAGCTTGGCGTTGAGCTATATGTTTGAAAAGGAGAACGTAATTACAGATACTATTTCTAGAAAAAGGTGAAAACATACTGTACTGATTTGTGCACAACAGCAGCAGCATCGGCGGAAATAATTACAACAAAACCCCACTATATCGACCTTGATTACCTCAGTTGAACTCCCTAGTTGCCTCCTTGAATAGTGTAAATGCATCATCACCAACAACCACAACCACCACCAACAACAACAACAACCAACAACAACAACAACAACCACCACCACCACCACCACCAACCAACAACCACCACCAGCAGCAGCACCACCACCACCAACAACCACAACCACCACCACCAACAACAACAACCACCAACCACCACCACCAACAACAACAACACCACAACCAACAACAACACCACCAACAACCACCACCTCCAACAACGACACTACCATCACCACTACCAACAACAACAGCAGCACCACCACCACCACCAACATAAACTTAATTGTATGCAAACTACTGGTACTAAATAAAAGTCTATGTCTAAGTCAACACCAACAACAACAACCACCACCTCCAACAACGACACTACCATCAACAACAACAACAACAACAATTATTAACAGCACCACTACCACCAATACCACCAACAACAACACAACCAACAACACCACTGACCACCACCATCAACAATAACAACAACACGAACCACCACCACCTCCAACAACGACACTACCACCACCACCAACACCAACACCCACCACCACCATCAACAACACTACCAACAATAACAACACCACCACCACCAAAGACACTACCAACAATAACAACAATAACAACAACAACACTACCAACAACAACAATAACAACAACAAAGTAGTACCTTCTGAAGTTGGTCCTGATAGAATCCATGCACCTCGTAGACATTACCGATTGTTAGTTCTCTAAGGAAGAACTTGGGAGCAGCTTCAGACACTTTGAATGCATTATCGCCACGTTGTGATCTTATAGCCATTGGCCACAGCGAAGGGTCTTTCATGAACTCCACAAGACATTCATCTGGATGTGGCTTCATGTGTAGATATCTAAACACAAACCTTTTGATGGCTCCAACGATTGCTTCAAGGACAGATTTACTCTCGTCTTTTGAAATCTCTGTCATCTGCTCCTCAGTTCCGTCCAGCATTGTTTTCCGGTACTCTTGTCCAACGCAATCTACCGAGGGAAGTGCAAGCTGATCCTCTACAAATTCATACAAGGCGCAAACATGTTTAACTTGAATCGTCTTCAGGGTTGATGGAAGGAGATCTTTGGGAAAAGGTCTTGAGGAAGGAATCCAGGTATCGATGTAGTCTACAAGACTTTGCTCCGTCTTACCTCCCGTGCGCTTCAGATAACACAAAACGAGTTCCATGTGTTGGAGAAGAATTTGAATTCGGTCCATGCTTTTTGTTGCCGAACTTCCTAGCTCTGCTTCGACGCTATTGGGGAGTTTTTCTTGTGGAATAGCTTGGCACAATTCGTTGAGAATGTTTGCACAGTCATGGAAAAGTTGCTTGGAGAAAACAAACTCGCGAACAACCCCCATTGTGTTCAGATATGCTTTGCCAAGTAGAAAACTGCCTGCCATCTCCTTCTCTATCCTGGTCATATCATATGTTATGGTCTTTCCTTGGCCATATTCTGTTGCGTACTGTGACAGTTCAAGAAAATCGTCCGTCCATTCATATCGTATAATCTCCTTCTCCTTGGCGTCTTGAACGTGCACTATTGGAAAACTACAAACAGCATCTTTCCTGAAGAGGAACTGAAGTGCAGTACAATTTCCAATCAACGCTATAGCGAGACATTTATCCAGAAACGCATTCTGCATATTAGCAAGGACAGTCATAGTGGCACACAAATACCGTCCTAAATCCTTTGGTTCAGCTAAGCAGTAACCAACAGGGTGCATTTCATTTATGTAAGGCATCTCATCGCTGCCTTGAAGCTGTTCGTTGATTAAGGGGACGACGTTTTCCCAAGCTTTTCGAAACTCTTCAAAAGTTTCTCTTGTGGAGTCTTCACTTGTAGTCTGGGAATGAACTTGATGGAGTTGCTGTTCCTTTCTGATCACAACGTCAACGATTTTCCTTTCTTTAGCTTCTGATCGAGTCAGGCCTCGGCTCAACAAAAACATCTACACGGCGGCTCCATGAGTTGAGAGGGGCAAGGTTGCCAATAAGATGCAAAGTGTCATGGTAGTCCATGAACAGTCCAAGCAATTGGTGTTTGTTTTTGACTTCATTCGGGCTGTTCAAGTAGACCTCTCGAAGTTTCCTCAAGGTGTTTGGCTGTGTTACACGGAAAAGTCGGGGGACGCACGCATTTCTTGAGTCAACATCATGAAACTGTGCCAACTGACGTTCTTCAATAACTGTCTCTAGGGGTACTTTGTCATTTTGGCCCATTTGGACATCGCGGAAACCATTTTCACGAAACTTCTTGATCACAGGTTGCACTTGCTTGGCAAAGTATGTCTCCCAAGATGATCTCGCTTTTTCATCGTGTGGAAGAGGCAGTCCAGAGTCTTCAGTTAAGAACGAAGATACTTCCTCGAAGACATGATGCAGAAGAGTGATAATCTTGTCTTTCTTACAACACAATAAAGTACTCAGGACACCTAAATCGATCTGGATGATCTGGTAGATCGTATCCGATGGACGGTCATTTTTCATGACATCAACCAGGAGCGCATTGGCTGACAATCCAAGGGAATAACCAGCAAGAAATGCAGAGTGCACAATCACATGCAGAATTCGAAACTCTATAGGATCAAGACTTCGTACGTGGAGCATCTCATTTTTCAAAGATGCTGGACTGCACTTTACGTACCCTTTGCTGTTACATGGAGCCTTTTTCTCCTCACGTTGGGTATCTTTTTCACAAGGAGAATGACAGTTTGGACATTTAGTGCCAGAGGTTGTCTCACTAGCAAATCGAGTGCCACACTTACAAGAGAATAGAGCAACCTTGGAATGGATGGCTGTCTTGTAGTGTTCACACATTGAATATCCGGAGTCATTTTCGGGCGATGCCAAAACGTACGACTCTTTTAGCACTGTGGGATTGACTAGGCAACAAGCGACTGGGTTCTTGCTTTTCCCAGTACATCTTGATGTCACAATGGCAGTTATATGTTGAATAAGCACCGCTACCTCGACATCGATTGCTTTGGATTCAGGTGAGATTTCCAACTCTGCACACTCGAAACTTTCTTGGCCAGCGAGTCTTGTGATGAAACTGTTGAACGGATCGGGTGCATTTGCCAATTTTTCGGTTACGAACTGTGCTGCCTTGTCTTCGATGTCCTTCAGCTTACGAATAGAGCGCACAATGTAAAACTGCTCCACGATGACTGCAGCAAACTCCATTCTTTTCTTACTCGATCCCATAGATTCAAGGAATTTTTCAAGGCGGGTTGAATCTGTGCCTGCGACGTGCAAACCTAATGCGGTTTCTGCTTCGGACTTATTGGCAAGTCTGTGGAAAGGGTCGTAGCCAAGCTTACTAGTGCAATCACTGTCGTCCCATCCAAGAGATCGCAGGAGATGGAGCTTTTCACAACTTTGGATCAACTGTTTGACATCATACAGACATAGCTCTTGACCAAGTTCTTTAAGAAGAAATGTAGAGACGCTTGTCTTTCTTGTAGGGGTTTTGCCATCTTCCAAACGCTTGCACACGTCGTTCAAAATTAGGTCTAGAGAGGAAGTGCTGCCAGATTTACTGAGCAATCTTGACAATTCTGATATGAATGCTCTTAAATAAGAGACGGCACAAATGAACCCAAACATGTTGTTCTTGCATTCCTCATCGCATTTCGTGATGACATCCATGGCTTTGTGAAAGTTGATCACAGCTGGATCATCCGAACTGGACACCTCTTTGATATTGAGATCTTTGAAGGCGAGTTTGTTGATCAAATCACAACAAATCACATTGATGTGACAGTCCAGTTCCTTTATGTCGCTATCTTCCAATTGCGAAAGGGCATCATTTATTTCCATTAAATTCGGGAAATCATTCAAATCAGTTGATGTAATTAAATTCCCGAAATTCTCCAGTGAAAACGCCATTTCTTCATGCTCAGTGAGGAGAATTTGGTGTAAAATGGAACTTGCAAGTTGTAGCATGTGTTGTTCTTCCTCAGAAGATATTATTCTCAGAATTTCTCCCATCAATGGTGAATCGGGATTTGACTCGATACATCTCTCATAAAACAGAAAGAGGAACTCATCCCGCTTCTTATTATTATCAACACCTTCGTTTTGAACTGACATACGAACTGTTTCAAAGATTTCCTTTGAATCCAGATAGTTGTCATCATTCACTAGCTTCCCTCGCTCACCAAGTCCAAAAATGGAATAGGGCGTTTTTCCAGGAAGAACCAAGCTGGCCAAATCACTACAAACTTTTAAGTAGTGAAAGGCTGGAACTGACAAGCAATATTTGATCGCTGACGAGAGTACAAGGCTTGTCACATTCTTCCACTCTTCAAATCCTCCAGCTGATTGCACTAAATCATCTGTCGGTAAAAGGGACAAGCATACTTCTTTGACCAAAAATTCCTCAAAGGTTGGCTCAGGCTTTTCAGTTGCTTTGGAATCCTCTTCTGCGTCGTCTTTGTCCTGATCTGATTCACTGGGGTAGTCACTCTCATCTTGTTCATCCTCGATGTCTTCTACAATCATTTCCTCCTCCGCTGAATGTTTTCTTTTCATAACGTTTGCAAACGATTCTCCCTTTTCTTCACTTGAGCCCGGTGGACTTTCTTCTATAGAAAATGGGAGTACTAAACACGGTTCTTCATTCTCCTGTGGATGTGCAATCCTGTAATCCTGTTCTCTAGCTTCATTGTCTTGCCCTTGTCTTGCCGTTTCATTTGCGTATCTCAACTCTTCCACAGCGTTTCCTTTCGTGTCCAAATATCGGGACACAAGTTCGTCAATAGAAAGAGTACTCGTTGGCATGCAGGTCTGCACAAAGTAAAAGACTTGTGGAATCGCATTGCCTTCCAACCACACATTGATGTGAAGCTGTGCCACTATGTAAGCTACATCGTTGTGTTCTGATTCAGAAATAGTTGGCATCTGGTCACCATAGTGTGCTTTCATGATGTTAATTCGCTGGCGACGGCTTAAAGCTTGGGAAACGTCCTCAGTCTTGATATCAAGAAAATCATCTACATAATTGCGTAGTTGTTTGGACAAGACATGGGAATCAACGATCTCCATGATGGCCTGTTCTACTTTCATTGTAACCTTTCTTGTCAAGACTTTTCTGGCATCCTTGTTCAGCTCTTCGTTTTCGTCAAGGTTTTCGTTCTCAAGACATTGTCTACGGTATTCTTCGGAAAAGAAGTCATACAAGTTGTCAACCCTCTTGCAGAAGAGGTAAGAGAAAGGAAAATGAAGGTCTAAATGGCTGACATAAACGACGAGTGACTCTGCATCTTGTGGCTCTGGAATATCATGGAGGTCCAACACACTTTCACTGGACATCAAGTGTAAGCATTCTTGACGTGCTTCAACACTTCCGTCTGTCAGCACCTTCCAAGCGGAATGCTTTTGAAGGAAATAGATAATTCGTGCCAGTGGACGTCGGACCAGATGAGTGATGTAATACTCCATAGCTTTGACAAGAGTGGATGAATTGATCAAATTCTGTCGATTACAGGCCACAGCAATATGCCATCTGTAGAACGCGGACTTGGAAACATCCAGTTCATTCTCGATCCAGCGGCAACACAACTTCATGAAAGAATTCATAATTTCTGCAGATGACGTGATAGTTGCCACTAAAGAGGAAATATCGCCAAGATGGGGTGTCTTCAAAGGTGGATATTTGATTCGCGTAAAACACCAAAGTAACTGGTCTGCAGCCACTTTGCGGAAAGGAACGCTTTTAGACTGCAATACATCTATCACAGTGTACTCAAGCATTTCTTTGATCTGAATGCTAGGCTTCTCAAGGGCATCAATCATCACTTGCTCCCAGCCACTTAAAAAGTTGAACTGCCAGAGCTGGTGGTATACCTCGTCATCGGTTTGTACTGAACGACGTAGATGGATAACAATACAGACATGCTTTTGGCTTGTTTCATGAGACAGAGAGTTGATGAATGACTTTCGATGTTCTTCTATAATTGTCTTGACCAAAAGCATCTGAGGTGCATCAGTTTCAGGTCTGCACTGTACCACCAAAAGACTGGCGTCGGATTCCATCCAGAAGTGGTTTATTCTTTTGGATAGTTCCTTTTCGGATTTAAAGAAACTAAGTTTCTCTACTTGCACGTGGATAAGATCTTCAACGCATTTAGACACGTCCGTGTGAATGCTACTGTGGGTCATAACCAGGATTTTCATGTCATTGGATTCATTTCCTTCCTCGTCATACGCCTCAAAGGACTGTCTCAGAAACGCTTTCAAACCATCGTGGATAGGCAGCTTGAAATAATCATCGTAAAGCTCATTTACCTCCTCATCGTTGACACGACAAAGCATTGAATTGCGACTTCGGATTACAGCGTCTGGCATTGCAACAGACATCAGATCTTTTTTACATCGTGCTATGACGTCATCCATTGGAGTCTCAGAATCTTGGCTGTGGAAAAGCACTATCGATGGAAGAGTATCGTCATGGAACCCTGCAAACATGTCAAATTCGTTAAACTCAGTTTCATGTCCTTCGATAGTCGAGATACTTTCTGTCCACTCACTAAGGTCTTTGATCATTTGTCTTTGGTTGGCATTTAGTACATCTGAAAACCTCAAAAGCTGTTTTTCAAAGCGATTCAGGAATGGTGGATCGGCGTAATCGACTCTGTCCTCGTCAACTAACACAATACACCTGAAGCCATCATCAACTTGACACATAGGGTTACTAAATGCACCAAGGGCGACTCTGCAATTCTTCTTACCACCAACGACTATGTAGTTCTGGTTCAGCATGTCATACAGACTTCCATAGATACTTTCCAAGTCACGGAGGATAAGGATACAGTTGCGTTCCATGCACAGAATGATGCGGCTTAGAATGCGGTGATTGTAGTCTGCAGAACGATCTTCTTCAAAGCGGCTTCCAAATATCGTGATCTTTTCCTTATTCAAATCTTTCAGGGTTTGGTCCAATATTCCAATCGCTGAATCTCCACTTGTGATGATCATCAAATGGCGCGCCATTTCGTCTTTCAAATTATCGCGGATAAGTTCTGTTACAGGAAATTCCATAACATCCCCTACAGGCTGATGAACCTTCAGCTTCTGTAAGAACGCTGTTTCTAATTCTCGTTTTCCCGTGGAAATACCACCAAAATTCCTCTGCATGGCACGTTGAATCTTCTCGTTGTTTTCTTGAGAATTTCGTGAGATGTCCAGGCACTTCACCATAGAATAGTAGTCACGAAGACCATGAAAGTTGTCGTGCTTCTGTTTCGACTGGTATTCATAATAGGCTTCTGCAAGGCATTTTATTTGAAATTTTGTCGATCTTGTTAAATAACCACCGCTCGTACTAATTTGCGCGTGTCGGATAGAGAGACCAGTATCATAGAGGTCATCTTCATCTGGCTCTGGTCGAGAGAGATGTATTGCACGATTCATTTTAGCAGCATCCAAAGCCCAGTTGGAAATTCCAACCACTGCTACATCGGGGAGTTTACCTTCACCCGGCTCAAGGAGACGATGGAGGACCTTGAGTGGATTGAATTTTGAAATCTCAGCTAATCCGATTTCATCCAAAAGAACGACGGGAAGAACGTCTTCAGATTTATACTTCTTGGCCTTCTCAAAACACTTTCTCGATCCCTTCAGAAGTTGAAGACTCTGATCCTTGAAAGGATACGAATAGGAGCTGTGGCAGTGTCTTCAAAAAGGGGTCTTTGGAATCTCTTCCACGTAGGTTACTTCTTATTATTTGCATTGAGAGGGATTTACTGCAGCCTGGTTTGCCAACCACAAACACTGGAATTCTGTTCAAAATGCAAATAAGTATGACAAAGACATTTTCACGCAAGGCAACATTTCTTGCTGTTCCTTCTGGTAGCTCCATTCTAGATAGATACTCTTCCTGCTCAGCTCGAATGATTTGTTGAAATGAATCAGCTGGATACAAGAAGTCAAACCTTTTATGCTTGATTAGTACCTTGGTCATTTCTCGACAATATTTTTGTCTCAAATCTGAGGTTGGGAGCCTTGAGAGATAGCAGTGTGCAAGCGATAGAACAATCGCTTTATCTTTCTTGCTAAACTTTTGAGCAGTGATGAAATACTTCCGTATATGCGGTGGATGTTTCTTTATGTCGATCTCTGGACGATTTTCCAGCAAGGTGTAAAACGACTTCATCAGGATAGTAGTTCTGTGGACATCTCGAAGACTCACGCAGAAGCAGCTCTGATCTTCACTTCTAATAAATGCTTGAGACGTAGCTAACAAGTCGACCAACATTTCCCCGCTGGTGCCATCAAAGTTCCTCTCCACCATACGTCTAATGTATGCTTTTTCGTCCTCAGCGTTCAGAGATCCATAATCCCAAACATAATCGATCATCGTTTCTGGCAGAGGATGAACTCGATAAACCAGCTTTGAAAACTCATCAAGTGTTGTTTTTCCTGTTAAGCCAGCTGTCATAATACGTCCGGGAGGACGAAGACGATATGGATTACAAGCAGCAACGAACACAAGATTTGAAGCCAATGGTTTTCCATGAATGGAGCGATGGCAAACAATCTCGTTGATGGTTCCGAGGTAGTCACAAGTGTTGATTTCGTCCAAAAAAATCCACATCGACTTTCCTTCTTTCTGGAAATTCCTGGCCTCTTCGTCTTTTGAAGATATGAAGTGAAATATTTGCTTTTCTGTTATTCCTGCGTGAAAGCTGAACACCTCAAACGGGATGGCACAAGTATGGGCAAGATATCGTACAAGGCTTGTCTTACCACATCCTGTTTCGCCCATGATAATAACAGGGATGTTGGCTTGCATGCGTTGGATTATCAAGGCCATTTTCAGGATATTGTCCGGGGTAAGCGCATAATCCAAAGACGCCAGCTTTACTTTATCCTGGTTTTGAGGTGCATTCGAGATTCTTTCTAATCTGTCTTGAAGTTCTTCCTGACTCATTGTAGTGTAGTCCTCAAGACCTTCCCCGTGCATGGCCTGGCTTTGGAAGAGATCCTTGACTTGCTGTGGCACGTTCTTTAGATCACGATATATTGCTGTGATAGCACCAGCTCCGTGTAGCATAATCACAAGATGGTCAGTCCACGGTGTCATTTCCTTTACTCTGTCCACCATTTGTTCTGCAGTCATTGCTCCTCCTGATCTCATCTTTTTTAATGCTTCTATAGCTTGCACTTCAAGCACAGCAGTAGTCTGTGTGGCTTTGCACGTATTCACTGACCTCGCTGCAAAACTAGTTGCAACATCACAAAGTGCTTTAAATAGGCGAATGCGAACATCATGCTCCTCGCCAACCATGGCTTTGATGTGTTGTGGCTTGCAGTATGGGCTTCTTGTAAACTTCATAAGCTGATCGGCTAACACTGATATGAAGTTTTCGAGAATATTAAAAGACAAATCACCACCCGGAAAGAAATATTTAACCAGAAGCGCTTTGCATTCGGAAGACTTTAGGGATTTGACTTTGTTAGAACCGCTGAAAATAATCTCTTCGTTCTCAAGGGTTCCGCAGTCGTAGGCATGTAAGTATTGACAAACCACTTGGATTGGGCTCGTCAATTCTATACTACTGAGTAGGTTTCGGTATTCGTGCCAAAATACATCGAGTCTTTTGAAACACTTGCAAATAGGAAGTGAGTTTCGTATTCCTTGCTGCAAAGTGTTAGCAATTTCGATGTAAACGTGGTCTGTCGGCAAACTGAAAAGCAAAGCCTCCGATGAAACCATTTTAGTGACAACTAGTTCAAACAGGAACGTGTCTAAGCCTGCTGGATCGTCAACGTCTCCAATATCAAAGTGGATTGATTGGAAGTGCTTGAGATTTAAATCTGAAAGCCTTTTCACTAGGTCTCTTCGCACAAATGGTCCACTGATCGGGAATGTGACAACAGCTCTTCCTTTTTCACTGGCGTGGGAATAAATTTCTTCCGATTTCCCAAGGCCTGGAAGATCGCCTGTGACAAGGAAGGTTTCTGGGCATGTTTGTTTAAACTGTTCTCTCAAGTCTGCATCAGGTGTTCCACCATAGAAATGAACATAGTCGGAGAACTGATCTGCAATGTGATGGTGAGACCCACCACGACAAACGACAGCTAGAAGATATGGCGCATGCACTTCGGTGGTCAAGTTCTTCAAGGACTCTACCAATTTGAACTGGACGTCGTTCGGGAGGCTTTCTACATTTGCTATGCAATGTAATTTACTTGTTATGCCATGGCCATGTGCTTCAAATGTTCGTAAAAGAAGTAACTCGATCTCCTCCCATGTTGTTCTCGAATGACAAAATAGGAGTTGGCTGGGTTTTGGAAGACAAGCGCAAGTGTTTTGAAAGAGTGCCATGACGACATGGACAGTTTGAGCACTCCCTGGCTCTAGCACACCAACGTAGAGTTTACCAGGCTCAACGACTGCATCAATCTTTATGGTCGAAACAATATCGGGCAACGGTTCTTCATGAGAAGATCTGAAAATGCTATCTAACGCGGATCCAATTGCATTAAGATCGTCTTCTGTCTTCGTCATCATCTTCGGTTTTTCGTACTTGGACTGAAAGTACGGCAGATCATCTCGGATAACATTGGAATCAATGCAACGAAATAAAGCCAACACTTCATCTGAAAATTCCTTATCAATAAAAAATGACTTGAGTATCCAGATCTGCTTTGTATGGAAGAAGTCCAGGAAAAAGTGTTGGTGACGAACATTGTGTATCATTGTGTTCCACTCTTCAACTTCATTTTCGACGCGCCTTGCTTCTTCTCTGATTTCGTTAATGGAATTCAAGTGTTTCCAAAAGGTCGACAGGTACTTTGGAATGCCAGATGTTTTCAAGATCTTGTACTTGCGTACAATTTCTGTGAGAAGATCAACTCCATCAATAAAAGATTTCAGTTCTTCTTGGGAAATCACAGACATTTTTCCATCAACAACTTTTTGTCGATATGTCTTATCGGCATTAACGATCAAAAGGGCACGACTTCTGAGGTCATTCAATTCATCAAAGTTGTACTTTGCTTCAGTCTGGTCTTGCCGGGTGTACAATAACTGTACATCAATTGATCCATTCTCTTCTATCCGTACTATATATCGTCCATACGTAACTGCACTTTTGATAATTCCCTTGGTCAACTCGCCTCTGTCTGAAGACGACGTCTCATACATACGTCGTAAGGTATGTACGTTAGAACTGCAAACTTTGATTTTGGCTGCCATTTTCGTTTCTCGTTGGCCAGACTCGTCCTCTATATTTGAGCCAGGAAGGCGGTCTTTCATTAGATTTGCATGTGCTCTGGTGATTTCTTTTAAGAACTCTTTAGGGTTATCAGGTTTGTTAGTAAGCAATACACTCAAAAATCTATGCACATCAATAAGGTATGACACCGTTGATTCTTGAATGAGTTGCTCTGAATGCTCTTCAACGGCCTCGATCAAGTGCACCATGTTTTCTTTAGCAGTCTCGATGCTGAATGCAATCAATTCTGATGCCTGTGACAACTCGGCCAAAATGTCAACCATGTCTGGAGAAAGCAGATGTTTTATCTCCACAATAACTTGCTCATCCATTCGTGTCGAGATACTCTTTAAAGTTCCTGTCTCTTTGCAGCTCAAAAATGACTGGAGCGTTTGCAAGAAATCGCCAGAGTCTTCATGTTTTGCAACATAACCCACAGTAACTAAACAGTCCACCACTGTTTGAATTCGTTTCCTAACATCTTCAAACTTGACAAAGTTTCGGAGCATTTTCAAAACACTCAATGAGGGACTTTTAATTTTAAGGATCTTACAGACACTTTTGACTTCTTCATTAATATTGTGCTCTTGGACGCCAGTTAAGAGCCTGTCCAGTTCTTTGGTTGTTACTTGATCTACTTGATCAGTGATTCTTTTAAACACACCAATAAAGGATTTAGCTCCATCGTTGTTAAGTAGCACAAGAACGTCTTCAACAGTCATAGCATCTTGGCCATTCTTTTCTTCCTGATCTTCGGTCACATCTTCCAATACTTCTTTAAATTGTCGTTTGTTAACTACGTGCTCTTCTAGAAGTTTTCCTGAGAAATTTTTGAAAAGGATGGAATCGCACAGCTCACTAAGCTCCATCGAAGGCTTTAGAAGGCATTCTAGAAGACCCCAGTAGTTCTCTTTTCGAATATCTGCGAACTTTGTTTTCGTCAATGTGCTTTTACGATCATTGTATGCGTTGTTAATGGTGTTGAAATCTTGCAAGATGACTACACTCCCATCGCCAGTGATCTCGTTGGCGAGGTGTATTGCTTTTTCAAGATAAATGAAACTCTTTCGCAGCTCTTCTCTCTCTCTCGAAAGGGAAGCCAGTACTTCAACCCATTGATTTTCTACGGACAGTAATGGATCCACTTCCTTTCCTGGAGGACAACATCTTCCCAAGGTCAGCAGTTCTGCGATATCCTCTTGATCTCTTTGGCTCCTTAAGTAATTCAAGGGAATTTGGCCATCAATAATAGACTTACTGAGGTTATCAACTACTTGTTTGGCATTCAGGTATGTAGAATGTTTGTGAAGACGGCCTAGTTTTCCTGTTGCCTGAAAAACGACTGTCCACAACTTCTTCTCGGTTAGAACAGGGTTAACCACCTTGGCGATCTCTCCTTGGCTTGGATGACAACCTGACTTCAGAGGAACTATCTTTGCTTGATCAAGGAGAAGCAATAGGATTTCTTCCCTTCCTCTGAAAGTAGAAATAGATTATTATTATTATTATTATTATTATTATTACCAACTATTACTAAGCGACAAAATACCTTATAACTTAATTATAGTTTTGCGTTGTAGTAAGCTCTAGACTCAGTATCCCGACGTATTTAATCTATTATACCGGCTTAATCTCATATAGCTTGATAGTTATATTGCTAAAAAGCTACTAAAGAAACATTTCTTGTATTAACTGTATATCCAAATAAATCGCTTACCCATCGATCTCTATAACTTGTGAACTTGAAGTACTTGAGTAGAATATGGCGTCTATCAGTTTTAACTTCACATCAGGTCGGCTCGCTTGTTCCACTTTCACAGTGTTGATCAACAAAGTCATGTACCACCTTCTACCGATTGCTCCAGTTCTTTTATAGATCTCGTCAAATGCATCCACGATAGCTTTTAATCCACAACATTTTGTCTCGTGACAAACGCTTTTTCCAAGTAGTTGCTCATACATTTTCAACGCGTCTACGTTGCTCAGCTCCTCCAAGACTTGGAATGCCTCAACCACACTTTCTTTCTTCGACGAGCATGCACACTTTTTGGATTTTACGACGCTTGAAACAAGACTGCCAACCACATCCTCTTTATCCTTGGCATTGTTTGTCTCCCAAAACGAGTAGAAAGATTTGTCATTCAAGACATCGAAAACGGCATAATTAAGATTGTTCTTCCAGGACCTTGAAAGGACTTTAAGAAGCTCCATCAAGCCATCAGAAGCGCTTTTCTGTAGATCTTTATCAAGGATGAGTTCAACCAATAATCTGTGGTCAAATTCTCTTCTTTCTTGTACTTGCTTTCTAAGGGCTTCACAAAATGGAACTGCAAGTTTAGGTCTTAGTGCACGTGGTGATTCTTTCCACAATGACGGTTCTAGAACGTCTGGCTTTCTTGCTAGAGTGAAAAACTGCGTAAATCTATGAACGATGGCGTCCACTTGTGACATTAAGTCATCTGCCAGTAGTCGACAGATCTTCCACAAAGAAGGAATCGTTGGTGCTTTGGATATAACAAAGGCTATCATTGTGTGCTGATCTTGATATTCCTCGAGACTGAAAAGCTTTCTTACCAGTTTGGTTGCAATATCATCGAAATGGTCGTTTTCAAGAATGGGCCCAAGAGTGTTTGCTGAGCGTAACACAGTTTGCGTGTCAAATAGATGACCAAAAAGCCATACACATTCAAGGTCGGTGCCAAATGTACTCCCACCCAGAAGCTTGACATGAACAGATTTTATGAATTCCAAGGAGCTACAAGACAGTCGACTTTTTGGACAGCATCGTAACTGGTTCAAGAGGGCATTGGCAGTTTCTTTACAATATGGCAAATACGACGATAAAGGATATGAGAGTGAGCGATTTTTGAAAAACTGCCCCAACAGAGAACAAATATACGCACTCTTATACGGGGTGAGTCCATTCAGTGAAGCTTGGGCCATCCAGTTAAAAAACGATTTGCTATCCTCAGTTTTGTAGTATAGATGACCAAATCCTACATGCTCACATTCGTTCATTATCTCCTTTACGTTGTTTTCTTCAACCATCTCATACAACCTCTTAACGAAAAAGAATTGACCAGCAAAAATCCATTCAATGTGATACTTGTTATTTGGTTGTTTAAAGACATCATACTGGTTATTCACATCAAATATTTTCCGATTATAGTTGGTTTCCTTGATCAACGATTCTGTTGTTACCACAATAGATTTCACATAATGAATGAATTTTCCTCCCATACCATGGCGATACTTTACAATGTATCTATATCGCACACTGTTGACATCATCTGGATGGACATGCATTGGAAAGGACCTCCAGTATTTCCCAGAACTAGAAGACATATAATTCATGTTGAGTGTGAGATTGTTTTGGAAGGTCAGTGGCTTTTCAAACTCAAGTACAACTTTCTCTGCACTTTCGTGGACATACAGATGAAAAACAACTGACAAAACCTAAAGAAAAGAAAAAAACATTTGTTCTTTCAATATTACATAGAATGTAAACTGATTTCAAATAACAAATATATATGCCTTTTGCACATATTTAATTTGATAAGTAACGAATGAATGAATGAATGAATGAATGAACTTTATACACCTATTCCAAAAATCGTTGTCCCCGCCGAAAGCAACAAGCAAGAAGCTGACGACCGCAAAGGGCATTGGGACTTTCTCCTTATTCATTTATTCATCCGTAGACATTTTAACAACATGCATTTTCAATGGCCGAATAGTTCCAAATGATTGTTATTCAACGCTCGTAGGGATAACTTCTCAAGTACCATGGATAAATAAATTAATTAGGAGATTCCCAAAGTCCTTTGCGGTCGTCAGCTTCTTGCTTGTTGCTTTCGGCCCAGACAACGATAATTGGAATAGGTGTATAAGGAGGAGACTCATCACCCGTAGGTGCTTTTCATGAGGGACCTCCAAGAATAAAAATACATAATTATTACAATCATAAAAATGAATTGTGGTCCAATTAAATAAAAACATTTTCAGTGTTTTCTTACATCTCACAAGCTTACATCATATCATTTATAAATCAAATAATATTTTTTTATCCTTGAAATGCATGGCACATACCTTTTCAGGAAACTTCATTGGTCTATCTCCAGATTCTCTTGCACACCATGCAAATTCACTTTCCTAAGGCAAAAACGATTGACCAAAATGAGACTTGACATACAATCATTATAATAATTGTTATTATTATTATTATTAATATTATTATTAATTATTTGCATTATTCGATACCGTAAAAACCGGCAGATTAGCTGCACCTTTCCCCTAAAATCGACGTTCGAAATCGGGGTGCGGTTTATCTGCGGAAACATCTAGAAAAGATTACCTAAATTTGCATAGATTAACATTTCGAAAATCGCCATCGAAAAAAAACAAGGCCGAGCACTGTAATTGTAGGTAATACAGTGTATACGAGTTTTCGACTTTTAATTAATTTCAAAAAAGAATTTTTCCCAAATTTTGAGTTGACAACTCGGAGTGTGGATTATCGGCAGGTGCGGTTTATCTGCCGGTTTTTAAGGGAGATGCATTTGATAAAATAGAGACATGCATCTAAAGATTAAGCTCTGAATTTCAGCTGCTTCCTCTGGGACAGCTTATTCAGGAACATCATGATCCATGGGAGGTGGATAAATTTCAACCATAATTTCAGTTCTTCCCTTTTACCATTGTATTTTATAAAATTTCAAATACCTTATCGTCTGCTTGGTCCTCTCTGCTCAATGGGTCTGTATGACTGTAGGCACCTGATGCTGAAGCACCTCTTCCACCTTCTTGATCTTTATGTACTGCAGGTGTAGACACACCACTACCAGGAGGTAAGGGGCCATCTTGATTTGTCTCTCTGTTCATTGGGTCTGTATCACTGTAGGCACCTGATGCTGAAGCACCTCTTCCACCTTCTTGATCTTTATGTACTGCAGGTGTAGACACACCACTACCAGGAGGTAAGGGGCCATATTGATTTGTCTCTCTGTTCATTGGGTCTGTATGACTGTAGGCACCTGATGCTGAAGCACCTCTTCCACCTTCTTGATCTTTATGTACTGCAGGTGTAGACACACCACTACCAGGAGGTAAGGGGCCATATTGATTTGTCTCTCTGTTCATTGGGTCTGTATGACTGTAGGCACCTGATGCTGAAGCACCTCTTCCACCTTCTTGATCTCTATGTACTGCAAATGTAGACACACCACTACCAGGAGGTAAGGGGCCATATTGATTTGTCTCTCTGTTCATTGGGTATGTATCACTGTAGGCACATGATGCTGAAGCACCTCTTCCACCTTCTTGATCTTTATGTACTGCAACTGTAGACACACCACTACCAGGAGATAAGGGGCCATATTGATTTGTCTCTCTGTACATTGGGTCTATATGACTGTAGGTACCTGATACTGAAGCACCTCTTCCACCTTCTTGATCTTTATGTACTGCAGGTGTAAACACACCACTACCAGGAGGTAAGGGGTCATCTTGATTTGTCTCTCTGTTCATTGGGTCTGTATGACTGTAGGCGCCTGATGCTGAAGCACCTCTTCCACCTTCTTGATCTTTATGTACTGCAACTGTAGACACACCACTACCAGGAGATAAGGGGCCATATTGATTTGTCTCTCTGTTCATTGGGTATGTATGACTGTAGGCACCTGATGCTGAAGCACCTCTTCCACCTTCTTGATCTTTATGTACTGCAACTGTAGACACACCACTACCAGGAGATAAGGGGCCATATTGATTTGTCTCTCTGTACATTGGGTCTATATGACTGTAGGTACCTGATACTGAAGCACCTCTTCCACCTTCTTGATCTTTATGTACTGCAGGTGTAAACACACCACTACCAGGAGGTAAGGGGTCATCTTGATTTGTCTCTCTGTTCATTGGGTCTGTATGACTGTAGGCGCCTGATGCTGAAGCACCTCTTCCACCTTCTTGATCTTTATGTACTGCAACTGTAGACACACCACTACCAGGAGATAAGGGGCCATATTGATTTGTCTCTCTGTTCATTGGGTATGTATGACTGTAGGCACCTGATGCTGAAGCACCTCTTCCACCTTCTTGATCTTTATGTACTGCAGGTGTAAACACACCACTACCAGGAGGTAAGGGGTCATCTTGATTTGTCTCTCTGTTCATTGGGTCTGTATGACTGTAGGCGCCTGATGCTGAAGCACCTCTTCCACCTTCTTGATCTTTATGTACTGCAACTGTAGACACACCACTACCAGGAGGTAAGGGGCCATATTGATATGTCTCTCTGTTCATTGGGTATGTATGACTGTAGGCACCTGATGCTGAAGCACCTCTTCCACCTTCTTGATCTCTATGTACTGCAAGTGCAGACACACCACTACCAGGAGGTAAGGGGCCATCTTGATTTGTCTCTCTGTTCATTGGGTCTGTATGACTGTAGGCACCTGATGCTGAAGCACCTCTTCCACCTTCTTGATCTCTATGTACTGCAGGTGTAGACACACCACTACCAGGAGGTAAGGGGTCATATTGATTTGTCTCTCTGTTCATTGGGTCTGTATGACTGTAGGCACCTGATGCTGAAGCACCTCTTCCACCTTCTTGATCTTCATGTACTGCAGGTGTAGATACACCACTACCAGGAGGTAAGGGGTTCTCTTGATTTGTCTCTCTGTTCAATGGGTCTGTATGACTGTAGGCACCTGATGCTGAAGCACCTCTTCCACCTGCTTGATCTTTATGTACTGCAGGTGTAGACACACCACTACCAGGAGGCAAGGGGCCATATTGATTTGTCTCTCTGCTTATTGGGTCTGTATGACTGCCAGAAGACAATTGATTGTAACTACCTGCCTGACTCTCAGCATGACTTCCAGGACATCTAGAGAAGATTTCTGCATAGGTTTTCCCAGCTTCTTGCTGCCATTTCTCATGTTTGGTTTGCTGTCTATCTCCTCCAGGGTCATCATTCGACATGTTTACCAAGAATAGCTCACATCATGCCATTCATACAGTGGTTTCTAAGTAACAAGAACATGACATGTACCTTATATAGTGCGTTATGGAAGCAAGGGAGCGTTTATAGGGACATAATTTGTTTTTCCTTCATAAGTCTTTAGATGGCTGAGACAGAGTATTAGCATAAGGGTATACATATAGGAGCAGAAAGGGGAGCCGGTGTATTGAAGTGATGACCATTTGCATTAGGAGAGCAAATATTCATTATTCAACAAAAATATTGCAAAACCACAAGGGCGGATACAGGGCGTCAGGACCCCCCTTTTGTTGCTTTTTAATTTATTTTTGTCAACATGCACAGAAAACAGGGCACGATCTCAACTATTTCACCTTGTCCCACCTATCATGGTTCAGCAAGACAACTTGTGACCTACAGTACCAGTCAGAATAAAGCAACCTCAAAAACAGGTTAAGGGACCCGGTCATTAAATATCGGGAGGGGGGGGGGGGGGGGGGCTGTAGGAGAAAGTCATTTTTTTAGGTTTTTGTTTCCGGGCCCCCCTCTTAAATGCAAAAAAAATATGAAGGCCCCCCTTTTGATATTGGTAAAAAATTCTAACACATACATGTATATATATAGATTATTGATTGAGCAAATTGATCAGAAAAATGATTTATTTTGATCACTAAGTGTATTTAAACTCAATGCTCCATTTGAGAGGCTATGAGGCAATAGAAAGTTCTAAAAAAAAAGTTCTAAAAAAAATCGAAGTGTTCACGGTTCGAGTGTGCACACTGTAACTAGTAGTGTATTTTTAAAAGGACAAAAATACTGAAAATAACATTGTACAAGAGAATATGACCTAATGAATATGACCTCATATTCTCTTGCATTATATTATTGCAGGAGCCCATAAGTAGGAGCATCCATGTAGCATCCCGGTAGGCGAGGAATGCGCCTTCCAGAGCGGAGAATAGGCAGGGGATTCGTGACTCATATTTTTCTTCTTCAAAATATTATCTACAGAACAAATGAGTACTGGCGAGGGAGTTCACCGTTCATTTCTGCCCCGGTGACCGGGGACTTCACTGGCTTTAATTTGAGTAAAAAGTGAATGCCCCGCTTATGCCCCGCTTATGCCCGGGGGGGGGGGGGGGGGGGGGGAGTTTCACTTGACTGGTGCATTAGAACACGAAATTGACCAATCACTGTTGCTGCAAATTAACGAGTTGTGGCAAATAAAACGAGTTTCAACAAATAAAATTCATTGCAGCAAATTAAACGAGTTGCTGCAAATAAAATGACTGGTTGCTGCAGATGAAACGAGTTTCAACAAATAAAACGAGTTGCTGCAAATAAAACGAGTTGCTACAGATAAAACGAGTTTCAACAAATAAAACTGGAAGTGCACAGTGATTGGTCACTATGATTTCGAGAAATTGTGTTCTAAAAATAGCAAAAGTGACATAGACCCAATATGTAGCATGGAATGCTCCTACTTATGGGCTTCTGATTATTGCCAGTAAATGATACGACTATACTTGCAAAAATGAGAGACTTTTAGTATTTATAAAAATTAAGCGATGTATGAAATTGATATCTTTAGTTTGGTTTTTAGGTTATCAGTGAAACATTTGAACCAGTTAAAAATTGAACCTTCACTGTATTTCTTTATAGATTTAACTGACTGTTTGCTGTTGTCAGCTTTAATTATTTATTAGACAAATCATTTCTCCCTCTTTTTCTGTCTGTATGCCCTCAGAAAATTCGAAGACCTCCCCTTATTATCATTTTTTTCTTTGGGAGCCCCCCCTCACATTAGAACAATTTTTCCAAGACCCCCCCCCCCCTCACTTTCTCCCCAACCCCCCCCCCCCCCCGATATTTAATGACCAGTCCCTAATTTTGCAGTGAGTGTGTTACGTTTGAAAAAAATGTGTATTTGCATTTGTGATTTTGACAAACGCATTTCAAGAGGCTCATTAGTATTGTACATGTAATTTACACAAATCAGTAAGACTGACACAATAACAGTTAAAGTCATCGATCTTATATGCCAATGCATGATATACTCTCCAAGTACATTTACAGAACGTTATTGCTGATGCGAAGTAAACTTCAGACTGTTTTTAAATGATCAAAAACGCTTAAATCGCTTTTCATAAGTAATAAAACTGAACAAATAGTATTTCATTATTAAGTAACAAAAATCTTTTATATTCATATACTATATTAGATTCATATACAGTCATTTGCAAAAATTCTGGCTGCTACGAAATATCAATATATCGGGTGCATTATGGGTAATTAAATAATCGAAAATTCCCCTTAAAGTGGGTTAACCCCAGCAAAGTTGGTAGAAATATTTAGTATGATGTTTATTTTAGTCTTAGGTTTGTTGTTTGTAAATTTTGCTTCATTTAATAAGTTAGGAAACTCAAAATAGTATTATTTAATTACCCATAATGCACCCGATATATTGATATATTGATATTTCGTGGCGGCCAGAATTTTTGCAAATGACTGTATTATAGTATAGTTATAGTAGTTTTTAGCATTTTTATAGTTTTACATATTTTTTATATTATATATATTTTTTTTATTTTTGAGTTTTGAGTTTTTGTTAGGGCCACAAGTTTATCAGTTTCTCCAATACTGTCACGTGTCACCCTCTGTAAATAAAGTCTACTTACTTACTTACTTACTTACTATCCAGTTTTCGCCAAATGACACTTCGATTATTCATGTCTATCACGCCGGTCGATCAAGCAGTTTCTTGGGTTCTACGTAATGGAGAACTATACTTGAAGCTTATAAAGATGATTTAAAACTTTGTAGTGATCCATAATAAACTACAGAAGTGTTTTCAGAGTTCAAACATGTAATAATTCTAACATTAGTTATATCAATTCTGGTATTGAAAAAAGAAGTAACATAATTTTGACCAGAACGGGCCCCCATATAAAGGTGTTAGAGTGTTAGTCTGGCAAAATATTTTGACGAATGCATCATATCAGATCGTCAATAAAAATTCGTAAATCCAGGTTTTTTTATTTGGGAAATTCGTAAATCCAGGTTTTCGAGTGACAAATTCCAAAAACAGAGTCCAGGTCTGAACATCTCGCCGCACATACCTAACCATTTTTTAACCAAGTATCCCCCCCCCCCTCCCCCCAGTCCTAGACTGCCTATTTTTTTTTATGTGTTTGCGAGTGCATTTATAAAAACTCATTATTGCGGTTTTTTTGCATTTTTATTTTTGCGTTTTTTTTGCATTTCATGTGTTGTGCGCTTTATTCTTGACCGACACTGTACAAGAACTTGTGAACAAGCTTAAATTTTCTTTTTTTCTTTAATACTCAACTCCCCTACCCTGGGTACCAGAGGCCGAGAGGGGGCCGGGAGAGATTGGGGGAGAGAGGGAAGCCGGTACTCAGGGCACAACTCCCCAAAACTCCTTTACAAAAATATGTTATCACGTCACTTATCCAACAGTGTAAACATGACGTACTTCACGCTGAACCCCCCTTTCAAAAATTCCTGCATCCGCCGTTGAGAACACATCTACGTATCGTATCAATAACTTTAGAACACTTTGGGCTTCCTGTGGTATTCGTGTTTCCGGTCCGAAAGCGAAACAAAAAACTGTGCAACGTTTGCACTAAATCCCAAATAGCGCTATAAAAACAATAGAAATATCACTATGTAGTACTAAATAGCGCTATTTATGTTGCACGGTTAAAGTGTTATCCCCTCCCAACATTTCTCGGTAATCCTCCAAACTTACAAAACTTTACAATTAATACAACCCAGAAATGGGTCCTCAAAGAAGAGATTAAACAGTGGCACATATTAGATCAGTCTCCCATCGGTGCCTGATTTATTTTACCGTGATTTGGCCCTCTGAATTGACTTAAAACTTTCTTGGATTCACTGATTCTAGAGATCGATCAATGCAGAGCACTTTAATTAACCCGCCAAAACGGTTTAATTCAAACGTTTACTTGTGCCAGAGTTCGATATAATAAACATTATTTGCTCGTAAATGTAAAATGAATCACTTACCCTCTAAACGACTCTCAGTTTTAGATTTTCTCCCAAAAAGTTTTGCAACGACAGGCCCAAGTTCTTGAAAGTGGGGTTCTTGGAAGTGGGACAACGCGAAGATATAGACCCTATGCAATACTCGATTTCTGTACTTTGCATAAATTTGCAAAAACTGAAAGAATAACGAGTTAAGTAAAGGTAAAGTAATAGATTGAAAGACCATCGACAGTTTAGTATTTACCCCCAAAAGTGCATTAATAAAAATGAAACCATCATCAAGTAATAAGCGTTTGAAAGGTGCAAAATACATGGAAACGAGGCATCTAGGGCCAAAGTCCGGTTTCTGGTACAAATCTATGTAATTTCAAATCACTATAACTTTTCAAGATTGCATAGTACAGCCCTAAAATTTGGTATGTTCATTATTGAAAACCCTCTCTTCAAAGAGATGGTCAGATATTGCTGTAATATCTTCCCAATAACAAAGGAAATCAGATTTTACGATTCTACCAGTATTGCATAGGGTCTATGCATAACCAAGGCCTTGTGCATGACCTAATATGACTGTTCTATTGTTTCAATAGTGATAGTGCTATGGCAACAGTCCGAATTCAGTGGTGTATAATATTTCTCGATTCCAAGAAAATTGTCTGCCATAGAGTAAATAAATTGGACGTGAAAGTTGAAAGGATCAAAATCACCCCTTCAAGCTCGTCTAATATTACAGTAAGTACCTCGGACTATTTTAATATCTATTTTACAGTCAAAGGACATGAAGCGTGCCCCTCTATACTGCAATATTCAATTCATTATTGGATTTTTGGTGTTTCAATCTTCTGTTTTCGAAAACGAAATTAAACTCATATCACGAATTCTGACTGCACTCCGGGATCCTTGATATTTGTAGACTAGTAATTGGTTCAACCAAGTGAAGTGCCATCGCATATTTTTGCATGGTGATTTTAAAGAAAATGTGGCGTAGAGTCATAAAACGATTTTAAAGATATGTACACGTGCATGATATACACTGCCTGTCACGATGTTTACGTGAATTTAGCGTTTCTCTTTCCAGCAAACTGCGACATACTTGAGCTTGCTTTTCGTAGCTTTCGAGATACTTTCGAGATATACATATGATTCTTGAATCAGTGGTTTGACATTCTTCCATGTAAAAATGTTTTGACTTCGCGATCATCTCTTGTAAATTTCAGGCGTGGGAACGCGTACGGCCACTCTGATTGGTTGATTTGAATGGCACTGATGGTATTCCCTGTGTAGTTTCTATATATGGAGTTGATTTGAATTTATTTTTGTTTACATTAACGGAAGATTGAACTTACGAGAACGACAAATAATGAATTTTAAGTCCAACTAGACGCATAACTGCGTGAACTCGGGCTTGTCTATAACTGCGATTTAAATTTTTGCTTGCTTTTTTGTATTTGAAACAACTCGAGAACAATTTATTAATGATATATTCTATATGTATTGTAAACCAACAAAGAATAAACATACTTTGACCTTTTTGTGGATTTAAAGATACAACTGATACAATAAGACTCAAACCACATCAAAAACCCTGTGCATTCATTATTTGAAATAGCATCTTCAAGTATTGATTTATTTTGTAATGAATCAGACAATACTTCACACATCTCAGTTAAAACATGTAAACTTACTTCAGTTCCAAAAACATCAATGGTTTGGGTAAATCATCAGTTGAAAAATTTTCTTCTAAAGATAGAATATCACACAGCCTTTTGCCATAGTTTACAATACTAGATAAAGTGTTAGAATTCCAATAGCTAGATGATTTTATTATAGAGTAACAGATAGAGTAGATGGCCACAGCACAACTTTGATTGAACTCGGTGATTTCACACAGTGTTTTGACAATTATTTTATGCTATTTTGAACTTCATTGATTTTCACCCCTTTTACCTCAAACATGTCATTGTTATGTATACTCTTAAAATATTGCACCAAGTAATTCAATGATGATACTTCCAGAAGGACACATGTACAGTTGTACCTTGGGGATGCCCTCTACCATATAAATCTCTTGCATGAGAATCAAATATTTTAAATCCCATGTCACCATTACAATAAATAGCAACAGCAAAGCACCCAACTGTTAATATTTAAAGTCTTCAGATATCAGTGATTCAAAGGCTCTTTGGAAAGAACTACAAAATTGATAGCCCTGTATTGCAGTTTCTTGATGCACAGTACCAGTGTAGCTTTCACTGTTAGTAGTGCAGTTGATAGTTAGTATCAAACACATTTAACATTGTTGGTAATTCTGTTAGCATTAAATAGGACTGTCTAGCTAGTTGAGACAAACTTGAATATAACTGATTCTCTGATTGGCAGAATTGTTCCATCTTTGTTATAGTAAATCAAAGAACACAAACTCATTGCAACACATTGTTGTCCTGCATTTTGTCCAAATACAAACTCATAACCTTGACTATATGGTGCTGGAATTGTCTTTCTAGAATCAATATACACTGAAGTAGGACCAGGATTCTTTTCTATATCTCTACTCAATTTAAATTCACAATAATTTGCTGCATGGCTTTGAGTCTTGTAAAGACTTATCAATTTATTACTTGAAAACAATGACAAATACTGACAAGCTCTACGTTTTACCTTTATCATACGATGATTAAGTTTCTCAGAGAATTTAAGTAAAAACTGTGCTTTATTTGGTTGTTTTCTAGCTTTCACATAACAATAAGCTTACAATTCAGATGACTTGGGTATAATTGAACGAATACGTTGGTAAACAAAATCTCTAACCTTTCTGCTCTTGTTCTTCAGACGTTCCAAAGTATTCTACTTGGTTCACGATCACGTCTAGATACTCGACGATGCTTTTCGATGTTTTAAGCTTACATTACTCATTAGATAGTTCATTTGATATAAGCTTATAACATGTTTCTCGATGGAAGGTTCACTCATAAGCTTAAATGTTCGCTCGTATTAAAATTGATCTCTCGTAAATTTCGCGGACCGACCCATTCCGAAAACACTCGACATCTTTTGGTGTGGGTCTGCCACGAACAGTGTGTGCTTTTGTATGTAGTTTGAGCGTATTAGAAAACATATTTACTCTTGAATTCGACAACGACGTCTCGGACAACTTGGTCGCCATTACCTCCAACCATGTGTTCAGATGCTCACTCGACGCATGCGCCTTAGTATCTCCACGCATGCGCTTTACTTGCTAGACTGCTTTTTGTGACCCAACGAAAAGAAAAAGAAAAACGAAGCCCAATTTTAAACTCGGGCATTCCACAGGAAAGCCCGAGTAATAATGAATTTAATATTGCAGTCTAGGGGGGCACGCTTCATGTCCTTTGACTGTAATAGGTATACCGTATTAAACTTGTAGTACAGTGCAAGTACACTGATGTATAAATGCATACCAAGAGTTACTTACATTGTAGTTCCTTAAAAACAGCCAGTTTATTTTATAGGCTCTATTAAACCAACAAGTTGTCTAGATTCTGGAAGGTTGTTTCCAAAGTTTCAACATGAAGTGCCATCTTTGTGGGATAGACAAACTACATAGAGAGTTTCCACATGAAACACTGACTGACAACTGTGATCACGCACCATTGCATTGCTTGAGAGTAAGTTTATAAATGTAATGCAAATGTGTCTATAAAGCCTTAGGATAAGCACAGGTAGCCCAAGCGCAGCATTTGTATAAGAGAATGTATGGGAATTATTCAATGGTGGATTTTCAGCGTAAATATTGAATAAATGTTACTGTAACTTACTATGTGTCTTGAAGTAGTTCCTGCCAATGTCAAGACACATAGTAAGTTACAGTAACATTTATTCAATATTTACGCTGAAAATCGACCATTGAATAATTCTCATACATTCTCTTATACAAATGCTGCGCTTGGGCTACCTGTGGGATAAGTGGAAATTAAAGAAAGATGATCAAATGATTTGTGGGACTAAATCCAATATTTTATCTCAATCATTCCTTCTTTCTCTCTTTACTTTCTCTCTCTTTCCTTAATTTCTCCTTCATTCATTCCATTCTTTCATTCATTCTTTATTTTGTCCATCCTTTCATCATTTCAGTTGTTCATTTTGTTGCCATTTTATCTACAGCCTTTATTTCCATGTAACATTTCTCTCTTTTTTATTATTTATTGATTTATTATTACTTTCTTTTCCCAGTCTTTACTTAGATGCTACAATGCATCCCAGTGCTCAAACGCACCAGGGCACGAGTGAAAGCTTATCTGAAGTGTCTAGTTTGATAACTTTAGAACAATTTGGGCTTCCTGTGGAATTCTTCGTGTTTCCGGTCCGAAAGCGAAACAAAAAACTGTGCAACGTTTTGCACTAAATAGTCCCAAATAGCGCTATCTAAACAATAGAAATATCACTATGTAGTACTTATATAAAGTAGCGCTATTTATGTTGCACGGTTAAAGTGTTATCCCCTCGCAACATTTCTCGGTAATCCTCCAAATTCCCCCCAAAAGTATTTGCAAAACTTTACAATTACAACCCAGAAATGGGTCCTCAAAGAAGAGATTAAACAGTGACACATATTAGATCAGTCTACCGTCGGTGCCCGATTTATTTTACCGTGATTTCACTGATTCTTGAGATGTATCATTTACGTGTATCAATACAGAGCACTTTAATTGACCCGCCAAAACGGTTTAATTCAAACGTTTATGAACATTTATTTGCTCGAAAATGTAAAATGAATCACTTACCCTGATCTAAACGACTCTCAGTTTTAGATTTTCTCCCAAAAAGTTTTGCTACGACAGAATTTAAGGCCCAACCCAGTTCTTGGAAGTTGGGTTCTTGGAAGTTGGGTTCTTGGAAGTGGGACAACGCGAAGATATCATGCATGACCAAGGCCTTGTGCATGACCTAATATGACTGTTCTATTGTTTCAATAGTGATAGTGCTATGGCAACAGTCCGAATTCAGTGGTGTATAATATTTCTCGATTCCAAGAAAATTGTCTGCCATAGAGTAAATAAATTTGACGTGAAAGTTGAAAGGATCAATATCACTCCTAGCTGAAGTTAATATTATAGTAAGTACCTCAGACTACTATTTATTTTATAACTTGTAGTTCAGTGCAAGTACATGTATATAAATGCATACCAAGAGTCACTTAGTTCCTTTAAAACAGCCAGTTTATTTTATTAGTAGGCTAACCAACAAGTTGTCTAGATTCTGGAAGGTTGTGTTTCCAAAGTTTCAACATGAAGTGCCATCTTTGTGGGATAGACAAACTACATAGAGAGTTTCCACATGAAACACTGACTGACAACTGTGATCATGCACCATTGCATTGCTTGAGAGTAAGTTAATAAATGTAATGCAAATGTGTCTATAAAGCCTTAGGATAAGTGGAAATTATAGAAAGATGATCAAATGATTTGTGGGACTAAATCCAATATTTTATCTCAATCATTCCTTCTTTCTCTCTTTACTTTCTCTCTCTTTCCTTAATTTCTCCTTCATTCATTCCATTCTTTCATTCATTCTTTATTTTGTCCATCCTTTCATCATTTCAGTTGTTCATTTTGTTGCCATTTTATCTACAGCCTTTATTTCCATGTAACATTTCTCTCTTTTTTATTATTTATTGATTTATTATTACTTTCTTTTCCCAGTCTTTACTTAGATATAATGTCACACTTCTCTTTCAGTGCACCTCGGAATGTGTTGAAACGAAACAGTGTTGTTCAATATGCAATCAGCCTGTTGCCCTTGACAACCCACAGTATCAAGAATGTATCAACACACTAAAGAGACTATTCCCTGACATTGAAGCACCCCAAGCTATCCCAAGCACCACCTTGGGCTCACCTAGTGATAATCAGACTATCACAGTGTCTGTAATGGGTGGTGAAGTAACCACCCTTCTGTACAAGTCCAACATGAGTATTGAGCAGCTGAAGACCAAGATTAAAAAGCATTTTGGTATTAAACCAGAGCAACAGAGACTGTTATTCCAGGACAAAGAACTAATGGTTAGGATAGATTTTACTGAAATAAATAGTAATAGATTTGAAGTTTTGGGGCATAATTAGGTTTTTGTCCCTCGATCCCCAGATACATTTTAGTCATTGCCCGGAAGCTTGGGCCAAAATGAGTCTGGCTTACAGACCAAGAATACAATTATGCCCGCGAAATCAACTACTGTATATTGTTACATGTATACTGCTTTATTAATTAACATAACATGCCCTTGCATGATCTCTTTCATATAGTCTTATCGCGATGCTAAATTGATGACTCTCCAGGACTACAATGTACAGCCATTCTCAACTATCAACCTTGTGGTTATTCTCTACAACATTCCAGAGTCTTTTGATGAAGTTATCTTTGATCTGTTCTGGGGATATCCAGAGTCAGGAATGGATTTCTTGGATGCGTCTGTGCTTCTGTATGCTGGAGCTGCATTCAAAGAAGTGATGGATTGGTGCCACACAAAAAGCAAGACTTGCCCAGCTATTGTTCATTCTGGTGATCTCATGAATTCTGTAAAGAGCATTGGTCATCATAAAATCAATGTCACATTCAAGAGCCTTCCAGTGGAAGTAAACAGGCTGTTCTTCACTTTGAGTGCATTTAACTCTGCAAACATATCAAAGTACCCCAACCCAAGCCTACGCTTCTTTGATGCCAGATTCCCTGAAAAACAGCTGTGTGACGACTCCATGAAGCATGCTGCAGACTCTCAAGCTATCATCATGTGTAGCTTGTGTAGAATAGAAGGAGAATGGAAGGTACTGAGTTTAAAGCGCCTCTCCAATGGCAATGCTAAGAATTACAGCCCCATTCAAAGCACCATTCAACAGCTAATACAAAATGGCTTGTCATAACTCAATCTTAACTGGCCAATATACGTATACAGTAGACTATGATGATTAATAGTGTAATAGCTAGTATTTATAAATACTAGCTGTTTGTTCTTTACATGAGCTGATCTGGCTTAGCCTGGCTTTTTAATGCAGGCTAATCTGGCTCGGATGCAGGCAACCACATCCCACATTATGTCCTTAAATAAATTGATTGATCGATACAGTGATATGACATTGATTATAATAATGATATACATGTATGATGATGATGATAGGGTATATACTACTATAATCGATACAGTGACGACACCATTGATTATAATTATAATGATCGATACATGATGATATGATAGTGATGATATATATGGCATCATAGTAATTAATACCATTCAGTAGCACACAAAGTTTTATAATTATTGTTTACATAATGAAAATGTTATATTGTAAAGGACATTATGTCTTCAAAAGTGATGACAATTAAAATGTGAATTGGATTCACCACAAGACTTTAGTGAACGAATAAAAACAATTCTTACCATATTTCAGCTTTCAACAATTTGTTATTACAGTAAGTTTTGAATCATGTAAATTGCTGGATTGCACATGACGTCATCGTGGCCATAATTATTGGTGCCTGATAACAAAGCATTCCTCATTAGCTTCTCTTGTTTGTACCACCAACATGGCCGCTGTGTCTTTGTACTTGACAAATAAGGATTTTCTTTTTCGCCAGAGGAAAGTATCATAATGTACCACAGGTAGCCCAAACGTAGAATCAGTGGACCGTGACGCATCTGACGCATTGAATATTCGTTTGACAGTTGGATTTTCGAATGGTCTCAGGAATGAGCTCTTAGAAAGACTTCAAAGGATATGGGATTCTGAAACATGTCTTCATAGCAGTAGTCTGATAATTAAAGAACACTTTGGTGTAGAAATCTGAGCAAGAAATTGTGTTTTTGAGTGGTTTTGAGCGATTCGAAAATTCACCCGTTTCTAGCATACATATGTATGCTAGAAACTGAATGAATGAATGTACACGCAATGCATTACTGGGAAGGCGTATCACAGGAATCCCAATGTTGGAATTTCCACAGGGAGCCCAAGTAAATATTTGTTAAATATATCCGCGCTATATCTACAATACACACGTTTTTTGCTCTCTGTTTCATGCTGTACCGCTTTTAATGATTGCGTCTTCTAAGTCAAACGTTCAGATATAAAACGTACATTTTGCGTTTTATAAAATATGCATTTATTTTACCAGGACAGCCATGGCTTGGGTTCCCTGTGCATTCAATTCCCAGAAAAAAATGGTTTCCTCCCTCGTTGTTATACTTGTTCCCCGAATTTCTAAAGGAATTTAACCTCGTTAAAGCTTGAAGGAATAACATGAGGTGTCATCAATGTCAAGAGAACAAACTACGTAGAGAGTTTCCACATGAAGCATTGAATGATAACTGCGATCATGCTCCATTACATTGCTTGAGAGTAAGTTACACAAGTTTACAGAATACAGATCAACATGAATCACAGAACTATGTTCACTATATAGGCTCTATTATTAGTGTCATAGCTACATAGTTTATAGCTTACCAGTCGTAGAATAGCTGGGACTTAAATATGACTATGAACGGCTTTGCTGGATGGCAAACAAACTTTGAAGGTCTACGCTGAAAGATCAGCAATCAACTGATGAAAAACAGCATTTCATTTCAAACAGTGGTAAAAAGTAGAGAATCAACGAAACGATGTCGGTCCACTGTCGGCCAACTAGTCGACCAACAGTCGGCCGTTTAACGGGCAACAATAAGCGTCTTCACATAAACAAATTAAGCCAGATTGTTTTCCATCCAGTACAACACAAAGAACCTACATTTGTATTTTAAGCTTGCACATATTAGCTTACTGTAAATATAATACTTTATATGGTTCTTTCTTCCCAATTAAGTGTACAACCGAATATGTGGAGCATGAAAAATGTTGTTCAATTTGCTTTGAGCCTGTTGCCCTTGACAACCCACAGTATCAAGAATGTATCAACACACTGAAGAGACTATTCCCTGAAATTGAAGCACCCCAAGCTATCCCAAGCACCACCTTGGGCTCACCAAGTGGCGATGAGACTATAACTATAGAGATGATGGATGGACAGACTATTGTTATTCCATATATGGCAAGGATGCTTATAACTGATTTAAAGAACAAGATTATGGAGCAATATGGAACAGAACCATGTAAACAGCGACTATTGTATAATGCAAAAGAACTCAAGGTATGGAAAATCATTATACTGCTGGTCCAACCTACATTGGTCGTTGAAGTGCACATTTGTAGTAGTTATTGTCTTACTACTTCCTGCAATTACTGTTTGCATATACATGTAGATGTCATTTATATGTCTGCACTAGTGACAGACTACATGTAGCTACACGGCGAGACCGCCTGCATGCATCTGTGCTTTTGCTAATAATTGTGTGAAGTTATAGATTTTCGGCACACATGCAGCAAGAATTGTTTAGCTGTTAGGCATTCTGAAGTCACAACAAAGCGGCCCACACATGCACCCATGTCTTCTTCAAGGCGTTCCTTGTCATTCATGCACATACAGTGAAATGATGGGAATCCATGAGTTCACCAACAGGTGCCTTTGAATTAGCGCATTCTCCATAATAATGCCCAAATGTGCTCTATGTCAGTTAAAGACACTACAGTAGTGTCATTAGTTTGAAGTTATTTATTTGATTAGTGCCTTTGGCTTTTACACAGTGTAAAGTGTAAACCAGGCTTCATGGATTCTCAGCAATTTGTTGATTTATTTTCAGTCCTATAGTGACTCTAAACTGGTGACCCTCCATGACTACAATGTACAGCCATTCTCAACTATCAACCTTGTGGTTATTCTCTACAACATTCCAGAGTCTTTTGATGAAGTTATCTTTGATCTGTTCTGGGGATATCCAGCTACAGGGAGAGATCACCTGGATGTGTCTGTGCTTCTGTATGCTGGGGAAACATTGCTTGAAGTTATAGATTTCCGGCGCACACGTAGTAAGACTTGTGCAGCTGTCAAGCATTCTGGTGATGATATGAATGATGATGAAAATCGCATCGGACACCAGGAAATCAATGTTGAGATCAAGCATATTAAAGACAGCATCAACAGACTGTTCTTCATCTTGAGTGCATATCAGTCAACAAACATCTCAATGTTCCCCAACCCAAGCCTACGCTTCTATGATGCCAGATTCCCTGACAACCAACTCTGTAATGACTCCATGAAGCATGCTGCAGACTCCCAAGCTATCATCATGTGTAGCTTGTGTAGAATAGAAGGAGAATGGAAGGTACTGAGTTTAAGACATCTTTCTGATGGCAATGTGAAGAATTATGACCCTTTGAAAGCAACAGTATTGCATTTGATACAAAGTGGGATTTCATGACACTATTCCTAATTAATAGTTTTAATAATAGTCTTTAATCTTTAATCATAATTACTGCCATTTAGCTGAAGCTAATCCCGGCAGGACTGGGACAGCGGCCCCGAGATTACACAACAATGGTACAAAAATAATCTAAATAATAGGTAAATAGTAACGTAATAATAACTAGACGCTCTTCTAGCGTGAAGTCGGGCTTCTAAATGAAATGTAGCCTATTTAAACTAAATATAGATATCTTATAGTGCGATTAAAACAGTGTTTGCTTGCTCGTCGTTGCGTGACTCTAGCTCGATAGAACATGCTTTCCTTGCAATTTCAGTACTGCGATTTCACAAGCTCAGCGAATCATGAATGACAATGACATAGTTTATTTGTTACCATAAATATATCCATACAAATACAAATACAAATACCGTATACATAAACTAGACATCGCAGAGTGACTAAACAATGTTGGATGAAGTGTAAATATGGGTTTACCTCGACGGTTATCGGTCGGCTGAAAACCTTACAACTGTTCTCTTCACCGCCGGCTGCGTGTATCACTTCGATTCGTTTTAAGTTCTAAAGATCTGTAAACCCTTTGCAGTACTAGTACTGGATTGATAAATCCATAGGCTCTATGAATTATTGTGGTTATTTTGAAAACAAGACAACATAAACTTCCTCCAACAAGGTTTGTGTATTCAGACTCGACCAGTCTCGTATTGATAAATCATGTTGTTAGAGCCTTCGGTGATTATCTTAGCGGCCGGCACAGGGCGCATGCGCTGTAGAACCCACTTGCTGATTTGAGGTCAAAGAATACCGGCCTGCATTTTTAGAGTCGGAGCTTCCACAGGAAGCCCGACTAATAATAGTAGTAGTACCATAGTAATACTGTAATAATAGTACTGTAATAATAATAATAAAAGTACCAAAAATAATAATAGTAATAGACTACAGACCCTGGTTATTAAATTGTTTATTATTGTGGCATTTTTAATCAAGGTTATTTTTGTCGACAAAAAAATTGTAATCACCCACAGGCATTAACAGAGAATCTTGGCATGCTAAACAACCAATCAGATTGCACGATGTAAAACTAATTTATTTTGGAATTGGTACCTTTTTGGGTAGAGATTATTTGTTGCCACGCCCACAAGGTTGAGATTTTAGTGCTTTGTTGCAGTTATTTTAGACAAGCATCGCCACCACTCTGTATGCGAGTCTATCCCTGAGGCTAGGCAGGCATAGCAATGTTCCAGTCCCTCCCGGTTAATATACATGAGGAAGCCCAGGCAGCAGAAGAGACAGGGAGAACCCCCAAGGGGAGTCTGTTTTACCATAAATTCACTCTCTCTAAAACAGACACCTCGCTAAGGCAGACTTCAGATCCGACTACGAGTACGACAATGATGTATCAGTACAAGTTTTTCAAATTGGCCCAGTGGTCAAGCTCAATCTAAATTTTAAATCCACGCGACCACAACTATGAAATGCTACTGCCAAACTTCGTGTGCTCAAAACTCGTACTCAATCTCATACTCAGATCTGAAGTTCGCTATTGATCCTGAGGGTACATGGCTTAGAGAGAGTTAGTATAACTACATGCAACAGTATGCATGTAACCGTCCACACTAAAATCATCTATAAACAGCACAAATATTGGAACCTTCTTTTTTTATTTCCGTTGTGCCGACATACAGTTCACAAGAACCTTTGTACTGATGTATCAATTTGACAAGTCCTAACTATTGTAGATACATATGATATAGATATATCGGTCAATGATGCTATCACCAAGTACAGTACATCACAGTGCAGTATATCACAGTACAGTGCAGTACAGTATATCACAGTACAGTGCAGTATAGCACAGTACAGTATAGCAGTGCAGTACAGTACAGTATAGCAGTGCAGTACAGTACAGTATATCACAGTAGTGCAGTATAGCACAGTACAGTATAGCAGTGCAGTATATCACAGTATAGTGCAGTACAGTACATCACAGTACAGTGCAGTATAGCACAGTACAGTATAGCAGTGCAGTATATCACAGTATAGTGCAGTACAGTATATCACAGTACAGTGCAGTATAGCACAGTACAGTATAGCAGTGCAGTACAGTACAGTACATCACAGTACAGTGCAGTATAGCACAGTACAGTATAGCAGTGCAGTACAGTATATCACAGTACAGTACAGTACAGTATATCTGGCGGTCTGGGAAGTGAAGGGGGAAAGGGGAGGGCCGGGGATTAAACGCCAGAGAACGTGTTCTGTTTATTGGGGGATAAAACGATCATTGTATTATTTGCCGTTCTTGATTCAGTAGAGTAACGCAGTGTTTGAACTAGACCTGAGAGACTTGAATGATTGTTCATATTTCATCACATAAATAATGGATGAGGTGACAAATAGGCCACTTGCACTAAGAGGTCACGTGACCCCAACTCCCTTAAATCGAACAGCAGTATCAAAATGAACTCCAGAAATAAAAAGAACTGCTCGAAATTAGTAAAAGGGCAAAGTTTCAGCTCATGTCTGACACAGGAGAAATGACATTAAAAATAAAATGGATTGTTTTCTAAAATTTTCTTTGGAAAATGCATTGGATGGCACGACTCTTACCATCACGTGGCCTCTTAGTGCAAGTCGCCTATAGTGTCCAACTATACCACCACCTGAGTATAGTGCCCACCTTTACAAACACAAAACGTACGATAGACAGAAAAGTGATCAAAGCCCAAATTCTCCTTTACAATTTCAGAAATCTACAGAATTTACATTTTGATCACTTGTATTTTTCTTGCAGTTTAGAGTCAACAGAAATCACCAGTCTATTCTACATAGTGCTTCTTGCTTGATGATCATTGATTGTCAAGCGGCAAGTTCTATATGTATCTAGTGCTTGTCAATTAATGATCTATTGCCAAGAAATGCATAAAATCCTTTTTGTTTTGTTGTGGTGTTCTGGTCGGTCTACCAAGGTCTTTGCGTCCTCCCTTGTTACATTTGATTTCCAGTAAGACTGGTCCATCCATGCTTCTCATTGCTTTGACTTTTTCAGCAATGTCTTCTGGTTCACTTGCTTGCATTGCCTGGAATACCAAACATTTGTAATCAATAATAAGAACTGCTTTATATTGATGGGTTCCCTGTGTCACTGATGTGGTATAATGGTGGGTTCCCTGTGTCACTGATGTGGTATATTGATGGGGTCACTGATGTGGTATATTGATGGGGTCACTGATGTGGTATATTGATGGGTTCCCTGTGTCACTGATGTGGTATATTGGTGGGGTCACTGATGTGGTATATTGGTGGGTTCCCTGTGTCACTGATGTGGTATATTGATGGGTTCCCTGTGTCACTGATGTGGTATATTGGTGGGTTCCCTGTGTCACTGATATGGTATATTGATGGGTTCCCTGTGTCACTGATGTGGTATATTGGTGGGTTCCCTGTGTCACTGATATGGTATATTGATGGGTTCCCTGTGTCACTGATGTGGTATATTGATGGGTTCCCTGTGTCACTGATGTGGTATACTGATGGGTTCCCTGTGTGACTGATGTGGTATATTGATGGGGTCACTGATGTGGTATATTGATGGGTTCCCTGTGTCACTCACTGATGTGGTATATTGATGGGTTCCCTGTGTCACTGATGTGGTATATTGGTGGGTTCCCTGTGTCACTGATATGGTATATTGATGGGTTCCCTGTGTCACTGATGTGGTATATTGATGGGTTCCCTGTGTGACTGATGTGGTATATTGATGGGTTCCCTGTGTCACTGATGTGGTATATTGATGGGGTCACTGATGTGGTATATTGATGGGTTCCCTGTGTCACTGATGTGGTATATTGATGGGTTCCCTGTGTGACTGATGTGGTATATTGATGGGGTCACTGATGTGGTATATTGATGGGTTCCCTGTGTCACTGATAGGTATATTGATCCACTGATGTGTTCTATTGATGGGTTCCCTGTGTAAAACTGTATACAACTCCACTAGGTGACCTATAGCACTAAAGAAGCACTGATAATGTTATTAGAATGTAATGACCCACATACCACGCTATATCCACTGGCTTTGGCAATATCTATAAAACTGAACATATCACTACCAGCAACGGTAGGTTGTCCTCCAACAGAGTCATGGCAACCATTGTTGATTATAATGTGTTTAAGATTCTTGGTTTGCTCATGACCAATTGTGGCCATATTACCCATGTGCATCAGCGCTGCACCGTCGCCATCAAGACAAAACACCTGCAACATACAATTATCACCATTTATTGGAGATAATGATAGAGATCACTGGCATGCTGTAATTCGAAGAACACGGAACGTCGGAACACCGAAACAACATTTTCTTAGTTTTTTTTCTGATTTATTTTTCATTGATGTACTCAAATTGTAGAATATGTTGAACAATAACTATTTTTGACTGTTGTAAATGCCAGACGTTTCACAACAACAACCGTTTGCTTTGCCGTTGTACAGAAAATCTGCATAGTTCTATTGAGCAACCTGAGCCGAAGGTCGAACGAACGAACGAACGTAAATGAATATGTGAATTAAAATTAAGGAAACTAAAGGAAGATTTCTGATTCTGAATTGTCATATTTGTACATATTTGGAGGGATTAACCCATTGACTCCTACACCGGCCAAAACCGGCCGTAAACATCGATACTGCTTTGAAAAATTCTAACTTTCTGAATTTTCGTAACATCGATCTCATGGCCAGTTATTAGTGACAACTAGAGAACTCTTCATATTTTAACCTCAAGTAAACTGATTTACAGGTCCGATTTCTGGGCATTAGTTCAATTTGTTTGCCATAAAAATCAAAAATGCGTGTTTTTGACGCAATTTTACACCTCGAAAATGACCGACATTTGACTTGGATTTTCTTCCAAAATACATCCTTGCGAAACAAAACGCCACTTTCTCAGCAAACTTCCATCTCTCTTCTTGATATCGTCGTGAATTTTGCCCTCTCTTTTCCTTAACTCGCCGAACAATAGCCATTTCCTTAGGCCCACTTTCGCTAACACGTGTTTTCCTTCTGCACGCCCGAAAAGGATGCCGGGAAACATCCGGGAATTTCGGCATAGATCTCCCCCGAAAATCCCTCTTTTAAGAATATATAGAGTGTCGAGCCACTCGGTCCTACAGGCAAAATATTGCACCGGTTGCATTCTTTACAAGTCCAAAGTCGCCAAAAATGCCTTTGTAGGTCCTGGAATCCACCACACCAGAGAGACGATTTCACAATTGAGTCCGCCATTTTGAATTTCCAAACGGCAAAGTCGAAATCTGTTCGTGAATTCGTATCTAAACTCCTGAGTTCTTCCAGGAGAACGGTCTCTACCACACCAGTCAAGCTTAATGATGCTGTCCTGGGGGCTTCTGTGGTGAATAATGGCTATAAACACTCTAAAAATGCAAAATTGACCGCTCCTAGTAGCTACGAGATGCTGTTCCTCGCGGAGATTCACGACAAGAGAAAGATTACGTCAGAACCTGAGCCCGTGGGCTTTCAGAACTATCAAGATTTCCATGGAAACCCCTTATATGGAATCGAAATTTCCTACGACGTGATTAGGTCCAGAAAATCGCTAAAAAACGCAAAATAGCTCAGGAGCGAATGGGTTAAATTGCAATTTCTCAATAAGGTAAATATTTTCTTGATCTTCGACTGGTACATTTAACTTTTCGGACTTTGAAGAGCAAACTTTGCGAAGCCATTCGCTACGATCCGCCATTACTCCCTTGTCATCTGATTAGCGGTTTCTTTGTGTGACGTACAAGTGTCTAGTCAATGTCTAGTTGTGTTCCTTTCATTCTTTGCGAAAACATCGTCATCTTTAATCTAAAATGTCTTCGAATTCATGTCATTTGGCAATGCGATTTCAACACAGAAAGACACAGAAATCGCTTTTAGCTTAGGATAATTTTGCTCGCTTTCAGTTTGCTGAGGTGTGTTTGATTTTGTGTATTTTATGTGTGCATTATTTTGTACATTTACGGTAAACTTGAAGTACTGAATTATTGTATTACATTGTAAGCTTAAATATATTTAACGATGTTTGAATGCTTTCGAACATGAAATCCATGAGAGTTTGTTTTGGGTTTGCTTTGCGTTCATTTAGTAAATTAACGCTAAACAAATGCAAACATTGGCAGGGTTTGCTTTGCGATTGCCTTGCGTTAACTCCAAATGCACGCCAGCGTTTTATACTTTGCATTAATGTTAACTTCGCGTTTGAGGTTAGTTTCGATCGGTACTGTAATTATTTATTTTTTGTCAATGCGTATGTCAACAATAAAAACGGTGTTCTTCGAATCGGTGTTCCGGTGTTCTTCGAATTACAGCATGCCGAGATCACTAGGTTAATGTTAAAACATCCATGTTTATAAGAAGTATTGAAACTATACCATCAGCACCACCACCACCATCAACACCACCACCACCATCAGCAACCACTACCACCATCAGCAACCACTACCACCACCACCATGACCACTACCACCACCATCAGCAGCACCACCATCAACACCACCATCATCAACACCACCACCAACACCACTACCACCACCAACACCACTACTACCATCAACACCACCATCATCAGCACAATCCTCATCATAAATCACCAATACCACCACCACCCACCCACCATTATCATGATCATCATCTGTCATTATATTAGTACGCACTATCGATATAATATAAATCCTGTACTTACTTGTCTCCTGGGTCTAAACTTGGCAATACCCAGAGCAATAGCAGAGGCGTGGCCCATGGACCCTACAGTCAGAAAGTCTTTCTCGTGTCCTTGGCCTTTTGTAACTCGGTATTCAAACAACTCACGTGATAACATTCCAGTGGTTCCCACGACAACATCTTTATCATGAAGTGCATCGACAATTATCTGAAGTACTCCTTCCCGGTTTAATGGATATCTGTATTTAGATGTACAGATGTACAGGATGAGTTATGGAGAGATTTTTAAGTTGTTCAACAATAGTGAAAGAGAAAACACAATAGAATTCATAACTGTGGCAGAGCTTGTAATTCAGATTTTCATTTGCATAAACTTTAACTTTGATTTTCTCAGCCAAACTTACTGGTATCTTGACAATAATATAGTAAACTTTTTTTCACATGATTTTACACATCTGTCCATATGATATACGGTATATACCTATTTCAAAAAAGGTTGTCGAGGACATCAGTCCATAGGCAATAGGTTATACGTCGTTCCAAGACCGAACTGCATTATGGTAACAGCTTGACTAGCTAAAATGGTATGAAAGGCTGCACAATATCGTACTTATTTCAATGTCAACAGACCAAGACACATTTTGAATCGAATTTTATGAAATATTTCTGGCATACATGTCATTTAAGCTGCTACCACAATGCAGTTTGGTCTTGGAACGACCTATAACCTGTTGCCTATGACCTGATGTCCTCGACAACCTTTTTTGAAATAGGTATATACAATATTCACACCTGTGGCTCAAGATTGTATATTCCATACAGATCGGCCGCTCATATTGTGAAGCAAATTCAAGTAACATTCAAAATAAGATGGCCAATTTTGTTGTCGAAATGTCCAGAAATTTGGACAGAAAGACTTGGTAAACAGTACATGTATCTCCCATGATTTTCTGGGGTCACACCTTTGTGAGTCAAGGGTGAGTAACTTAATTGAATATTAGGTGTATATATGAACTGTACTACATACTGTTCTGGTTCATCTTGTAACTTGTAAGGCAAAAAGTTTTGTCTGCGCACTAGAAGACAATATGGACTTTTTGTAGTTTCCATGTGTTTACGAGCTGTATATAAAGCCTAAAAAGAAAGCAGTATAAGTATCTTTATTATATAGCACAGATACTATGCACACTCTTATTGGTTAATTAGCAGGCCGTAACTTCCCGTACGGCCCGCTGAAAACAGAAAAGTAAGGAAAAGCTATATAATAAATATCTTATTAACCTCGCTTGCTCGGTCCGTACGGGAAGTTATGGACCCTCATTTCCCCCACTTTTTATGGCCCACGCACTATGCAATTGGGCCATAAAGCAGTGCGAAAAAACTTGGTCCATAACTTCCCGTACGGACCTCGCATTCGGTTAATAAGAGGTATATACAAATGTATGGGTACTGCTTAAAGTGTTTTGGTACAGGAAATCCGTTGAAATGCTCCCATTCTTTATCATTAATCAGTACAATTGTCAAGTGCATTAAAAGTTTTACAGATAACACAACACTTTTAAGGTGGCTCCGTCGAAATTCCAGACGCATTCGTCTGAAATCAAACTTCGGCCATAACTTTTTTAATATTCGCGTAATGGACTATCAGACTTGCAGAAAGTTGAAGCTATTATTTGGCAATATTACAACATAATTTGATTTCCCTTTCCGCAAATATTTTTAGTGATATCGGAGCTACAATGGACCTTCTTCTCGCTACTTAAACGCGCTCAAAAAAAATTGTCCGATAGTTTTGCGTAAAAGTTTGTGAATTGTGTTCAATTGACTTGGTGAATATACTAACTAAGTTTCAGCAAAATCGTGGAAACCAAAATAACAGTATTCAAATTCATGACTAAAATACATAACCTGTTTATTTTGGTTCCGCCGATTTTGCTGAAACTTAGTTAGAATATTCAACAAGTCAATTGAACACGATTCACAATATCGGACAATTTTTTTTTTGAGCGTGTTTAAGTAGCGAGAAGAAGGTCCATTGTAGCTCACTAAAAATATTTGCAGAAAGGGAAATCGAATTATGTTGTAATATTGCCAAATAATAGCTTCAACTTTCTGCAAGTCTGATAGTCCATTACGCGAATATTAAAAAAGTTATGGCCGAAGTTTGATTTCAAACGAATGCGTCTGGAATTTCGACGGAGCCACGGTCCTTAAGATTGTGTGTTTTAGACACTGCTGTCGAAATATGACCAAAAAACGCATTGTGATCGAAGGTGGTGAGGTGGCTGACAGAAATAACACTCTGACCGTCAGCAATGATGCAGCAAAAGTGTTGGGTAAAGGTTATATCACATACAGCAATTAAAGGACCTTCAAACAATAGAACAACTAATCTATAGAACGAATCTATTGTGTTACTGCCTCGTTCTATTGTTTGATTTGTTCTATTGTTTGATTTGTTCTATTGTTTGATTTGTTCTATTGTTTGATTTGTTCTATTGTTTGATTTGTTCTATTTTTTCTATAGTTTGATTTGTTCTATTGTTTGATTTGTTCTATTGTTTGATTTGTTCTATTGTTTGATTTGTTCTATTGTTTGATTTGTTCTATTGTTTGATTTGTTCTATTGTTTAAATGGTGTAATGTGAAATAATAAGGGTTGCAGCTTAAAGTGTCAGTACCTGTTCTGCTCCTTCGTGATAATCAGGAAGCACCTGGAATGGTATTCCACAAGAAGCTACAAAAACAACCACAACAATGTCAGCAAGATAATATTGATACGTGTTACATAAAACCATAAACATTAGAGGAGACGTCAGAATGTTAATAATTGCATGGTAATCATCATTATCATAATACCACTACTATCAAAATCATCACATCATCTCCATAATAATCATAATAATAATAACTAGTAGCGTTCACTTGGGCTACTGATAATGAGATGATGAAGCCGAGAATTGGTAGCTTTAAAATTGCAAGGTTTCTGAAAATGGTGAACATTATAAGGTAGTTTAATTTTAGCCTGTTACTGCACAATTTAAATACAGTCATATTCTCTTGATATGGTACCGGACTGTATAAAAACAGTACTGATTTCTGTGGTCGACAACACCAGCTCAGAATGGGTATAAACGGCAAAGTTTATTAAGAGTACTTGTCAAAAAGGCATTAATAGGGAACTATTTCAGAACTGCAGAACTAGTGCTATCTCTAAAACAGTGCTAAAACAGTCAAAACAGTGTTTGCCTTTTTTAGATGCTACTTTATTGGTATAAATGGCAAGTTTAGCAGAATGAGTTTAGAGTGCCACAGAAATCGATGATTGATCAATGAGTACTAAGAATTATAAATACTTAGATTTTAGCCAGACATCGCAGCATGACTTTTCGTCACTCCGGCCTTGCGTGACTCAGTACTGAACATGCATGCATAATTAGATTGACTTCGATATTCATATCAAGTAGATTTTCTCTTCTATATTGACGATACTCAAGCAGGAAAGTGTAAATATAGCCAAGAACTAAAGTTCAATTGTTAATGAACATTTGTGATGCATTTATATTTTACAAAGAACGTTCCAAAGAACAGAATTACGTGTTTTCTTAGCACGCAAATTTGGGCAACGTAACTCGCCGTCTCGATTTCACAAACTCAACTGCGATAAAATCAACAATATAAACTTACGAGTCTTGGCCTTATATACTTTCGGACAGAAGAATTACAAGCCATCAAATAATTATTCGAAGTCTATACTAAAAAGCTCTTGAAAGGTTTATAAAATCAATATCCTGCGGGGACACAAATCAAGCTCACATTGTGCAAAAGCTATTATCAAAACATGAAATCAAAAGAACTATCGAATTCAAGAATTTCAAGCACTAACAAGAGTTTATAGTCAAGTGTTTAGTCATAGTTTCGTCATTTGTAGTCCTTTGTTTGCCATTTCTAGCCATCATTTGCTCATATTTTGCTCATTTCATTTGATTTCATAGTTTGCTTTGATTTCTGTTTGACTGCCGTGATGAGTTCGCGGATGTTCAGCCCGGTCCAAATTCGCTCACTGACTAGAGTAGGCCTACCGTAAGCATAGTGAGCGTTTGGAGTAGAAAGCGATGAAGAACTTCAAAACACATCATTTCAGAGCTCAGCACCAAAAGAACAACCGATCAAACCGAGCGAAGAACCTCGTGCTCTCTAGCTCGGGCTTCCTGTGGCCGGGATGGACTGGAACCTCTGACCGAAAGAAAAAGCCTAATTTAAGACTTGGGCTACCACAGGTAGCCCAAGTAATAATCACATATCATACAAGTACCCCCTATCCCTGACCTATAATGGGTCACAATCCTAACATTCCCACATAAAAGGGGATGGGGGTGGGTGTGTTTATTTTTCCTTTTAGGGGTTACAACTGCATCCTGTAAGTCAATTAAATTTTGACCTGCATGTACTTGTCAGCAAAGGTATTTTCATTTAGGATTGGTACCTTTCAGGGGTAAAAAGTAGTTGCCACGCCCACAAGGTCGAGATTCTGGTACCTTTTACGAGTTATTTTCAAAATGAGTTTCCACACCATTCTTTAGATGGGAGTTCTTCCCAAAGGCCAGATAACCACAATGGGTGAGAATTGAATTAATATTCTTGTACCACTATTAGGCAATAGGCGACTTGCACTAAGAGGTCACATGATGGCAAGATCCGTACCATCCAATGCATTTTCCAAACAAAATCTTAGAAAGCAATCCATTTTATTTTTAATGTCATTTCTCCTTTGCCCTTTTACTAATATTGAGTTGCTCTTTTCATTTCTGGAGTTCATTTCGACACTGCTGTTCGATTTAAGGGGGTTGGGGTCATGTGACCTCTTAGTGCAAGTCGCCTATTATATGACCCACTTAATCACACCCCTGGAGTGGGTTAACTTTGCCGAGTGTATACCAACAGCTCATCAGCATTATTAAGTATTCATACCAAGGATTCCAGGTGTAGCTTGGCCTTGCACTACATGTTGGGGTTCATCACGTTTTCCTGGTTCACCACGCCATCCTACCAGCAACAGCATGGGTATACTATACACCCCAGGAACAGCTAACGACATCAATGGGTTAACAATATTACCTAGGCCAGAGTTCTGGGAAAGAGAGTATTGGAATAATGAATGAATGAACAAATAAATGAATGAATGAACAAATAAATGAACAAACAAATGAATGAATGAACAAATAAATGAACAAACAAATGAATGAATGAACAAATAAATGAACAAACAAATGAATGAATGAACAAATAAATGAACAAACAAATGAATGAATGAACAAATAAATGAACAAACAAATAAATGAATGAATGAACAAATAAATGAACAAACAAATGAATGAATGAATGAACAAATAAATGAACAAACAAATGAATGAATGAACAAATAAATGAACAAACAAATGAATGAATGAACAAATAAATGAACAAACAAATGAATGAATGAACAAATAAATGAACAAACAAATGAATGAATGAACAAAAAAATGAACAAACAAATGAATGAATGAACAAATAAATGAACAAACAAATGAATGAATGAACAAATAAATGAACAAACAAATGAATGAATGAACAAATAAATGAACAAATGAATGAATGAATGAACAAATAAATGAACAAACAAATGAATGAATGAACAAATAAATGAACAAACAAATGAATGAATGAACAAATAAATGAACAAACAAATGAATGAATGAACAAATAAATGAACAAACAAATGAATGAATGAACAAATAAATGAACAAACAAAACAAATGAATGAACAAATAAATGAACAAACAAATGAATGAATGAACAAATAAATGAACAAACAAATGAATGAACAAATAAATGAACAAACAAATGAATGACTGAACAAATAAATGAACAAATAAATGAACAAACAAATGAATGAATGAACAAATAAATGAACAAACAAATGAATGAATGAACAAATAAATGAACAAATGAATGAATGAATGAACAAATAAATGAACAAACAAATGAACAAACAAATGAATGAATGAACAAATAAATGAACAAACAAATGAATGAATGAAAGGGAGATGGAAATGGGAGAATGTTACATTAAGTGACATTGACTTTCTGAAACATGAACTGAATGACGTAATGAATGAATGAAATGGTGGAAAGAATCACTGCATGACTGACTGATTGAATGATTGACTGACTAAACAAATGAACAACTAACTGACTGACTGACTGACTCATGGATGGAAGGATGGATTGACACTGAAAGATTGACTGACTAAACAAATGAACAACTAACTGACTGACTCATGGATGGAAGGATGGATTGACACTGAAAGATTGACTGACTAAACAAATGAACAACTAACTGACTGTGTAAAGAATCACTGACTGACTGATGGCTGGAAGGATGGATTGACTGACTGACAGATTGACTGACTGAAAGATTGACTGACTGAAAGATTGACTGACTGAATGAATGAATGAATGAATGTATGACTACTGACTGACTGAATGGATGGATGAATGACAGATGAGCAGACTGAATGACAGACAAACTGACTGACAGGATGGATGGATGATCAATGGACAGCCTGCCTTACAGAAAGCATGACTGTTTGGTAGTACGTAGTAGTAGTAGTAATGTTGTTTGATATACATCAGTTTGTCATCTACATTTATTTTTCAAGTGTTCCCAATTAGCCTGTAAAGCAAAATACATGTACATTGACACTGAAATAAAGTTTTTATTATTATATTATTATTATTTAGTTCAGTACTGTTTCAGTGACAGTATGGTTTGCACTCTACCCTCGTTTGATTATTATTCATAATGGACTCTATATAAACTCTATACATTGACTAACACTTATCCTTGAATTAGGCGTAAAGCAAATACAACGTCGGAACTTCATAATCTTAAACTTTATCGTAAAAAAAAATTATTATTATTATTTTATTATTATTACTATTATTATTACTTCATTGTCACAATACTACTGTCTTACCTGTAAGTACACAACTGCAGTTTTGCCCGTAGCCATGTGATATCCTGATGCAAGTGCTATAGCTTGGCCTTCATTGACTGTTATGACATGATTTGATCTGGGTGTTATCTCTGTTACGTATGCACAGAAGTCTTTGAGAAGTGAATCAGGGACACCACAGAAGAATTCCATATTATGTGCACGAATAGAGTCATAAAATTCTTTTGGATTCAAGAAGTCACGTACTAATTCAGTAAATTGCCCAGCTTCTTCATTGCGCCTTTGCTGTTCTGAAACCTAAAAAACAGAATATTTTAATTACAGAAAGTATCAAAAAGAGCTCTGTATTAACTAATAATGGCGATAGGACTGAGTGGAGTCCAATTCAGTCTGTAATCATACGAGTGATAAACAAAATTGGACGACCTCGTAGCGGGAGTCCAATTTCTTTATCACAAGTAAAGATTAATTTCCTGTTGCTATGGTGATTTGTATCAACAGGACCGTAGCCAGTAGTACGGTTAATTCGGTTTCAACAGACCACTTTTCGAATCAAACAGTTTCAATTATTTTTTATGAAAAACAAAGTTTGAAAACCGGACCACTCAAAAACTGGCAGCTATGGCCTTGATCAATGCAATATTTATTGTTCAATGCAGTGATTGGTGGATTTATCTGAAAGCAGGAAAATGATTGTTCATATAACTGTCCGATTACAGGTGTCCAATTACAACTTCCAGGTTGATTAGTGAAAAATACAGCAGTCTGTCAACCAATCAGATTTGAGGAAATTGTCATAGTAGTTAATATATGGAAACATTATTGTCCTTGGTTTTAAAATTTATCTGATTTTTTGTACAAACTAAAATTCTTCAATTTAAATATACATTATTATTAAAATAGAAAAAATCTATAGAATAAAATAGAATAGAATAGAATAGAATAGAATAGAATAGAATAGAACAGAACAGAACAGTAAATTATTGTTACAGTTGCCACCTCAGGGTGGGTTGAGGAGATGTTGATTGCACAAGGGTAGAAATACAATTATGTACAGTACTGAACGAATCTTTTAACAGATCACTATTCAAACATATGGAGATCGCGCTAGCCTTGGACAAGGGATGCACATGTATGTACAAAGTCGATGGTTGAAGTTGATTGTTGTACGAATTTGGTCCAACGCCCACTAAAACCACACAATACTTTAAACAACAGTACCGACGTAAGGAACTTTTCCAGATAATCTTAACCATATAAAATCATTATTGAATCTTTTATGATGCAAAAAGGCCGTAATCAAGGCAATCATGAGACTAAATAAAATATAGTAACTTATTCTAAAATAGTACGAACTGAACACTCCACCAGATGGTAGATATCGTAATTTGTTAGTATTAAATCTGTCTTTACCTGTATATCTTGGTTGACCAGTTGCTGTAAAACAACAACATGACAACAATATTGTTAAATGTTCATATTATCTTTTCATTCAGGGTTTCTATGGGAGAGAATAGTTTGAAATTACCTCAGCAGTAGATCGCTGTAATTGTGGATCGCTAGATGTCGTAACACCTCGAACTCCGAGAAAAGCTCCCTAGAAAAACACAACAAAGCCAAACATTGAACTCCAAATAGTTTAAAAGATAGAGATAAATTATTGCTACTCAAATTAGTCTTACTCGAGTCGTTAGAGCTCCTTCAGCTCGTCTAATAAGAGCAGTTATGAAAGACCTTGTAGCCGCCATTTTGAACTGAATCTGTAAAGGCAGAAATATAAAACGCCTTATGAATAAATCACAAATCTATCCAATCAAAGGCTGTGCTGGTCAAGGGGTCGGAGTCCAGAGTAAAAATACTGTAAGAAAAGAAAACTTTATACTGACATGAAAGGAGGAATAAAATGGTTATTTAATTGCTCCTTTGAAGACCTAACAGCTAGGAATCTATTTATTTGCTTGGAAGTAGTTTTAACTGCTAAAAGTGGTGCCAATTTGCTCAGACATTTAGAACAAAAGTGACACCCGTCAAACCTGTAATGATCGAATAGCGTGAAGCAAGCGTTTTTGAATGCGAAAACGGGCCCGCAAGCAGAATACATTAAAGCACCGTTAATTTTCACACTCCTATCCGTTTTCGCAGTGACACAAGAGGACTCTTGTGCTGATCTGTGCTTGCGCTTTGACACCGCGAACTCACGTCTCAAACCAGTATCACCGGCCACTGGTCCCTGCGCATCAGGATCTCTGTCCAATGTTCAGCGCAAACACGCATAAATACTGAGATCAAAATAATTTGTTTAGCCATTTGCATAGAGCTCTGACGAAATAATTGTCATAAAGTCCGGCATAAAGTCAAGCCGCAAGAAGACACCGGACAGAAATTATAATTCACCTATAAATTGGGCTTGTCACCTGTCACGTGACTTTTTAATTTTCACCGAAGGCAAACGAAAATATCATAACTTGAAAGAGCATACTAAAATTAGTAAAAGTTGAACATTTCAAAGGAATCAAGCAAATAAAACAAAAGTTACATGCTTTCAAAGTTTCCCGCTTTGACAAGGATTTGTATTTCCAACATACCATACAAAAAAGGCAAAGTTTGAATGCCTGTAACTCTTGCCCTATTTACTTACTTCCCTTCAAACTTTCCACTTTTACTAACTTTAGTATGCTCTTTCCAGTTATGGTATTTTCGTTTGTCTTCAGTGAAAATTTAAAAAGTCACGTGACAGCACAGGTAGCCCAAGCTCTACTCATGGCATAGAGCTTGGGCTACCTGTGCTTTGCCTATCAGTTTTATTGGAAAACCTAAAAACACAATTTCTCTGAAAATTCTGAATAAAGTTTACTAAAACAAACACAGTGTGTTTTACTATATATTCTTCACATCTGGAGTGAATTTCAGCTCATTTTAATCACTTTGGGTATTTGTACTGTGACAGTATACATATAAGGGGAAAACAAATACCCAAAGTGATTAAAATGAGCTGAAATTCACTCCAGATGTGAAGAATATATAGTAAAACACACTGTGTTTGTTTTAGTAAACTTTATTCAGAATTTTCAGAGAAATTGTGTTTTTAGGTTTTCCAATAAAACTGATAGGCAAAGCACAGGTAGCCCAAGCTCTATGCCATGAGTAGAGCTTGGGCTACCTGTGGTGACAGGTGACACAAGCTCTGGACCTTTTAGTCCATGCTCGAGAATCCAGCGGTGCTCTTCGGCGTGGGCTCGGAAACCGAAGAGCACCGATGGATTCTCGAGCATGCTTTTAGTCTGACTGCCTTGACTTGTGATTGGTTCTCTATCAGTCGCTATACTTTACTAGTACTAGACAATTATATTACATGTGTGACTTGATGGTCTAATAGAAGATATCTGAAGTGATGGCTTAGGGGCCGGATATCCCCTCCCTCACTGGTCTTTTGGTTGGGACCTAGTTTTATATAGCACTGGGATAGCGCGGGCGGGGCCGAAATCTTCACCCTTTACGTAAGTCGATTCGATGTCTCAGCTTCTCAGAATTGTCCCAGGTCTCCCATTTTTTATATATATTTAGTATTTTTATCATTTTTATCTTCCTCTTGTATTTCTATGCACGAGGAAGGGATGGAAGAGGCATTTTTAGTCAATCCAACAGGCAAGGGTTCGAGACCTGCACGTCGGTAATTGTTTTTGGATCAGTTTTTGCATTTGTTCTCTCGATTTTCATTGCGATATTTTTTTTACTTTTTTATATTTATTTTTGCAGCCAAGAAAACCCTGTCTTTGCTGTACTTTCTTTGTCTGTGTTTTTAAGATTGGATGACTAATTATAAATTGCGTCGAATAATCGGAGTGGAAAAGATCATTCGTAGGTTCAGCACTGAGTTGATTATACGCGAAAATGTCGATCAAATTGAAATAGTAATACATTTGCAACATTAAAACATTAAAACTACACTAAGCTGGGCAGCAAGCGCTGTTCTCGAGTCTGTCTGCAATTCAGTACAATTAGCTTAGTATTTTAATATCGCGACGATGAAGTATTTACAAGTGTAATCAATGAAGTGTACCAAACACCAGCAAACCTACACCACAGGGAGCCCAAATCAGTTGGACGTCAAAAGTAGGAAAATCGACTGAAACAGAAGTTTTACTTACGGTTATAAGATAACTTCCCTTATTTTGGATGATGTAAACGTCGAGCTGGAAATATTGATTGTTGATATTCGTCATTCATAAAGACAAAAACATTGCGAGTAAAGTAAATATTATTTCAGCTCTACACAGGACATTGCTCCAACTGAACTAACACAACTGTACAGTGTAGGATGAATAAACCAAGAAAAAAGCTTTGTCTTATTGTACAACTAGCGGCTATCTTGGCTTAGCTATTTGAAATACTACGAAAATTAAACCTACCTTAGCCGATATCGAAATATAGACAATATCCAAATGCAAAACGTCGTGTATCCTTTCTCTTTCTTTCTCTCTGTTAGTCTTTCTTTCTTTCGCTTTGATTTTTAGAATAAATTTGAAATAAAACAACACTAGATTAATGCTTTCCCAAGCATCTAAATCGACGAAATTCTATCTGTACTTTACTCTGTTTACTAGCTCTTCAATGTGCGACCAAAAGAGACTAGAACTTTGGCGTCGTAGGGCAAAAGGGTAAGGTAGTCAGTACTAATTAATGCAAGATGGATTCTGTGAATAATTTCCGATTTATTAAAAGACGAACAGTCGTTTCTTGTCTAACGTTACACCTTCAATGTTCCCTTTTCATTATTTGATTTCAACGGTTCATTTTATTTCATTTTCCCACTTTTCATTTCATTATTTCGTTGGTTTGTTTATTCGTTAACTCTTTGATTTATTCATTTATTCGTTTCTATTTCCTTCCTTTCTTCCTCTCTTCTTTCTTCCTCTCTTCTTTCTTCCTCTCTTTCTTTCTTCTTCTATTTCTTCCTTCCTTTCTTCGTTCCTTCCTTCCATTTTTCCTTTCTTTCTTTCTTTCTTTCTTTCTTTCTTTCTTTCTTTCTTTCTTTCTTTCTTTCTTTCTTTCTTTCTTTCTTTCTTTCTTTCTTTCTTTCTTTCTTTCTTTCTTTCTTTCTTTCTTTCTTTCTTTCTTTCTTTCTTTCTTTCTTTCTTTCTTTCTTTCTTTCTTTCTTTCTTTCTTTCTTTCTTTCTTTCTCCCTTCCTATTTTACTTTCTTCCTCCCTCTCTTCCTTTCTACCTTTCTTCCTTCCTCTCTTCCTCTCTTCCTCTCTTCCTCTCTTTCTTCCTTTCTTTCTTTGTTCCTTCCTTCCATTTTTCCTTTCTTCCCTACTTTCTTTCTCCCTTTCTTTCTTTCTTTCTTTCTCCCTTCCTATTTTCCTTTCTTACTCCCTCTCTTCCTTCCTACCTTTCTTCCTTCCTCTCCTCCTATCTTCCTTCCTCTCTCTCTTTAATTTCTTTAATTTCTTCTTTCCATCGTCTTCCCAGTCTTTGGGTCTCGCATTCATTCATTATTTTGATTATTCAATCACGGCCAACGAGCCAAGTCCTCGATATAATCTATAAGTCATATACTCTCTGACAACGTCATGTGATGTGTGGCGTACGTATAAAAGACACAGAAATCAGATAGAATCATAGATCAGACTCGCGGTGACTGTCTTAGAGAGGCTGTGGAGGATCTAGACCGGGGATCTAGAGGGGTTCATCGTCCGAACCCCCTCAACTACTATCGAACCCCCTCAACTGAATGACAACTATGAACCCCCTAATTGAAATCCTTATAAAAAGGCTTTTGTTATGGCTAGCCCCAACTCCCTGTTTTCCAAACCGTCTTGGCAAAACCCTGGATTCGTCCCCAGAGAGTCAGTAGATCGTGTCTAGAATGTTATATTCTAAAATCCTTGTAAATATTCTTCCTTCGTAGAAATATATTCCTAATTTTGAATTCAAAGTATGAACATCCCCGCCTCCAGGCAAACACGCGAATCGAAGCGTAGCTGACGTTCTCAGTAAAGAATTTTCCTCTCCGTTACTGCGCATGCGTAACTCCGGTCCACTGCTCAACCATCGAAACATTACACCATCGGTGTGGGCGGCGATATGATGTAATGGGGCGTGTCATTTGCTATGGTTGACAGACAGCTGTCAATATTGTGTCTTAAAAAATACCAGCGAATGATGGGTAATTAGGTCGAGTAATCAAAACAGAACGCTTGATGGGAAACACTGGTTGCCTGGCAACGCACAAGCAAAATGAATAGTCAAATCCCAGTTCCTTTTATCTCTGTTTCAAAACGAGTCTACGTGCGAAACCTTTTGAGTTTTCCTTTTTCATGTAAATAAAACTCATTTTCATATGAAAGGTTTCGCACGTAGACTCGTTTTGAAACAGAGATAAAAGGAACTGGGATTTGACTATTCATTTTGCTTGTGCGTTGCCAGGCAACCAGTGTTTCCCATCAAGCGTAAAAGGAGATAAAAGGAACTCGGAAATGGACTGAATTTAAATTCCTTTTTTCCATAATTTATCGGCAATTTCTCGCTTTTTGATTGGTCTAGAGCTGTGGTGAATTAGGAGTACATACCATGGTTTCGGTTAATTTTTTCTCTTTCTTTTTCTGCGCAAATTTACACAGTTTTCAGTAAATAAACCGCACATATTGTATTGTAGTATTATATCATACTCAAAGCGTTTGCAAAAACAAATATTTCTGTTATGTTTCGGCGTTATAAAATCTCGGTCGTTGTGCAAATCGTCAATGTTTTTCAGTGGCGAGGTCGCGAGTGCTATACGTACCCAGCATGGTTGTGAGCAGACGAAGAACAATTGTTGTTTTTTTTGCATACAAATCGCAAACTAGCCATGCAGAATAAGTGCGTTTAAATTTAAATTTAAATTATAGTCTTGGCTGAAAACGCAGACAAACAAAAGAAAGACGACGAAGACGAAGAAGAAGAAGAAGCTTAAGAAGAAAGAGAAGAAGACGAAGAAGAAAAAGAAGAAGAAGAAGAAGAAGAAGACGACGAAGACGAAGAAGAAGAAGAAGAAGAAGAAGAAGACGACGCGACGACGAAGACGAAGAAGAAGAAGGAGAAGACGAAGAAAGAGAAGAAGAAGAAGAAGACGATAATGATGATGACTGATGACGAAGAAGAAGAAGAAGAAGAGGAGGAGGAGGAGGAGGAGGAGGAGGAGGAAGAAGAAACAAATGTAACAAAATTAACTAAAAGAATAGAGAGCAGGAAAGAAAAGAGAAAAGAAACCGACAAAACAAACAAAACAAACAACTACGAGAAGATTGACATTTTGTAGTCGTATTAAACAAACAATCACAAAGTAAATCTGTAAAACCACAAATGTAACTATAAATAAACAAAGAACCATATTAGGAGCTTTAGTTACTATAAAGAGAGATATCTATGTTTCTAAGCTTTAATAGTATATGCTAATGTTGCAGCGTTCTCCTTACAACTCTTTGTATCCAAGACAACGCTCAACACACACGTCTTGATCGCAAGTCATATTGTGCGTAAAATATCCAACCAAAAATATGACGACTTTTTCTCTAAATGAGCGACCGCGAACGGAACATAAAACGTATCTATAGACTTACTGCATATGTTGCAGGTAAAATAAAGTAAAGTAAAGTAAAGAGACGTCGGTAACTCGTATCAGTCGAAAGTGACTGATAAACTGGACCCGATAAACTTGAGGCCGACGGTGCGCGCTTTACCCCCTCTCTCCATCAGTGCTCCGTTTTACGGGTATTTAAAGCTCAACCGAGATACACAGATTAGAAAGAAGTCGAAACAAGTGTGTGCGGTCACCGAGGATTGAACTGACTGATCTCTCGCTTAGCAGGCAGCGCACATACCAAAATATCTGCATTAAGATATAACTTCCTGGCAGGCCAGATAGAAAGAAAGATAAACCCTCTATTGTAAAAGTATGCGCTCTTGGTCTTGAAGGACAGATATGCAGTCGTAGAGGTTTTACTGTGTTGTTGATGTTATACAATGTCAAGGGTTTTGATTTGCGCGCACGCACAAGATAACATCGTCATATGACTTCTCGCATCTTGTGTGTGTATTAATAACAGCAATACTATCTAACAATGGAGAGATAGAAATACCTGGAACTCTGTGTCCGGCGTCAAACACGGCAACTTTCAAGTCAAGAAGAAGGAGAGAAGAACAAGGAATCGCTGAGCGACACTTTATCGCCTCGTCATATGAAATCAGACTCCACACTTATGACGTAGCGATTTGAATCGAAACGAATATAACTTCGTTGGCCAATCAGACGGCAGTAATTACAATGGTCGCTTTTACACTTGAGCGTTTGGAAATCAGAAAACTCACTGAGGTTAATTGCTCAAGAAGTAATAGTTTTCTAATTTCTACCAAGGTTCGGTAACTCATTTACTTCAGTAAACCACCAAGTGTAAACACGGCCTTTGAATGAGGAAGCGGTAGAGAAAACTGACATTTATTCGACTGGTTTCTTACTTGATGTGTTCTCCACATGGTTTAGATGTATTGCAAGATGTCCATAGTTGCCTGGGGCAACCATTCGCCATCACAAAACATTTCAAGCAATCAATTTAGTATTTTAGTGTATTCTTGTTCATTGCTCCATTCACATCTCAACATGTTTAGTCAAACTGAGTTTTTCTTGATTCTATAACAAAAACGCATCTAATTTTAACTGAGAGTCAAACTACCTAATTTATTATTCTCAAAATAATGAATGAATGAAAACTGCATGGGACAAAGTAAATGAATGAAATAAAACAACCTTTCTGAAATCAATGTGTCTTCCTTCTTCTCTTCCCTTCATCCAATTCCGTTCACTAGCACCCATCTCTCTCCTCCATCGTTACCTTACGATTGGCAATGCCGCGCTGCCATGGATTCAGTTACAAGAAACGCAATTCCCCGTGCGCGCTATACGATCGAAATTCATCGTTTAGCATCTTGTTCTAGCTCTATGACTATATATGACAATGTTATCACTGCAATAAATGAACGTAAGAGTTGTCAAGAACCTTTTAAAAGAGGTTTTCCACCGTAGGTGAACCATTCTCGCTGATTTAACGCACATGTTGAGCGCTCGGCTATATTTCACTAAATGAGCAATTCAACGTGTAGAGTTAATTTTCCATGAAGAAATGAGATTCACTGATGTCAGTCAACGCTTTGCTAACCTCAGTGTTATTCCCCCAGGGCTATCACGATGTGTTTATGGTCAGTTCAACACATCGTGAACTGGTAGTTGCGCTCCAATGTACAGTTGTGTTAACGATAAACGCGGTGTACTTTCAAGAACTTACATCTTGCTTACATATAGAACCATGGCCCATGAACTTCATGAATGCTTAATGAACATGCTCCAGCAAGCCGCTGTATTCAGTAACTGTGGACATCCAAAACATCACTAACAAACTTGATAAAAACGAAAAAATAATGAGAAAGAAGACGTCCTCTCAGGCCAAAAAAGGTGAGAAATTCAAGCACAATCTGTAAGATTTTGACGATCTTTTCGCCATCGCGCGAGACTCTAAAGTTACGTCTTGTTCGCATCATGTGTGTTGTTTCAACTGAGCGAATGGTTACCGGGATAATATCCCATTATTCGCGACATCTACATATATCTACCGTATAATACCATTATCAAACACTTGGACATCCCCACAACTTTTATACGCCTCGATTTGTGAAAGTTTGTGCTCAGCTAACGCGTGAAAAATACCCTCATTTCTGATCTCACTGATGCCAAAACAGCTTGAGACGACGGGTTACTAAAAGTTGACCGTATCTTATATGGGCTACAAGCTGTAAAAGTGATGTCTGTTAGGAATTCTTCGAGTGAGCAGTGATCTAAGACAGACATCACAGTGAGTGCATACGATAGTTAGCCCATGGTACTAGAATTGTACTAATGTACGATTACATAGACCAAGCTAATTATTATTGTCAGGACATGCTGTCAGGAAAACTACGGTCACAAGCAAGTTTAACTGACAATAAACATACTGTGGTAGAGCCAAAAGTCGGTCAGCCTGAAGAAAGTTTCACAAATAGTAAACTTGATTAAGACTTAGCTTGGTTTTCTATACGAGCTGGTTGTTCATGCAATGAATAATAAGTTCACAACTAATGCGCGTTTGAAGTCATTGGCGGCAAATTTCGATACCAGGCGATCAAAGACCATGTATTACATGTTTTGTAATGATCAGTGTAGAACTGTCAAACGAATTTGATGCATTTTTGGAAATCTAATAATAATAATGGTATTCGACTATAAAATCTACTAATATATGAATGAAAATAGTGAGAAATTCTAGGTTTAAATCGATCGATCAGCTATGTTAATTATAGCAACTCTACAACGGGTACCAGTTCAAACACCATGAGCGCGCAAGGGATTGTTGGATAGTTCGACTAGAAGAAGCACCGCTGGAAGAAAGCATTCTGTCTGTAGGCGCAGATCTCTGTGTACTGGAATAATTCGGTCCTGCGAAATTGGGGACAGTGATGATCATGATTAGTGAGTGGTGTTGCTGTTACTCAGGATGCTCATGATGATGATAAAGTGATGACGATGACACCTTATAAGCAGTCAAACGCGCGCTGCATCGATTCGATCATATTCTGCAAGGAATCAGTAAAAGAAAAAGAATGCAATGATGAACAAATAGAATTTTTTTTTTATTTTTTATTTTTCAGATTTATTCTCTGTATTTTATAACAAATGGGATAAATAGACATTGAGTTGTTTAAAATTTTAAGAAGCAAACAATTTCTGACATCGTTAGTTGAAATGAATCGAGGTAAAAACGTCGCGAGTGAAACTAGCAATGAAATTGAGTTACGTTCAGATTGAAATTAGATACAAAACGTTTCATATATTACTGATAGGGGTACAGAGGGTATTTACTTGAACTATTTTCATGGTACAGCTCTTTATATTACCTTAACAAGTCCTAATGGCAGGCCAGGTACGTTCATTAATATGGTCAATAAATATCGATGAGTGGAAAACGGTTTGGTTGATAATGAAACTATGAGCCGGAGACTGATCAAAACAGGACGACAAGATTCAAAACAACCACAAATTGCGTTTGTATTATAAGCTAATTATTGCTAAACAAAGGATTAAAAAATGTTTTGACTTCAAAGTTTCGAATCTCTCGAAGTAGAGACGTATACCATCTCTTGAGTGGTGCAAACAATTGATTACGATGCTAACAGGTTGTTGATACAAGTAGTGAATAAAGCTACTGACTGTTAGGCGCTGTTGGCCACACTATTCAATCAAAGAGGATTACTGGTGCTTTATTTGCTAGATGACACATTACTGATCGACCTGTATTTGCTCTCTGGTCTAATGTCGGAAAAAATCATCAAATTAGCTCAACGCCTTGAAGTATAAGATGACTTTAGCGCTATACTATATATCTTGGGCTCCATAAAGCGGCTCATAATGTGGAATACGATGGATTCTTGGCGAGATGAAGCGAAGGAAGTTCAAAGTTTTCAACGAAAGGTGTTGTTCTGTGCTTTTTATTTTATTTTATTCTTAAACCGTTCATCGATTTTGTCATGTTTATGCTAGGCATTGAATGGAAAAGGAGGGTGGTTTGATGAATCTTGTCATCTTATCTACAAATCAGTCAAATAACTGTTCTTTATGGTACCGCCTACAAGTTGTCCCTTCAAATTATACCACCAATCGATTGGGTGAACGAACTGAAACTACGAGCGCCATTTTCTTCCATGTTTTGCTTCTAACACCCAGTTTAAACGCTATTAGTAAGGTTAACGCCTTTGGTTGGTCTTTTAAACGGAATTCATGGACGAAATGAGTACATATGATGGAACGCACGACAAACACAGATTCACCATGAGAAACCACAGGATCAAAGATAAAATATTTGAACCAATCACGCGAAATTTTGATCTGAATTTTTCATGTTCTAAATACATTTTCACACGGTAAATTCGCCTAAACTTGTACTTTGAAATTCCTAAAACTATTTCCCTAAGCTTATAGATTGTTTTCTTATCTATTTTTTGGCTAAAAAATCAAATTTTCTTCAATATTGATCATTTGTTTACAAATTGTTGCGTTGTTGGTGACTTAGTACCCGCAGTAACGACTGAGCCATGGCTCGTGTTTGGTCACCATGGACCATGTAAACGAACACACAATTCCTGTCATTGTTTGCAAAGGAGAAGAATCAAGAACATTCGATTTACTAAAATAAAGCATTTATATCTAACAACACTCTCGGGACACCCTCGGGAAGTAATCGAGACATCCTCGGTACATTCAGACACCGTTTTGATGGCGCGCGCGACTCCGTTGAGATGAGGATCACTTGATGTTTCTTTCAGTTGAGCTTTAGCGTCCATGGGACAGTTTTATTTGTATGAATCGTGTCGCGTGGTTCCATATATATTGTAAAGAAACAATATTCTACCGGGACGTAATCCTGTCAGCTCCAATGAGATTTACGTACGTATTGGACGAAGATTTCGGGTTTGCACCGGTGTTAGAACCTCACAACTGACGTAACTGCTCATGATCACTTCACTATACGTGTATCAATCATGTTCTAATTCTCTAAACCCTTTGACTACTGAATTCATAGGTGGATCAATGAATCCATATATCTATGAATTGCTATGGTTATATTAACGATACAGTGTTAGTATGTAAGGTTCTTACACCAAGGTCACACCATGCAAGGCTGGTCATCTATAGAACGCAGGCATAAGTCAGTTACTGAGAGTTGTTTGAGTAGTTCGGAGAGACTTCTATAATAATAATATAATATGACAACCTTCTGTGAGTGACTCGCGGGTGCAGGCAATAACACCACTGGGAAAAAACGACCGCTCTTCAAACCTTGAAAATTCCTGGAAAATGTCCAAAACCTTGGAAATTCCTGGAAAATGTCCAAAACCTTGGAAATTCCTGGAAAATGTCCAAAACCTTGGAAATTCCTGGAAAATGTCCAAAACCTTGGAAATTCCTGGAAAATGTCCAAAACCTTGGAAATTCCTGGAAAATGTCCAAAACCTTGGAAATACCTGGAAAATGTCCAAAACCTCAACATTCAATATTTGAAATGAATTTCCAAGGTTTGAAGAGCGTGCGTTTTTCCATCGATGGCCGCGCATTTGAGCATTTTTATTTCAAACTTCTTCAATTTCTTATTTTCAATTTCAGGTCTGAACACATGTAGAGAAGGGCCTATCTATTGGCAACAGCGACATCCAAGCGAGGCGGCTGATGACGTCACGATGAGTGAGAGTGTTAAGGTTATAGCACGCAGTCGTCCTCTCAATGACAACGAACGAAAAACCAAGACTGAGATTGTAGTCAGTATGGACACGTCGAAACACCAGTGTTCGATACGAAGGCCTACAGACTCTGCCAAGATGAAGAAGGTCTTTACATTTGATGGAGTTTACGGCTCAGCTTGTTCAACGGATAAGATTTACTCCGGGATTGTACAGCCGATAGTCCAGGGTGTCCTCGAGGGTTACAACGGGACAGTGTTTGCATACGGGCAAACGTCATGCGGAAAAACGTTCACCATGGAAGGCGTTAGTGAACCAGAGAATCAAGCTGGTATCATCCCAAGGTGTTTCAAACATATATTGAAAAGTATCCATAGCAACAGTATCCATGACAACAGGGAATATCTACTTCACGTGTCATTCCTTGAGATATATAACGAAGAGATTAGGGACTTATTGGTTAAGAATACAGGCTGTAAGCTAGAGATAAAAGAACATCCTGATAAAGGAATGTATGTGAAAGGCCTTTCTAGTATTACTGTAGATTGCTACGAGGATATGCAGGAAATACTCGCCATAGGATCATCTAATCGTGCCGTCGGTGCTACTTGTATGAACACTGATTCATCCAGATCTCATTCGATATTCATTATTGACCTGGAGATGAGTGTATCTCACGGTGAAGGGAAGGAGTTCTTTAGGAATGGTAAACTAAACCTTGTAGACTTGGCTGGTAGTGAACGACAAGGGAAATCACTCGCGTCAGGTGAACGTTTTCGCGAAGCAACGAGAATCAACTTGTCTCTGTCAGCTCTCGGGAACGTAATTTCCGCGTTAGTGGACGGGAAGATAAAACACATTCCTTACAGGGACTCAAAACTCACTCGGTTACTGCAGGACTCTTTAGGAGGGAATTCTAGAACGCTAATGATTGCATGCATCAGCCCTGGGGCGAATAACTACGAGGAGACATTAACAACGTTGAGGTACGCTAAACGAGCTAAGAACATCAAGAATAGACCAAGAATCAACGAAGATCCTAAGGATTCTTTGATTAAGAAATACCAGGAAGAAATTGAGCAACTGAAAAGAATTATTGCAAAAGAGATTGAAATACCACCACACATTGCTTTGGAAATTGAAGGTATGTAAAAAAGTATAAAAAAACATACTTGAAAGTACATACGTTATGGACCTAATATGACGTCACAAGCATCACATTACGTCAAACATTAAATATATACGTCACATATTTCAACTGCATGATCAGAAATTAGCCGCTAGGACTATGATGAGATGTTACGTCATACCAAGAGCCATAATTAATTATATATAATTATAATTATAATGATTATTATTATTAAAATTATTATAATTTCCCCCGAGATTATGACATCATAATTGCCGCTGGCTGACGTCATAACTTCTAAAATTGACGTCATTCACATAGGCAGTTTACCGTATTTTTCTTACTTCTGTTATTTTCTGGAGTAAAATGTAAGCACAATTATATATTTTGTTTTAGAACTAAGAAAGCAGAAAGCATTGAATAAAACCCACCCTACTTCGTCCCCCTCACATAAAGAAAAATCCACAACGTTAACGACCACGACGACAGTCGAAGTGCAAGAAATACAGACTGAAATCCTGCAACAGACACTGAGGAAACCTCAGCTTGGACTAAAAGCATTATCCGATCTAAAAACTCAACTATCAATCGAAAGACGAATCCAATACGAGGCATACCAAACAGTAATGGAGGAACACCAAACGACAACCAGAACGACGCATCGTCATGGTGACAGCGTATGCGCTCTGGCTCTAGACTATCCTGCTGCTTCGCCATTGGATGAGTGTCGATATCGTTGTGTATCGACGTCTACCGACGATCTAATGAGTTTACAGAGTTTGACTTCAGAATTGTCGTCGTTGTCGGATGATGACGTTTTTCATCAGAACTGGAATATTCGAGAGAATGCCCTGTGTAGAGAACTCGGTGATGGCATGTCGCGTAGTACATCGCCGTATATCAAGGATTCTATGAAAAAGCACAAGAACGACAACCACTCGACGATGTCGGTATTCCTCGACGAAGAGGTGAGTGTAAAAACATGCTTGGGGACTGGGGACGAGCTCCATACCAAATGTGGAATTTCGTTTCCAAATAAGGAATAAATGATGAATATAATAATCATTTTTAAAATTGCATTATCAATTATCTCTGATATACGTGAAGCTTTTTACTTTGAACACGAAGTTCCAGTATAAAAGGAGCCTGCCCAGTCAAATGTGAAGCCAGTACACCGTACACAAAACTACAAGGCCCATATGGAGAGAAAATATGTACAAATGAATAAAACTTGTAACTTGTCAGTAGAGAGAACATGTACATGGATATGCAATTAACAAAGATTGATAAACAAATGTATTGTTGTATACTGAGCAGCGTCCTTTTATACCAGAACTTCGTGTTGATTTATTTATTGCAGCATACGCCCATGACGTCATCAGCTACGACTGCACACTCTAATGTCGTTTTGTTTTCATTCCAGGGTCCCGTATCCATGAATCTATGTAACTTGTGTCTCGGGGTTTCGTTCTTTGGAGAGAAACTTGCTGCGAAAGCACTAGTGTCGTCGTGACATCGGCATCTACGATAGGTGACGGAGAATTGTTGTAATGATCTTCGTTGTGACGTCGGGACCTACGATAGGTGTCGGAGAATTGTCGTAATGATCTTCGTTGTGACGTCGGGACCTATGATAGGTGTCGGAGAATTGTCGTAATGATCTTCGTTGTGACGTCGGGACCTACGATAGGTGTCGGACAATTGTCGTAATGAACTTCGTTGTGACGTCGGAACCTACGATAAGTGTCGGACAATTGTCGTAGTGATCTTCGTTGTGACGTCGGAACCTACGATAAGTGTCGGATAATTGTCGTAATGAGTTTCGTTGTGACGTCGGGTCTTACGATAAGTGTCGGACAATTGTCGTAATGATCTTCGTTGTGACGTCGGATCGTACGATAAGTGTCGGATAATTGTCGGACAAACTTCGTTGTGACGTCGGGTCCTACGAATGAACGAGTCTGAAATTGTGTCTATGAAGGTGCGGGCCACATTGCAGACGATAAATATTGTGAAATAAAAACAAATCATGACGATTGATGAAGATAAATTATTTTTGGATTATTATTGGAAGACTTTGATATAATTGTAAGTTATTTTCTAAAGGACATAAATGACAATAAATTGTATATATTATTGTATTCCCGCTCTTTTGTCATGAGTTCAGCATGCATTTGTGAGGGTTGATAGATAGTGGAGTGGGGTAGGGTGGGGTGGGGTGGGATAGGGTGGAGTGTGGTGGGGTGGAATAGGGTGGAGTGGGGTAGGGTGGGATAGGGTGGAGTGGGGTAGGGTGTGGTATAGATAAGGTGGAGTGTGGTAGGGTGGAATAGGGTGGAGTGAGGTAGGGTGGGATAAGGTGGAGTGGGGAGGGGTGGGGTGGAGTTAGCTAGGGTGAGTTAGCTAGGGGGTGGAGGGTGGGCTAGGGTGGGGTGGAATAGGGTGGAGTGTGGTGGGGGTGGATTGTGGTAGGGTTGGATAGGGGAGGAGTGAATAGGGTAGGATGGGGAATAGGGTGGATTGTGGTAGGGCTAGGGTAGGGGGTGTGAATAGGGTGGGTGGAATAGGGTGGAGTGTGGTGGGGTGAAATAGGGTGGATTGTGGTAGGGTGGGCTAGGGTGGATAGGGTGGAGTGAGATAGGGGGTGGGGTGGAATAGGGTGGAGTGTGGTGGGGTGGAATAGGGTGGAGTGTGGTGGGGTGGGGGTAGTGGGGTTGGGATAGGGTGGAGTGGGCTAGGGTGGGAGTGGGGGTGGGCTAGGGTGGGTGGGGTGGAATAGGGTGGAGTGTGGTGGGGTGGAATAGGGTGGAGTGTGGTGGGGTGGAATAGGGTGGAGTGGGGTAGGGTTGGATAGGGTGGAGTGTGGTGAGGTGGGGGGATAGGGTGGAGTGGGGTAGGATGGGATAGGGTGGAGTGGGCTAGGGTGGGGTGGAATAGGGTGGAGTGTGGTGGGGTGGAATAGGGTGGAGTGGGGTAGGGTTGGATAGGGTGGAGTGGGCTAGGGTGGGGGGTGGAATAGGGTGGAGTGTGGTGGGGTGGGATAGGGTGGAGTGGGGTAGGATGGGATAGGGTGGGGGTAAGTTATTTAATAATAATAATAATAAACTATATTTATAAAGGTCATATTCAATATGGGATATGGGTCAATCAGGGTCGATACTAATAATGAGGTCCATACTGGGCTAGGGTGGGGTGGAAAATAGGGTGGAGTTCGAGTGGAAGTGGGGTTAAATATTAAATAATTATTATTAAATATTAAATATTATTGTTAAATATTAAAATTATTTAAAAGATATAAAATCATTTATAATTAAGTTATTTAATTGGACCTAGGGCTCAGAGAAGGAGAAGAGGTGAAAGCTTGGCAATATACTTTTATTACAATTGTTTTACACACAAAAAAGCAAACAAGAACAAAACAAGAACAAAACAACAAAAAAAAAGAATGAAAAAAAAACGTGTCACAGCTGGGACTCGAACCCTGGACCTCCAGGTTCAAAAGAGATGAATGCCGGTAATTATCAAAAAAAGGCCCATACTCCCAGACATTATGCTGAGTCACCGTATGTTAAGTATAGGATGAAGATTTCGGCCCCATCCGCGCTATCCGGGCATTACACCAAACAAAAAAGTGATAAAAAGAGGGGGGTCTTCGAATTTTCTGAGAGCGTACAGACAGAAAAAGAGGGAGAAATGATTTGCAGCAAACAGTCAGTTAAATCTACAAAGAAATACAGTGAAGGTTCAACTTTTAACTGGTTCTACTGATAACCTAAAAACCGAACTGAAGATATCGATTTCATACATCCCTTTTTATAAATACGGTAGTCCAAGAAACACTAAGTCTCTCTATGAGGTCATATTCTCTTGCATAATGTTATTTTCAGCATTTTTGTCCTTTTAAAAATACACTATTAGTTAAAAAATCACTAAAATCGAATAACTAATTAACTCAAACACAGATTATAAATCCCTACACCAAGATATCATTCACATCCACAAAACATCTTTTTGACAGTTAGGAATTTTTTCCTTTGGGCGTAGGTCCTTGTGGTGGACCATGCAAACAAACTCTTGCTTGAACCGATGGAAAAAGCACCCAGCTGTGCGATAATGGTGAAACCTTTAAACCTATAACAGATAGAACCTGATCTTGAGTGTTTTTCAAATGAATGGGTACAGAATTAAGGGGGGTCTTGAAATTTTTACCAATTCCAAAAGGGGGATTTTTTTTGCATTAAAAAAAAATGGCTTCCTCCAGCCCCCCTCCAGCCCCCCACCCTCCCCCCCCCGATACTGATTTAATGACCGGTTCCTAGGTGATTTTGATACAACATGGGTCGAAGAATCATGAGAAAGTGAGAGATATAATCATTTATTTTTAATTTGTTAGTATCGTTTCATATTAAAGAAGTTAATTACCTCAGTGTATAAATGTCACAGCAGTGGAGCGAAAAAAGCCAGTGCGAAACAGTGTTCACGTAAATGGGAAAACGGAGATCGTTACGGTAGTCAAGGTAGCGCTATTCACCTTCAATGAGTGCGAGACGGTGCGAATAGCGACTGCAATGATATATTCACCCATTTACTGCAGTTCTCAGTATTATGCGAACTCAGACATTCAAACAGTCTGCTGCAACTTGGTTTTTCGCTGCCGTCAATCAAATTCAAAACTCTAACAAATTCAAAACTAAATACATTCTTTGACCAAGTGATCCATAATTTAGCTCAAAATCATATTTGGTTTCCATTTGGTGGGTCTTCTGCCTTTTATTTTTAAGTTTACTGATTTTTTATGTTGATTGACGGCAGCGAAAAACCAAGTTCCAGCCGACTGCTCGAATGTCTGAGTTCGCATAATACTGAGAATTGCAGTAATGTACCGCAAAAAAAAAAAACTTTGCACATTAATGTTGAAGATTTTTGTTGAAGCTTTGAACTCTTTATTACAAACAGCAATTATAACAAATTATGATAAAATATAAACTGATCAATTTAGTCTCCACAGCTTTTGAAATCCACAGCATTTGATATTGCGAGGGTCTCTCGATTATCAACCAAGAAAGAGGACGACCCCCAACAATCGTCAGTCATAAAACAAATAGGTTTTTAGATCTGAAGTGTCAGACTAAATTGGTCATTTCTGCTTGAAGTTGCTATCTTACGCAAGTATTTACAAAAATATGAATATCATCATAAACATCCAGCATCATCACAAATATATATTACTGTCTTAGTACTATATACCTTCATCTATTATCATCACCATCATCCCCACCACTACCACCATCATCCCCACCACTACCATCATCATCATTACCACCACTACCATCTTATTCTATATTTATTTATATTCATAATTCAATTTATTGCTAATATTTATTGTAGATAGTTTAGATTAGTGGACAAGTGAAGAGCCACTCTGTGGATATATTGTCCAATAAACCATTATTATTATTACCATCATCATCATCACCACCATCACATCCATCATCCCCACCACTACCATCATCATTACCACTACCACCATCATCACCACTACCATCATCACCACTACCACCATCATCACCACTACCATCATCATCACCACCATCACTACCACCATCATCATCACCACTACCATCATCATCACCACTACCACCATCATCACCACTACCATCATCACCACTACCATCATCACTACCATCATCATCACCACTACCACCATCATCACCACTACCATCATCATCACCACTACCACCATCATCACCACTACCACCATCATCACCACTACCATATCATCATCATCACCATTACCATCATCACCACTACCACCATCACCACCACCAACAACAAATACTACTATTCTTACAATACATTAATATATCTGTAACACAAGTTATATATAAAATTATTCTAAGCATTAGCAGTACAGACATGTTAATAATAAAATAAAGGATTACTGATAGCAACTTTTTAATAAATATCGATAAAATTGAAATTATGGAAAATGAATATTATGAATATTACAGGACTGATCACAGTTCTGGGGTTTTTTCCAGGTTTTCCCCATTTGCAAATTGAAAAAACTATTTTTCCAATGAGTTGCCAAGTTTGGGGTGCAGCTTATCTGCAGGTATAAGAGGGCGTGGTTTATCTGTGTGCGAGTGTTTACTGTAATAATATTATTTAACAGAGTTTTGTTGTCATGACAACATGATGTCATATCTCAATACTTGATGTTTTAACTAAGACTGTAACAAACTGAAAACCCCACCAACCCTCCCTTAGAACTCAAGCAAGAGTAACACCCTCCCCCATAAGTTCACAAGCAAGAGTAAAAATGCACCACACCACCCGTCAGAACTCAAGAAGAGTGAAATAATATCACCCCACCCCTATCCCCAAGGTACTTGAAGGGGTCTGTGCAATAGCAGTGTAAGTGACTTGTGATCAAAACCCAAATTCTCCTTTGAAATTCAAAGAATCTCAAGGAGAATTTAGATTTTGATCAGAGATCACTGACATTGTTCTTGCACAGAGCTCTTTACTTCTTCACAAAATTGACCAACACCACCCCCCCTTAGAATTCTGCAGAATGGGATTTTCTTGATATCACTTTGTAAATGTTGAAACAAGTGCCGCCAGCAGCCTTGAACGCAAGTACTCCCATGAGAATCAGGACAAAGTAGGCAGAGAGAAGAGTGGCAAGATAGTTACCATCTGCATTAAGCAGCGTCTGCAAACAAAGCACAATGGAATTAGCTGAACGATTAGATGAAGATGACAAGTTGATGTATCTGGCATCATTCTTGTCCCGTGCAATGTTTTATAATATTAGGTATGAATTCAATTTGAATGTTTATTTTATTTTTGTATTAGATGTAAGTTTTTCAACAACTTATTATAAATATTATATGACAGGATTAGATCAGATGATTTCTGTGCGACTTTTGTGTGTAATTATATGAGTGATTACAAATAGAGCAACTACACTCAGCCACTGATATTACATGTACACTGTACACAAAGTTGGCAAAAGTCAATGAATGTCATCCTCTGACGCTGTCCATGTGCTACAGTATCAATCAGAGAGTATTCTGTTGCTTGGGTTTTAATCAGCTGGTAAATACATAGTTTGAATCTGAATCTTTAATCGGTAACTCTTGAAGAAATGGTCAACACTCGGTGTGCATCCATTGAGTTATGGATGCATGCGGAGGCTGCTAATTATAAGCACGAGAAGTGTAAGAGTAACATGAGGCGTCGCCAAGTGCTACTCTAGCTTCTTGAGTGCTGAGCAGCCAACCAAGTGCATCCATACAAATGTAACTCAATGGACGTACGCTGAGTGTTGACTATTCCTTTTATAACATTGCCATATAATTAACAAGTTAACTCTGATTCTATCGAAAATTCTCAATACATCGCGCGCGTTGAAAATTTGCAAAGTGTTTTCATTCAGTTGATAAGCTACCAACATTTTGATTTCTTGTTTTTATAATTTTCAAATCTTAGAATCATGTAGAACTTTTATCATTCGATTAAATTACTTGAATAAATGTTTTGTTCTCAATTTATTGAAATAAAGTCACAACGAAAACAGATTCCTGAAAACGAAAACAGATTTTTCTTGAAAGAAAAACATTTTTCATTTTGATCCTGATCACCATGACGTCAGCGTGCTGTCCATCGAGTTATGAATGCATGCTCGCGCACGCTATTTAACCAATCATAGCATGCGTTATATTTTAGCTACCGGTATGTTATAATGAATCTTAGAATTTCATTATCTGCCTTCAAATGACAGGCAAACAATGCCCCCTTCATGTACTATCAACCAGAGAGTATTCTATTGCTTGGTTTCAATCAGCTGGTAAAAGTCCATGAATCTCATTATCTGCCTTCAAATGACAGGCAAACACTGCCCTTCATGTGCTATCAACCAGAGAGTATTCTATTGCTTGGTTTCAATCAGCTGGTAAAAGTCCATGAATCTCATTATCTGCCTTCAAATGACAGGCAAACACTGCCCTTCATGTGCTATCAACCAGAGAGTATTCTATTGCTTGGTTTCAATCAGCTGGTAAAAGTCCATGAATCTCATTATCTGCCTTCAAATGACAGGCAAACACTGCCCTTCATGTGCTATCAACCAGAGAGTATTCTATTGCTTGGTTTCAATCAGCTGGTAAAAGTCCATGAATCTCATTATCTGCCTTCAAATGAAGGACAAACTAAATGGAATACCAAACACTACTCACCATTAATGAAACGAAAAGATGGCTTCCTACAACAATGCCAATGTTTAGCCATTTCTTTTTATCCCACGCATCAAACCATATGACACCCCAGAACGTATTCAGCAATACAAAACATGATGTCAAGAAAGCTACAAAGGTCAAAACAAATGTCAATGTTAAAGTGAAGACACATGGTGCTTCATTGCATGCAATATTGCCGGCAATCGCACAATTTCAGCATGTCTGCCTATTAAAAAAATACTGTTTATGTACCGGTAAGTGTCCAATGTATTTCTAGTGCTTGTGCACTAATTGGGAGACTGTACTCTCACACACACTACCAGTATATTCTAATATTCTATGCATGCAAACAACTTTCAGCTCAATAGTTTGTTTTTACTTAGAGAGGAAGGAAAACCGGAGTACCCAGAGAAAAACCCTCGAAGCAAGGGAGAGAACAAACTGACAAACTCAAATCACGTGATCCCAGGTCCTGGAATCAAACCAGTGACACAGAGGTGACAGACCGAGGCTCTCACCACTTGGCCACCCTTGCTTCAATCAGATCACACGATTTTACCAGAAGTAGCTTGTGCCGTGTATAATAATGACTTTTAATGGAGAACAACATACAGTACCTGATACAATGAGAAAGTTTTGTGGATCTCCCTTGAGACCCATAGACCCTGGACCAGAAATATCTGCCAGAACATTAACCATAGCAAACAGACCACTCATTAAGCCATAACCAAGGCCAGCAACTGCAGATGTAACAGTTGGTGATATTAATGGATCAATGGAGGATAGATAAGTGGATGGGTGAATGAATGTAAGGACATATAAATGGATGAATGAATGGATGGATAGATGGATGGATAGGTGAATAGGTGGATAGATGGATAGATAAATAGATGCATGGATGGATGGATGAATTTTCGAATGGATAGATGGATGGGTGGATAGATGGATAGATGAGTGGATAGATGGATAGAGGAAAGGAGGGAGAAAGATTGAATGGATGACTGTATTAATGAATGAAGTTAATAAATAAAGTAAAAAGCATTGTGAGACATTGTAAATGAAGGTGATGATCATGAAGTTACGAATGACCAGTTCTGTGGGCATTTCATAATGTCTAGTGCTTACCATATGCAATCCTGTGTTTTCTCAATGGAGATTGATTATTAATCATGGACAATAAACCATCATCTGCTTTTCTATAAAAGAATATGACATAGAATAAATGAATGAATGAATGAATGAATGAATGAATGAATGAATGAATAAATGAATGAATGAATGGATGAATGGATGGATGATGATGGATGGATGAATGGATGAATGAATGGATAAATGATGGATGGATGAATGAATGATGAATGATGGATGGATGGAATGAATGATGAATGAATGGATAAATGAATGGAATGGATGGATGGATAAATGAATGGATAAATGAAATGAATGATGGAATGAATGATGAATGAAATGAATAAATGAATGAATGGATAAATGAATGAATGAATGAATGAATGAATGAATGAATAAATGAATGAATGAATGAATGAATGGATGGATGAATGAATGAATGAATGAATGAATGAATGAATGAATGGATGAATGAATGAATGAATGAATGGATAAATGAATGAATGAATGGATAAATGAAATGGATAAATGAATGGAATGGATGAATGGATGAATGAATGAATAAATGAATGAATGGATAAATGAATGAATGGATAAATGGATAAATGGAATGAATGGATAAATGAATGAATGGATAAATGAAATAAAATGAATGATGGATAATGGATGGAAATGAATGAATGGATGGATGGATGGATGGATGAATGAATGAATGAATGGATGGATGAATGAATGAATGAATGGATGGATGGATGGATGGATGAATGATGGATGATGGATAATAAATGATGAATGAATGGATAAATGAATGAATGGATAAATGAATGAATGGATAAATGAATGAATGGATAAATGAATGAATGGATGAATGAATGAATGGATGGATGAATGAATGGATAAATGAATGAATGAATAAATGAATGAATGGATAAATGAATGAATGGATAAATGAATGAATGGATGGATGAATGAATGAATGGATGAATGAATAAATGGGTATAAATGGATGGATGAATGGATAAATGAATGAATGAATGGATGAATGAAATAAATGGATGAATGAATAAATGAATGAATGAAATGAATAAATGAATGAATGAATGATTTTTTTTTATTGATCACCCATTCAATCAGTCAGTCGCCATTCCATTCAGTGAGTCAGTCAGTCTACCAACCTAATGAATGTCAAGTTGACTCACTGACTGACAGCTCACTTGTAAGCATATCTCTTGATATACTACTTAACAATCAACCAAGAGACTAAGTACATATGTACTTGAACTACAGTCCAACCCACCAACCAAACAATGAACTGAATGATCCATACATCAATCAAGCCATTGAGCAATCATGCTAATATTTGACCCACCCAATAATCAATGTAACAAAAGATATAGTGCCCTATATTTACCTGATGAGTTTATAATAAGCTAGACGAAATAATTCTTGGAATATTACTGAGAATGTAATACCGAATGCCAGTTGTGTTTTAAGCGGTGATACCACCATCCACCATATAGATGATATGAGTAAAGATACTAGCCAGAAAAATGCACTAGAACAAAACACAGATGTATTAACATAGAGATCTACTCGTACAGATAGTACAAATGAACATTTACTCAATACGTTTTGCTATAAGTTTAAGACAATTACGGTTACAAAACACTAAAATCAAGAATATAAGTTAATCTGGAGAAACTGTGATTTTGGGAGGAAGAAGAGATTCTTCAAGGATTCAAGTAGACTTACTATTTAGCGTCATCGATCGATGTTATAAGAACAGAAATCACAGTATTCAGTAGTTAATGGTTTAATAAGATGATTTCTGGGCGGTATCTAGACGCTGTATGGTTTAATATCATTTTATAAAGAGAAAATTCGCGACAACAAACCTTGTAATTAACACGATGACTTGTTGAGCATCGCCGGCGACAGTCATAGAAAACAAAGCAAACGCTGGTCCAAACGAGATGAGAGCACAGCCAATACACACTATAACAGTCATTTTCAATGTTTTTATATAAAATACCGGTGTTACAAGGACAGAATCAGGAGAAAATCGCTACGATTTCAGCATTTTTCAGTCATTCGCTCCTTCCGCCATGACACAATGACGTCATTCCACGCGCAATGGATTATGGGTAATACTTCTTTCTTGTAAATCAATATATACAAATTTTTAAAATTACTAAAAAAAATGCATTAGCAAATTTAGAATTATTTAGAAAGTAACATCAATTCTTCAATTTGCTATCATAGGATTTTGGACTCTCTTCTGAAAAAATAGATAGACAAGGGATAGAATTCATGATTTTTAATGGGCTCCTGTTTTTGTATATTTTTTTCTTAGAAAAACTTTAGATGGGAAAGAACATATCAACATTTCTTTTTTTTAAAAAAATGTAAAAACAGGGTAAAAATAAGTTCAAATTTTTTTTTTTTTAATTTGAAGATGAAGTTCGCAAGGCTATATGGGTAATTTCAAAAAATTGTGCGGTATTTTTGGCTTGCGGTATTACACCCTAGTAAATACAATAAATTTCACGGCAGGCTCGATGGCAACACAGTCACCGCATTTACGATTAACAGAACATCAAGCGATTTAGGGCCGCGATTTAGACCACACAAAGGCAACCATGGATAAAGACGTTCATCAGCATTGTGAAAATTGCTTTAAATTCAACTGTACTTCAACTAAGACCTGCAAGATGGTGTTTTGCCGTCTTGGTTGCGGGTTTCGAATGCACGAGTGTAAATGTGGTGATCATGTGTTCGTTTGCTGTAAAGAGATCATTTCATGCCCTAGTGCTGTGTATGGTTGCCCCGTGAGACTACAGAGAGCAAGGTTAAGCAAACATCTAGTCGTTTGTCCAGCTAGTGTGGTATTTTGTACAATGGAATGGAATCGTTATCCATTGTATTCTAAATCACGACTGAGCTGGGTGCCCTTCTTCCAGCCTAACCCCGTCCTTGTAAAGGGACATCTTGACGTGGAACTCGCCCTGAGGGACCAAAAGGTTCTACAGGACATGTCTAAGAAACGACTACGCAAAGGGAAAGCAAAAGTTGATATTTTAAGGCTGAATAACACAAGTCCCGATGGCAAAGATATCAGGGACAAGAGACACTTCGACAATTCAGAGGTCGATATGGCGATTGCATTGTCCGCCTTGGAACACAAGTTGAAGCCCTTAAAACTCAGATCTGAGGCGCCGGAAGGGAATTCGAATGCCATGAATTGTTCTCTTAAGGTGAAAACGAAAGAGGAAGAAAAACAAGCAATTTTAAAAGACATGGAAAGTAAATCGGAAGCGTTGCGATCGGATGATCGGCGTGCTGCTGTTCTGTGTGAAAACACGAGTTTATCCACCGAGACAACGTCAAATCATGAAAGTAAAACAGCTGAGAGCCAGCTGCGTGTCAACGATCAGAACTTAGGATCAGGCACTCCTATGAATACACACAATACTAGTAATGAAGTGGTGGCCGAAGCCATTCCCGGTAAGGAAATAGCAAACACGCGTGAAATATTGCGTTTGTGCCTTGAAAACAACAAGGAAAACCTTAAATCAACCAGTACCGAGAATGGTATCAAAGACAATCAAAACAAACCCATACATAGCCGAATTAATGAATCTTCAAATGCAGACATCAATGAATCATCAAGTCAGCCTGATCCAGACCTCCCCTTGGCCCCGACATTTGCAGATATTTATCTAGTTGAGCCCCTTGGTTTGAATGTGATGCTGGAGACACTACCGAAGTTTCAAAAACAAACCCCATTGTACTCAATCCCTTGTAACCAGGTCTTCCGACGCAACGAATATGGGGCGCACTTCAAGAATGTGCATAGTGAAATCCATGGCGGTCTTAATGGATGGGTTGAGCACCGATGCCCCCTCGCACAGTACGGCTGTACTTTTATCCACCACAGGTTACTTCCTAACGACCAATGTGGGAGAGTGACTTTCAACAAAGAGCTTGGTAGCTTTGGGGTTCGAAATGACATGCCAAACGAACAAGATGATGCAAGTGATGAGACCCGCCATATCTCCATGGAAATGGACACAGACTATCTCAGTCATCTACCGGTTGAGATTTTAGAGAATATTGCTGGAATGCTTGATGGGTTTAGTCTCTGCCATTTCTCTTGTACGAGCAAACTCCTGCGTGATGTAAGTCAGCATATGTTAGTGAGGAAAGGCTTGGTTATACTTGAATGGGAAAAGAGGATTTATGACAATGGTACGTGGTCTTGGCAAGTCAGACAAAAGGTAAGCCCTACACCTCCCACATGGGTTAAGATTTTAGCACGACACAGGGAACCCAAAACTTTGTTTGCAAACAGGTGGTGTGAAAACCTGTAATCTTTGTCCCACATTTCATTGCAATGAGTCAATATTTAAACATGTGTTTTCACACTTCAAAATTATTCATTCTTTAGAAATGTTATTGAGTTTTTCTTTGTGAAATTAGTTTTTTGGGTCTTTATTGCATTAGTTTTCTTTAGAGACTCACTTATAGTACATTAATTATTCATGACAAAGCATGGAGTTAATTACTTTGCACAATGAATACTAATCAAATCTAGATTTAGTCATGTATAATTAATTACATACTTTTTGGATCAGAAAGTTAAATATTTGTATTATGGTCATAGACATGTGCATATGTGGGGTAGGGGGTAGGTAGTCATGGACAGGTGCATATGTGGGGTAGGGGTGTAGCAAATACTTCGCAAATCAGGGCTAACCCGGTCGTAACCCGTACTGACTACATTGATTGTTCGATTCAATTTATTCTTCTTCCATCGTGAACGCATTACAGACGATAATTACACTGACATGTTCATTGGTATGTTATGATCCCGTATGGTTCACTAAAAACAATTAAATACATATCTGAATTAGGCTAAATCTATACTAAAATCATCTGTAATCTTCAATCATCTTACCGAATTTGTTTCCGGGTGAATTTCTCGGCTTTAGAACGTATATTCGTCGTTGACGGCACTCTCTCTCACTAACTCAACATACTCACCGCACGTGTGAATCTAAAACTCTATGCGCATGCGTTAGTCTAATCTATTTATATCTCTGTCGCTTACATTCCGGCACCAAAATGAGAGTACAAGGTTTGTACTTCATTTCCTAACTATTAATCTATAGCGACAGTTATCACTTGAATTTCAACATTAATTGTAACGTCCTGAAAGGAGTTCAGTGTTCTAATACTTGAAATCTTTTGTTCACAAACACTGTTGGTAGCGTCAGCAGCTTCCAGTAAACATAGCTTGTTAATAGGGCGTGTCAAGACAGCTGTTTTTGTCATGACTTCGGCGGAGCGGACATAGCCATCTTTAGCTGTATAAACCTTCGTAACTCGAGCTAGAGGCCACGCTCCTCTTGGCAAATTCTTGTCAGAGATGAGTACAATGTCTCCAACAGCAACATTCCTTCTCGGTTTGTTCCACTTCACTCTTTCTTGCAATAACGGCAAATACTCACGGACCCAACGTTTCCAAAATTGGTCCGCTAAATATTGAGCTTGTCGCCATCTTCGTCTCCCATACATATCTTCTTTTCTGAATACTCCAGGAGGCAGACTTGTATCAGAGCGTAGGAGCAGAATCTGATTTGGTGTCAGAGGGTCGTCGTCTTTAGGATCATCACTACAATTAGTTAGTGGACGACTGTTCAAAATGGCTTCTACATGGGACATAACTGTCAACAGTGTTTCATCATCCACGATCTGTTCCTTCAACAGGGCTCTCAATATCTGTCTTACCGATCTTATCATTCGCTCCCAGGCTCCGCCCATGTTACTTGCGGCTGGGGGATTGAAGATCCATCTTATCTCTCGTTGTCTTAGAAATTCATGTATGGCTTGCTGGTTCCATTCTTGGATGGATTCTCTCAACTCTCTTTCTCCACCCTTAAAGTTGGTGCCATTGTCACTTCGCATGAGTAGGGGTTTGCCTCTTCGGTTTTATAAAACGATGTAAAGCGTCGATGAAGCTACTGGTTTCCAGGGTGTGCGCAATTTCAATGTGAACCGCCCTCATGACTAAGCATGTAAAGAGGCAGCCATAGCGCTTGACGATGGTGCGACCTCGTTTTACTTGTAGAGGCCCGAAGAAATCAACACCGACGTAAGAAAACGGTGGCTTATCAGGAGTCAATCTGTCTGAAGGTAAACCTGCCATCATCTGTTCACAAGGTTGTGCGTTGCGCCTTCGACATTCAAAGCAGTGATCAAGTAACCTTCTCACTGACGCTCGGGCCCTTATAATCCAGAAATTCTGTCTTATAAGTGAAAGAACGTGTTCCTTGCCAACATGGCCGTACATACAGTGATAATGACGAATGATTAAATCGCCAATGTGGTGATTCTTTGGTAAGATCAGCGGGTGCTTAGCACTTTCGGCTATAGGTGCGTTCTCGAGTCGCCCTCCAACGCATAACATACCGTCTCTTAGCTGTGGGTTTAACTTGTAAGTGGGGCTTGATTTTTCCACCAGCCTCTTCGTTGACTGGGACCGTGCCTTCGTATGGGTTTCATCATTTACGTTAGCATCAAGAGCAGCCATCTCCGTTGGAAACGATTGACGTTGTGTATATCTGATAATCTCGTGTTTAGCAGTCGTAAGCTCCTGGGTAGTGATTGCACCATTGATTAACTCGCTAGTTGTCTCGATGCTTCGTTGTCGGTAGTTATTGACGAGGAAACGTTTGTACCGCAACAGCCAAGCGATGGCAATTTTCAAACGATGCCACGAAGAATATCGATTGAACATTGAGTTAATCACATCATCTGAGTTTCCTTGAACTAATCGTACTTGTCTTTCACGTTTCACTTCTGGGTCGTCGTCAGAGACCTGTGTCAAAGCAGGCGGAACACTAGGCCAAAAGCTCCTTTCCTGCCATAAGAAGGCGGGTCCTTCTAGCCATCGTGCGTCGCTGATCATTTGGTCGGCGTTGAGACCGCGTGACGAGTCATCTGCTGGGTTTGATTTGGAATCTACGTGCCTCCATTGCTGCGCGTTCGAAGTGTCATGTATAACAGCAAGGCGATTAGCTACGAATGTGCTGAATCTTTTGGTCTCATTAGAGATGTACTGAAGTACTGTGGTAGAATCAGTCCAAAACAATGATTCTTGTATCGGTAGTTCCAGTTCCTCTCTCAGCATTTTATCTAGCTTCACCGCCACAACTGCTGCGCTCAGCTCCAGTCTTGGAATAGTGGTAACTTCACCGGAGCGAGTCGGGATTTTCCAATCAGGAATGACACATGCACTTCTCCTTTGGAATTCTTGGATCTCAAGTAGGACACCGCTCCATAACCTGACTGCGATGCATCGCCAAAGTGATGTAATTCTCTCGATATGACGTCGCCAAACTCTGGAGGCTTTACACATCGAGGTATTGAAATGTTAGAGAGCTTTGGTAGGTCCTCAAGCCATCTGTTCCATCTGGTCATCTCACTAGTCGGTATGGGGTCATCCCATCCTAGTTTTCGCTTGCAGAGATCTTGCAACAAAATCTTAACTGGTAACATAAATGGGGATACAATTCCCAGCGGGTCGTATACGGAACTCATGACTGATAGTATCCCACGCCTCGTAAGAGGTTTCTCCTTCACTTGGGTCTTGAATCCGAGACGGTCTTCCTCCACGTCCCATTGGACTCCAAGGGCTCTTTCAGTCGGGAATGTTTCAAAGTCTAGTTTCTTAACATTCTTTGCTCTTTCTGCTTCTGGTATTGCGTTAAGAACCTCCTTCTTGTTGCTCATCCATTTTGTGAGGCGAAATCCTCCTTGTCGCAGTAACTTGCTCAATTCGGACGCAATTCTCTTAGCGCCTTCCACAGTACACGTAGACTTCAGACAGTCATCAACATAAAAGTTTCTGTGTACCGTGTTCGTCACTTCGGAGTCAAACTCAGACTGATTATCGTCAGCTGTTCTTCTTAAGGCAAAATTAGCACAACTGGGAGATGAGGTTGCGCCAAATAGGTGTACGAGCATTTGAAACTCTGCTGGCCTCTTGTCCAGTTCACCTTCAGGCCACCACAGAAATCTGAGCATGTCACAGTCTTTCGGGTCTACTCGGACTTGAAGAAACATGCCTTCTACATCTGCCGCTACCGCTATGGGTTCTTCGCGGAATCGAGTTAAGACGCCGATTAGTTTGTTCGTTAAATCTGGACCTTGGAAAAGCTGGTCATTTAATGAAGTGCCTTGCCACTTCGCGGCGCAGTCGAATACCACGCGTACTTTCTCGGGTTTTTGCGGGTTGCACACCGGATGATGAGGTAAGTACCACACTGAGGGGTTATCTTTCTCTTTGGGTTCCTCGATAACTTGACGAGCGTGACCCTTCTTTAGATGGTCGTTGATGACGTCCTTGTATCTTTCATGCATTAGGGGGTCTCTCAATAACCTTCTTTTCAGAGAAGACAGTCTTTTTTCCGCCATCTGTCGGTTGTTGGTAACACAGGGTTTGCCGTACCTCCAAGGGAGTGCTATTTGGTAGTGGTCTTTTACCAAGACTATCGTTTCTTCCATAATGGATAGCGCCTTCTTGTCTTCAGTCGACATTGACTCTTTGGTGCTGAATATTGGGTCCCCAAAGTCCGTTTTCCAGAATTTCTCTACTTGCTCGTTGAGCTCGTTTTCTCGGTTAATAAAGTGAGTGTTCAAGCAATGGCGGCCTGTATATTCAGTCATTGGCCCCACAACCGTCCATCCGAGTAAGGATCTGACAGCGTACGGTTGTTTCCGTTGTCCTCTTCTTTCCTCTAATACCCAGAATACTTCGGGGGTATCATTACCGATAAGCAGGGTGACTTCTCCACTGTCTATCTCTGGTACCTTTATTCCATCGAGGTGTGGCCACTTAGGGATGTCTTCTTGCCTTGGGACGCCTTCAGTGGAGATGTGTAACTTGTCAACTGACCAGACAGTGGGTATTTCGACGACGTCATCAGAATTGAGGGGCATAACCTCTAGACTTGTTACAAGTCCTCGTTTCTGACAGTTCGTTCCTTCAATAGTTGTTAATGAGAATGTTCTCTCTTCACCGTCTACTCCTAACTGTTGTATTAGTCGCTTCTCGCACAGTGAGGTGTCCGAGCCTTTATCCAAAAGGGCGTAAGTGTTGATCGTTTTCTGTCCTCCTCTACCACGAACTCTAATGGGTACAATGGGAAGACATACTCTCCTGGTTTTTCCGGCACCAGTGTCCTTAGGAGACCATTGACATCAGACTTAACAACGTGGCACTGCGCTGCGTCACCTGAGCCATTGTTGGGTTTGTGATTTTTGTCGCTATCCTTCTTGTCAGAACTACTTTGGAGGATGCAACAATGTATTATGCTTCCCTTCACAATGTTCAATTTCACATAGTCCTTTCTGGAAACAGTTCCTTGCCTTGTGTCCTCGTTTGTAACAGTTGTCACACAGTCCTTTCGTTCTCACAAATTTAACTCTGTCTGAGTATGTCCTTTTCTCAAACTCTCGGCAACTTACAAGTGGGTGCGCTCCGTCGCAAAGAAGACAGGTTATGTTCGGTGCAGTTGGCTTGTTACTGTTGAACGTGCTATTACTATTGGCCTGCCTTGGCGCGTTGGGAACTCTCGGTGTATCTGCTTGCGTAGCTAAGGTAGTGGCTCTTGGAGTGTTCTGAAAGAATTTGTTTCTTTGTCTTGGCCTTTCGTTTTTGGGAGGGTCCTTTGCATCCATAATTTTCACCAAACACTGGATCGTTCGCTGCCATGGCCTTCTCAGTAATAAACTCTGCCATCTGGTTGATGCGTGGTTTTCCTCCACCGTTTCGTATTCTTCTAGCTATATCAAGCCATCTCGCCCTTAAGTGAAAGGGGGAAACGCTCAGCGATCTTTCTTAGGTTGTCTGCGCTGTTTAGATCATCTAGATAACCGATGGATCTCAGGGTTAACTCACAGTCCTTCAGTTTATCTGCAAAGTTCAATAAGCCTTCTCGATCAGAAGCTCTTAATGGTGGTCCTTTAGAGACTTGCTCAATATGAGCACTAGCAATAGCATATGGTTCACCAAACCGTTCTTGCAAGAGTTTTCTTGCTGTTACGTAACCAAGGGATGGCTCCATAACAACACAGTTCCTTACAACTTCTTTCGCCTTTCCTGTGCAATATTGTAAAAGGTAGTTCAACTTCTCACTCTCGTCTGACGTTTTTCCTTCGATGTTTCGTTCAAAGTTGCGTATAAACATCCAGTAATGTAGATGGTTTCCATCAAATGTAAAGAGTTCTGGTTTGGGTAACATTAAAGTGTTTGTCATTGTCTTAACGATTTGTTCTTGCTGTTTTAGCATCTGCTGGAATACTAACTCGTTATTTGATGACCCATTCGCATTACTTGGTCTAGTATCATCACGATTAGGGTTCCTGATTGATTCAGGAGTATTCGTCATAAGCCATTCTTCTGCAGTGGGAGTCCAGGGCATTTTCATCGTGACGTCATTCTTTAATTCTGGGTTGCTTCGTAGTACAAATGGGTTCGTAAGGATTCTAGTATTAACAGCTCTCGTGGTTTCTTGAGGCGTACTCTGTTTTTCTGGCTTTACGAAGATCGGTTCAGAAGCAGCAAGTTCATTATCCCGGAAGGGATATCGGTAAAATACTCGCTGATCCTCGTAACTTTCATCTTGTTCAATCTTATCAGCTTTCTCATAGATTTGCAATTCGGCTTTTACTTGATCTGCTTCATGTTGTGCTTTGAGGAGCATCTGATGTCGTTTCATCTTATTCAGTTTCATCGATTCATTTAACTTCATCCTCATCGTTGTTTCATCAATATTTTCTTGTAATGCTTGTTCTTCTTTAAGTTGTTTCAACTTGAGTTGGGCTACTGCCTGTTTGGCCTGTGCTTTCAATTTTAACTTCGAGGCCGTGGTCGATTTGGTACAATGACTGCCTCCCCCACTTCCATGTGAACCTTGTTGGCTCACCGAGTCAAATGGCTCTATAGTGGGGAATCCAAAAGTTGGCAATGTTTTTTCTTTCGTATTAGCGATCCATGTTTCAATTTCCTGTTCCATGTCACGCTTCGCTTGTAGTTCTTTAGAATAGACTCTTGTGATCTCTTCTAATTCGTTTTGTTTATCTAAGTACTTCATGCACTCTCTATGGCATTCTTCAAAACTTGCAAATGTAGTCGATATTTTCTCTTTAATCTTCAAAATGTCATCAATGTCATAATAATTCTCAGAATATCTCATCAAGTTTTGCAATTCTTTATAGTACTTAGTCAACTGACCTATATAGCCAGATCTTGATCTTTTCAGCGCTTGTGATCTTTCTCCTCTAGCGCCGTCCGAGTTCACATAAGCACTGGGCTTCCTGTGTCGAGTTTCTTCATCAATATTCATCTTGTCTCGTTGAGTCTGCCGATGCCGCCAAACTGTCTACCAAGTTGTATGTCATCGTGGGATTCGGTGAAATTCGTGAACTTAGTGTAGCAAATACTTCGCAAATCAGGGCTAACCCGGTCGTAACCCGTACTGACTACATTGATTGTTCGATTCAATTTATTCTTCTTCCATCGTGAACGCATTACAGACGATAATTACACTGACATGTTCATTGGTATGTTATGATCCCGTATGGTTCACTAAAAACAATTAAATACATATCTGAATTAGGCTAAATCTATACTAAAATCATCTGTAATCTTCAATCATCTTACCGAATTTGTTTCCGGGTGAATTTCTCGGCTTTAGAACGTATATTCGTCGTTGACGGCACTCTCTCTCACTAACTCAACATACTCACCGCACGTGTGAATCTAAAACTCTATGCGCATGCGTTAGTCTAATCTATTTATATCTCTGTCGCTTACAAGGGGGTAGGTAGTTATGGACAGGTGCATATGTGGGGGAGGGGTAGATAGTCATGGACAGGTGAATATATGTGAGGGAGGGGGTGGGTAGTCATGGACAGGTGCATATGTGGGGGAGGGGGTAGGTAGTCATGGACAGGTGCATATGTGGGGGAGGGGTAGATAGTTATGGACAGGTGCATATGTAGGGGAGGGGGTAGGTAGTCATGGACAGGTGCATATGTGGGAGAGGGGGTAGGTAGTCATGGACAGGTGCATATGTGGGGGAGGGGTAGATAGTTATGGACAGGTGCATATGTGGGGGAGGGGGTAGATAGGTAGTCATGGACATGTGCATATGTGGGGGAGGGGGTAGGTAGTTATGGACAGGTGCATATGTGGGGGAGGGGTAGATAGTTATGGACAGGTGCATATGTAGGGGAGGGGGTAGGTAGTCATGGACAGGTGCATATGTGGGGGAGGGGGTAGCTAGGTAGTCATGGACAGGTGCATATGTGGGGGTAGATAGTTATGGACAGGTGCATATGTAGGGGAGGGGGTAGGTAGTCATAGACAGGTGCATATGTGGGGGAGGGGGGTCGTCATATTGAACATACCGTACCACAAACATCAACTCTAAAATGACTAATATTGCTTTCATCATTTCAGAAATGGTTCTTTTCGACATCATTTTCTCCAGTTAAAAACTGGGTACACTCTAACAAACCAGGCATGGCATCACACCTTGAGAAGTGCCCGTTCTTTGAGCATTATGTCCCTGCTGAAAAGTTCCGATACCAAGAGGTAGAGAGTGACTTGGAAGATGATGAATCGAGAGGTTTGGATATAGAGGAGCATTGGCAAGAGTTGCGAGAAATTGCTGGGATGTACTGAAAGCAGCTGCTCCAGGAAATCATTTCCCAACACAAATATAATGCTCGATTGCTAGGTTGCAATCATTCCCTGGAGATTTAAAGTATACAGCAACCATGTTGGTGGTACAATCAAGAGAAGCTAATGAAGAATGCTTTGTTATCAGGCACCAACATGGCCACTATGACGTCACGTGCAACCATGTTGGTGGTACAAACAAGAGAAGCTAATGAGGAATGCTTTGTTATCAGGCACCAACATGGCTGCCATGACATCACATGCAGCCATGTTGGTGGTACAAACAAGAGAAGCTAATGAGGAATGCTTTGTTATCAGGCACCAACATGGCTGCCATGACATCACATGCAGCCATGTTGGTGGTACAAACAAGAGAAGCTAATGAGGAATGCTTTGTTATCAGGCACCAACATGGCTGCCATGACATCACATGCAGCCATGTTGGTGGTACAAACAAGAGAAGCTAATGAAGAATGCTTGTTATCAGGCACCAACATGGCTGCCATGACATCACGTGCAACCATGTTGGTGGTACAAACAAGAGAAGCTAATGAGGAATGCTTTGTTATCAGGCACCAACATGGCTGCCATGACGTCACGTGCAACCATGTTGGTGGGTACAAACAAGAGAAGCTAATGAAGAATGCTTTGTTATCAGGCACCAACATGGCCGCCATGACATCACATGCAGCCATGTTTGTGGTACAAACAAGAGAAGCTAATGAGGAATGCTTTGTTATCAGGCACCAACATGGCTGCCATGACATCACATGCAACCATGTTGGTGGTACAAACAAGAGAAGCTAATGAGGAATGCTTTGTTATCAGGCACCAACATGGCTGCCATGACATCACATGCAACCATGTTGGTGGTACAAACAAGAGAAGCTAATGAGGAATGCTTTGTTATCGGGAACCAACATGGCCACTATGACATCACGTGCAACCATGTTGGTGGTACAAACAAGAGAAGCTAATGAGGAATGCTTTGTTATCAGGCACCAACATGGCTGCCATGACATCACATGCAACCATGTTGGTGGTACAAACAAGAGAAGCTAATGAGGAATGCTTTGTTATCGGGAACCAACATGGCCACTATGACGTCACGTGCAACCATGTTGGTGGTACAAACAAGAGAAGCTAATGAGGAATGCTTTGTTATCAGGCACCAACATGGCTTTGTTATCAGGCACCAACATGGCTGCCATGACATCACATGCAACCATGTTGGTGGTACAAACTTGTAAGATAAGCCAATGAATGATTTGTTATCAGGCACCAAACATGGTCGCCATGACGTCACATGCAATCTGGCAATTGCAAGTGTGTTTAGAATGGCAATCACTGTCACCTTATAGACATTATTAATGCTTACAGACACCAGTCAGACCCAGTGTACTGTCTAATGGTTCTAATTAGTGGTAATAGAAATGGAAAAGAATGTAGTAAAAGAATGTAGTTTTATCAGAGTTAAACACTAGTTATATTTATATATTCATGTAGATTTTACGTGAGTGAAGACATGGCCAAGACAAGGCCTTGGACAGCACTGGGCCCGGTTGTTCGAAAGCGGGTTAACGCTAACCCAGGGTAAAATTTGCTAACCTAGTTTAAGATTTTACCCTAGGTTAGCCATATTTTACCCTAGGTTAGCCATATTTTACCCTAGGTTAGCCATATTTTACCCTAGGTTAGCCATATGTTACCCTAGGTTAGCCATATTTTACCCTAGGTTAGCCATATTTTACCCTAGGTTAGCCATATTTTACCCTAGGTTAGCCATATTTTACCTAGGTTAGCCATATTTAACCCTGGGTTAGCCATATTTTACCCTAGGTTAGCCATATTTTTTTACCCTAGGTTAGCCATATTTTACCCTAGGTTAGCCATTTATTTTATCCTAGGTTAGCCATATTTAACCCTGGGTTAGCCATATTTTACCCTAGGTTAGCCATATTTTACCCTAGGTTAGCCATATTTAACCCTGGGTTAGCCATATTTTACCCTAGGTTAGCCATATTTTACCCTAGGTTAGCCATATTTTATCCTAGGTTAGCCATATTTAACCCTGGGTTAGCCATATTTTACCCTAGGTTAGCCATATTTTACCCTAGGTTAGCCATATTTTACCCTAGGTTAGCCATATTTTACCCTAGGTTAGCGTTAACCCACTTTCGAACAACCAGGCAAAGATGTCACCACTCTATCATACATTTTACAGATTGCCAATGAAAAGTAAATTATTTTACTAAAAAAGGTACAATACACCAAATAACTCAGTCCTCAGTTGAACATATGATAGGAAATGCACTGAATGTTATTATTGAAGGAGTTTCAGAAACCTCTTCATTACGAGCCAATCAAATTGTGGGGTTATATGGAACCAAAAATAAATCTGGAAAACTTTTAATAGAATATAGGTATATGATGTACATGATGAAAAATATGTATTGTAAACTGCTGCAATGTGTGTAGTATTAAGGTGCGGACACATGGTGCAACATTTCGTGCAACTTTCCCTGCAACATGTGTTGTTGCAGCATGTGTCCACCTCTGCAACATGTTGCGCGCAATGTTGCAGAAGTAGAATCAAGTCCTACTTCTGCAACATTGCAAGCAACAAATTACGTCGTATTAGTGCACGCTAGTCAATATTGCGAGCAATCAGCTTCATGGGTGCACATGCTGCAACAAAATTGCCAACAATATTGTGCGCAATGCTGCACCGTGTGACCTTTAGATACATGTAGGTTGGTTGTATGCAGTGAGGATATCTAGTAGTCCATTTTTATTGCTTTTACATTTGCAGAGAAATGCTTTTACTATATTGTAACCACAGTAACCATCATTGCTATGGTAACCCAGAAACAGGTTACCATGGTAACTGCATTTTTATGATCTTTTTGTTGCTACCCAGTAACAGATGTTGTTACTATGTTAACTGTTTTATGTTTATTGCTATGGTAATCCAGTAATTGTGGAGTTAGTTGCTGCGATAACTGTGTATCTATGTCTTGTTTGCATAGTGAATGGCTGAAATGTTTATTTTATTTAAAGCAGGTAAAGCATGAAATAGTCAATAAAAATCGCTCATCTCTCACAGTAGTGTGTAGTATTTTACTTTTAATTTATCAAACACTAATATAAGACTAACTAAAATACAACTTTAGCCATGTACAAAATTATTTCCTGGGTTTGCTGTTACAAAAAACAGAGAGGCACTGGGTACAACCTGAAAAAGTAGAGTTCATTCCCAGTCCTCCTCTTCCAAAATTATGAGAGTTTGTAATGAAGTGTCTGGACGTCTAATAACTATTAGAATCACGGACGAAGCCTTTGGCCAGACGTTGCGTGATGTGTCTACGCAGTGTGATTGATGGGTTTTCACTGGCGAAGTAACCAATAGAACTAGTTTCATGTGAAAGCAGACCCGACGCAAGCATAAGCAAATGTTGACCTCTATAATTATGCTTGGGTTAGGCCCGTTTTCATAGTGAAATAACCTGCTTAACTACCATGTAGGCCCGTTTTCATAGTGAAATAACCTGCTTAACTACCATGTTGCTTTTCGCTCACTCTATGTTGTCAAGCCTAGATTGATTTTGTCAGTTTATCGAAAAGATTACATTCTCAACATAAATAAAGTATACAAAGATTATACCGTCACACCTCAATATAAAACATCAAACAATAAAAGTACCTAAATAAATACACATCAGAATGTATTCATTTCAATAAATGGTTTGGCGCTCATTTTGACGAGCGCACCGACTCTGGGAATCATGTCTAGCATGCAGTTGATATTGTTGGCTTAGAATGTGTTTAGACCTGGTTTATACTACAAGATACGCATAAGTACTACACGAAGATGCACTTTAGGCCACCACAACTCGTATGAATTTTCAAAGACGAGTTTTTAAAGGAATTTTCCGCTCACACTGAGCGTTTTGTTTTCACCGTCCACTTGGGACTGAAATAGGCTCAGTATCCAGCCACTGGGGTCGTGCACCCGTGACGCACAAAACCCCAGCGGCTGGATGCTGAGCCTACTTGGGTAAGCGTTTTCCAAAAAACTCTGTTTTAGAACCGTTTGTGTTTGGACAAAACTCCATAACGGCGAAAAAAAATAATGTCATGTCTAGATGGAGCCTTAATTGTAATAATAAAATTGTGCCACTACAACTGAGTATCGACTTGTGATGATTTGCACGAATCAGGGCTTAACAAAGATACAGGTGTTGTGAAATGAGTTCGGCTTTTAGATCAAAAACATATGCTACAGTATCTAGATGAAATCATGAATACGACTGAAGACTCAGACATACGTCATAGGGTGTGGTCAGCTCAGGACACTTTCGTCTGTACATCGTAGTTGAGATATCCACAGTGTTATACTCATCTTATACAAACAATAAGACTCCAAAAAGATGTGAGACTCGTGTGTAAAGGAGCCACCATTACTTGTTGCGCGCGTTACACTGTAACCCCCAGGGGTAGTAGGAAAGTAGATATTACGCTACACTGCAAACCCCCAGGGGTAGTAGGAAAGTAGATATTACGTTACACTGCAAACCCCCAGGGGTAGTTCAGATATCCGCAGTGACATAGTTATAGATGCGGGACTCGTGCGTAACGATGTCACCATTACTTGTCACTGTAAATCCCCAGGGGTAGTAGGAAAGTAGTTAAACCCCCAGGAGTAGTAGGAGAGTAGTTATTGCGTTACACTATACAACCCCCTAGGGTAGGTAGGAGAGCAATGACCCAATGACGTAGATCCAGGTGAACCACCACCGACCATACCATTATCTTCACCCTCTGTAGCCGTCCTGGTGTGATGGTGTCGTACTTCAGATCTCCTAAAACTTATCCTGCGCTGGCCTCCAGACCCATCGACGCTATGGGGGCTCGTCCCGTACATGGAACCTACATTCGTATAAGGTGTCCCCATGGGACTACCTGGGTAGGGGCTCCCAGGTGCATAAGGAGAAAATGGTCCCTGTATTGGAGGAGAACTCTTGGTGCGTTCACCACAGCAGAATATAAGTAGTAGTATAACTAGGGCGATAATGGTGGAGAACCCAATAATCCACGCGCTCGTCTCGCCTAATAAAGACAGAAACAGTCGTCTCCAGTCTACTTCCTTCTCGGCCTTGGGGCACCGCGGGTCGGCTGGGTTCGGGCAAGTGGGGTACGCAATGCTTGCTGGGATTGCACTGGATCGTTTGTACGATACGTATAGGATGTTCTTCTGCCCTGTCAATGTGCTGATGAACTCCACGGGGTGGTCATTGAAGGAGTCTTGGTTCTTACTCACGGTGATTTCATAGAGAGCTTGATTATCTTCTTGTGCAGGAAGACGTGTTATTAATACATTGAACTTGCCTTGTGGTTTTACCTGAGAGAACGATCAATCAATCAATCAATCAATCAATCAATCAATCAATCATGTATTTAATCAGGCAGTGAGACAGTCATTAATCCATTCAGGCAGTCATGTCTGTCAATTACTGGTTTGCACGTGACGTCATGGCGGCCATGTTGGTTCCCAATAACAAAACATTTCTCATTAGCTTCTCTTCTTTGTTCAACCAACATGGCCGCTGCGTCTTTGTACTTTAAATCTCCAGGGATTGATTGCAAGCCAGCAATTAGTGAATCAGTGAGACAATCAGTCCGTCAGTCAGTTAGAGACGGTCAGCCAGCTATTCAATCAGTCGGTCAGTGAGACAGTCAGTCAGTGAGACAATCAGTGAGACAGTCAGTGAGATAGTCGGTCAATCACAAGTCAGTCAGTCAGTCACAAGTCATCCAGTCAGTCAGTGAGACAGTCAGTCAGTGAGGTAGTCAGTCAGAAGTCATTCAGTCAGTCAGTGAGACAGTCAGTGAGATAGTCAGTCAGTCACAAGAGTCAGTGAGTCAGTCAGTCAGTGAGGTAGTCAGTCAGAAGTCATCCAGTCAGTCAGTGAGACAGTCAGTGAGATAGTCAGTCAGTCACAAGTCATCCAGTCAGTTAGTGAGACAGTCAGTCAGTCACAGTAAGACAGGTAAGTTTCTGTTGCCAAGCAACACAGAACCCACTGACATACCATCAATGCTTGTAGTTGTCTTGGTACACCAATTACTGCCACAGTCTTGTTCTGGACGTCCTTCTCACCACTCAGATGCACTTCACTGGTACTTAGAGTAAACGCAGGTACAAAGGGTAGCGTTACAGCATGGGACGACACATCATCGTCATGGATCTCATCATGGACTTTAACTATGAGATTCAACTCACTATCCATGGTACTCGCGGCCATGACGACATCAGGATGAGCAGTCTTAGGGATGATGTAACACATAGGTTTGCCTGACACTAACCCTGGTTTAACATCAAAGAGTTCGCGTGCTCTCAGTGAGCCCTGCATCTCGTAGTTAAACCGTAAGACACATGACATAACTCGCTGTGATAGAGAACCAAGGCTCTCAAACAACAATACTCCTTCCATAGTATCCACGTGGTTGACGTTACTGGACGACTGGTAGTCATTGCCAAGGATAACAGGGACAATATATCCCACATCACCCTTGAGAGGAATGTTTGTAATGATCTTGGACGAGTCATAGTTGATACGGATGTTAGTGATGCTCTCTACTTTCACTTCTGTCTGAGCGGAGAAGTGCTCAGGGATTTTGTAGTGTACTGTAGCTGTGCCAGAGGACAGTGCTATAGCTATACCAGTAATAGGATCTATGGTGATGACGTCAGGGTTAGACGAGAACCACTTACCCACGTGACCTAGTGAGTACAAAAACAGTACAATGTTACTGATATTTATTGCCCGTTACACGACAAAGATATGGCACGGCTCGGACAGAGAAACGGAACGCTTATATACAAAATGTCGTGTTTAGACGAGAAATATCAATGAACATGAGGTACAGAGTTTGATCCGTTTTGTTTCAGTTAGGACCATAGTGGTCCTAGAATCGATTACAACAGCACTGGTAAAAGTAGGGTCCGTAGCGTTGACACGCTAGATTTCATCCGAACTGTTCCGACTTTGTGTCCGAACTGTTCCGACTTTTTTCCGAACCGTTCCGTCTTTTAGCCGAACCGTTCCACTTTTATCCGAGCCGTTCTGACTTTGTGTCCGAACCGCTGCGACTTTTATCTGAACCGTTGCAACTTTTATCGGAACTGTTCCGTATTTTTTCCGAACTGTTCCGACGTTTTATTAGAGCCATTCAAATTTTTCTGCTTAAGCATCACCCAATGCAACTCAACTAACACCGCCCTTAGAAACACTGTATTCATTATAAATACCTGAAAACTAAGTGTAGAACCCACATTCAATAAATAAGTAAATAAATAAAGTATTGTATTGTAAATACATACCATCAGCCCAAATAGTTGTCTTATACTGTTGTGCCATTCCTAACAGTAACGTAGCTTTAGTGGGTGTCAGACCATACTCCACTCTTATACGTACATAGTCGACCACGTGGGGGGACTTCTCATCCCAAACCTGATCATATAACAGCGTTATTACTAGAGTAGAACCCTGCTATCTCAACCACTCACGGCACTAGAAAACTAGTTCGAGATAGCGGGGACTTCTTATCCCAAACCTGATCATATAACAGCTATTATTACTAGAGTAGAACCCTGCTATCTCGACCACTCACGGCACTAGAAAACTAGTTCGAGATAGCAGGGGCCAAACCAAAGGGAATTCTATAGCGGTATTTTACTACCGTTATAATTGATATTTCTCTGGCAAAGATATTACAGTCCATAACCCCCACCTTAAATATGGCTTGTCCAATGTTCATGGCACGTGCGTAGAACGTGCCATTCTCTGATCCAGGAGCAATGTGAACAGCATCAAACCTGAAAGCAGTAAGAGAAAACCTGTTTAACCAGCATTTGAGTGCCATCTCAAACTTGATATCCCTTGACCTGTAAAACCGGTATTCGACATCAATTTTATAGGAGAAACTAAAACTTGACAAACCTGTTTAGCCGGTATTTTAGTGGTATTCCAGCAGAGTGAAACTCCCGTCCAATATTGTCGTGCAAAACAACTAAAAACAAGGCGTTCATTCCTAGAGGAAACGAGTGTAGCTTGCCAGATGTAGCGCGAACATGTGACTGACACGTGATTGATAGTGATGACACAGTTTTCACCTGAAATATGATTGGTTGATGACAATGAGGCAAGGATACCATATAAGGTCACTCACACCCCTCTAACTACTCAATACACCCTTTTTGACATTATTTTCTTTATTTTCTTTTGCAAATAAAGTTGTTAAATGAATGAATGGATAAATGAATGAATGATTGAATGAATAAAAATAATAAATAAATAAAGTGAAATAAATAAATAAACTTAATAAATAAAATAAATAAATAAATACAATACTAATTGAATTGCACGAGCAATGAATGAATGAATGAATTCAGAATGGTCATTAATGTCGTTTTAGCACGAGCAATGTGGCTTCAGAGGTCATTACTGTCGTTTTCGTAGGAGTGGGAAAGTTACGGTACCGCGCCTTGCCATATTGAACGAGTTTGATTGGATGAGATGCATCTGCACGCTTTTTGATTGGTTCAGAAAGGATGCCATTTGAGTGTCACGGTACCACAGGGTTCCCACTCATACGAAAACGACTCTATCCCAAACACTCGCTATATCTAGAAACAACGCCACCATTTTGAGCCTTTAGCTGTCTATGGTTAATATCTTAGTGTGTAGAGAGTATCTAATTCTCACCTCGACATGGACTAGGGCAGTCTGATTGACACCACACTCCTCGTGTACCGTGACTAAGATGGCAGCAGTACCAGACATGGTCGATGTTGCTATGCGACCTCCCTTGTTGACAGACAGAACTGATGTTGATGTTGTCACTCTCTTGTATTGCGGGCATCCAGTGATGAGCTCGTAGGTAATGCGAGCAGAACCATCCCTAGGGGGGTGGGGTGGGGAAGAAACATTATGTCATAACACTAACAGCAAAGATCGTAAAACAATCACCAAACTATTTCAATCATCCTGGCACCATCACCACCATTACTTCTGAGGACAATTGCAATCAATAAAAATATATTTGTATGCGCATCTGTTTGTTGATGGGTTTCCTGTGGTAGAAGAGCACACGCAATACGTATATGTTGGACTCCCTGTGCTCGTTACGCAAGACCACAAGTACAAATGAAGTATTGCATGACGCGCACAGGGAGCCCAACATATACGTATTGCGAGCACTCTACAACAGGAAACCCATCAAAAACTGAAGACGCACGCAAAGAATATATTTCTATTTATTACAATTAGCCTCATAAGAAACGGTTGGGCTACCTGTGTACTAAGCTGTTGGTTCTTATCATGGTTGGGCTACCTGTGTACTTACCTGTTGGTTCTTATCATGGTTGGGCTACCTGTGTACTTACCTGTTGATTCTTTCTTATCATGGTTGGGCTACCTGTGTACTAACCTGTTGGTTCTTATCATGGTTGGGCTACCTGTGTACTTACCTGTTGATTCTTATCATGGTTGGGCTACCTGTGTACTAACCTGTTGGTTCTTATCATGGTTGGGCTACCTGTGTACTAACCTGTTGATTCTTATCATGGTTGGGCTACCTGTGTACTAACCTGTTGGTTCTTATCATGGTTGGGCTACCTGTGTACTAACCTGTTGATTCTTATCATGGTTGGGCTACCTGTGTACTAACCTGTTGGTTCTTATCATGGTTGGGCTACCTGTGTACTAACCTGTTGATTCTTATCATGGTTGGGCTACCTGTGTACTAACCTGTTGGTTCTTATCATGGTTGGGCTACCTGTGTACTAACCTGTTGGTTCTTATCATGGTTGGGCTACCTGTGTACTTACCTGTTGGTTCTTATCATGGTGTTGACGTCATGTGGTAGTAGCAGAAATCCATGGTCAGGAAATAAAACCGTCAACTTCTCAATTACCTACAAACAACAACAACAATAGAGTCGTTTTCGTATGAGTGGGAAGTAGTTACGGTACGGCTCGTGCCATTGCCGTGAATTTAGAAGTTTGTACTGGAATTCTCTAGACTTAGATGGCAGTTGATAATTTTTTTTCACAATAACGTATGACCGTGCGTGCCGTGTCTAAACATTCTGATTGGTTGAGCAATGATTTTGCGCGCTGTGATTGGTTGAATAGATGTCTTCGATTCCGTACCGTAACCGTAACTCCTACGAAAACGACTCTACTGATTCCTCGCTTATAAGATACGGTCTTGAACTTAGAGCTCTTATTAGCCCAGTGTGAGGTCCGTACCGTCAGTTATGGACCAAGGTTTTTCCACTAACTTAATAAAGTGGGAGGGGGGGGGGGGGGGGGGGGGGGGGAGTCCGACGATCCATAACTTACAGTACGGACCGAACAAACAAGGTTAATAAGATGTTTATTACATGGCTTCTGCACTAACAAATATTCTCAAAAAGGATGTTTTCATTCACTACAGTCCGTACGGCAAGTTATGGACCGCTAATTAACCAATCACAATTTGCTGAAAATTTGCTGAATCATAAATACCTGGAAGGTGACGTCATCGCTCAGTAACGCGGTATGTTTTACTTGTCCAGCATATCTGTCATGTACCTCTAATGTTAGACGGATGGTTGTCTGTCCTGGGTTGGTACAGTGAAGCTGGATGTGGAAGTCAAGCTCACTTTCTGCTGATATACCACTCTGAAATAGATGGATAGATGAATGGATGGATAGATGGATGGATGGATGGATGGATGGATGGATGGATGGAATGGATGGATGGATGAATGGATGAATGGATGGATGAATGGAGGAATGAATGGATGAATGGATGGATGAATGGAGGAATGAATGGATGGATGGATGGATGGATGAATGACAGAATGGATGGATGAATGAATGAATGACAGAATGGATGGAATGGATGGATGGAATGATGATGGAGGAATGGATGGATGATACCTGGAATGGATGAATGAATGGATGGATGAATGATGAATGGATGGATGAATGGATGGATGGATGAATGGATGAATGGATGGATGATGAATGATGATGGATGGATGGATGAATGGAATAGATGAATGAATGGATGAATGAATGGATGAATGGATGAAAGAATGGATGGATGGGATGAATGAATGAATGATTGAATGGATGGATGAATGGATAAATAGATGAATGGATGAATGAATGGATGAATGATAGGATGGATGGATGGATGGATGGATGAATGTAAAGATGGATAGATGGATGAAGATGGAAAGGATGGATGAATATATGAATGAATGAAAGGATGGATGAAAGGATGGATGAATGGAAAGATGAATAGATGAATGAATGAATAGATGAATAAATGAATAAATGAAGGAATGGATTGAAGAATGGTCAACGCTCAGCGTGCGTCCATCGAGTTATGGATGCACGCGGGAGGCTGCTAAGCACGAGAGAAGCGTAAGAGTCACAGAGGTGTAGCCTGCGACTCTAGCTTCTTGAGTGCTTAGCAAACGACCAAGTGCATCCATAACTCGATGGACGCACAGCTGAAGCGTTGACCATTTCTTTTATAACATAGTTACTGCAAATTCAAATAAATTTTTTTATTTTCCAATTGATTTCAGAGCGCGCGCTATGCCGATGACGTGAGCATGCGTCCATTGAGTTATGGATGCACGCCCGCGCACGCTAATTAGCCAATCAGAGCGCGTGTTATATCAATGCTATGTTATAAGGATGGATGGATGAATAGATGAATGACTGCATGGATGGATGGATGGATGAATGAATAGATGAATGGACGGAAAAATGGATGAATGATGAATGAATGAATAGATGAATGGATGGATGGCCGATGGGAGGGGGATGAATAAAGGGATAAATGAGTAATGTAAGTACATACATACATGTACCTTATGGTAAGTTGACATTAGCTGACAGACATCAGGGTTGCTCGATCTCCATATGAAGTTCAGACCAGGTATAGCATTGGCGAATGAAAACGGTGACTCGTCACTGTAACCAGTAGCAAATAGACTGATCTAAAGAATAATCACACACATAGGCCTTCATTAAAAAATAAAATAAAATAATAATAACAAGACGCTCATTGAGCGTTCACTCGTGCCCTGGTGCAATTGCGTTCGGCATCAACATAAACAAGAGCGAACTATTTGACCCGTTTGAGCATAGAATTACTTCATTACGTGTATAGAATTAGTGCTATTGAAGCCTTTGTAAGCTTAAATATATTTAACAAGAGCGAACTATTTGACCCGTTTGAGCATAGAATTACTTCATTACGTGTATAGAATTAGTGCTATTGAAGCCTTTGTAAGCTTAAATATATTTAACAAAAACAAACGCGAGGGCGTTATCAGAACCATCTGACCTATGCAACCTCAAGACGTACCGAGTACGTACTGATTCGAGATCTTTATCTATGATCACCGACAAATAGTCCGTCCCTCGTCACGCAACTGTCATTGTCATTGTCATAACGATTGGTATGGCCCCGGGCTGTGGACCAATATTCAGTATTCCGAGCTATAGACTAGCCTGCGGAGGAGGCTAACTTTCGGAACTACAGTATATCAGTAAAAACGTTAATAGCCCGACTTCACGCTACTAGAGCCTCTTGTTTCAATCTAAATTTAGACGAGAAAAGACTTAGATTTTTGCCCCTTGACCTCCGGTGCTTCCCCTGATTGGTTTGTGCTTTGTAATCTTTCTTGTGGCCATACTTCTTGTCTCCTTCCGGCCATAGCTCGACGGTGACGAACAAAAAAAAAAAAAAAAATATACGGTCTCGAATCCTAGACTCGTGCGCCAGTCTTCGGCGACAGATTATTAACTTGGTTGATACTCAGTTATCGACCTCACAACAGTTATTGTTTTCTGGTTATCAACCTGGTAATTGAACCCGGTAAATAGCCTGGCAACAAGGCCGTAGCCCCCAGTGTTTGAGTGGTCCGGTTTTCAAAATCGGGGAAAAAATTATATAATCACTCAAGACACACACCATCCCCCAACACCCTGTGTGTTGGCCTTTGTGTCTGGCAGTGTTGCCTTTATCTCGCTGGTTTCAAATTAAATTATCGACAATTTCCAAAAAAAAACCCTCACTAATCGGATGACATAATATCTGAACCATCGACGCTTATTCACCTCGGTAGCGGTAAATAACCTTTACTTATTCACCTCGGTAGCGGTAAATAACCTTTACTTATTCACCTCGGTAGCGGTAAATAACCTTTACTTATTCACCTCGGTAGCGGTAAATAACCTTTACTTATTCACCTGGGTAGCGGTAATAATCACCTTTAACTTATTCAACATACGGTCAGTAAAGCGGTAAATAACCTTTAGCTTATTCACCTCGGTAAAGCTGGTCCTATACTAGCGATCAAACTTTAAGCCTGGTCCTCACTAATAAGTCACTAGCGACACAAGCACAAGCAACATACGCAGACTCAGTAAAGCCTGGTCCTCACTAGCGATATAAAGACAAGCAACATACGCAGACTCAGTAAAGCCTGGTCCTCACTAGCGACATAAGCACAAGCAACATACGCAGACTCAGTAAAGCCTGGTCCTCACTAGCGACATAAGCACAAGCAACATACGCAGACTCAGTAAAGCCTGGTCCTCACTAGCGACATAAGCACAAGCAACATACGCAGACTCAGTAAAGCCTGGTCCTCACTAGCGACATAAGCACAAGCAACATACGCAGACTCAGTAAAGCCTGGTCCTCACTAGCGACATAAGCACAAGCAACATACGCAGACTCAGTAAAGCCTGGTCCTCACTAGCGACATAAGCACAAGCAACATACGCAGACTCAGTAAAGCCTGGTCCTCACTAGCGACATAAGCACAAGCAACATACGCAGACTCAGTAAAGCCTGGTCCTCACTAGCGACATAAGCACAAGCAACATACGCAGACTCAGTAAAGCCTGGTCCTCACTAGCGACATAAGCACAAGCAACATACGCAGACTCAGTAAAGCCTGGTCCTCACTAGCGACATAAGCACAAGCAACATACGCAGACTCAGTAAAGCCTGGTCCTCACTAGCGACATAAGCACAAGCAACATACGCAGACTCAGTAAAGCCTGGTCCTCACTAGCGACATAAGCACAAGCAACATACGCAGACTCAGTAAAGCCTGGTCCTCACTAGCGACATAAGCACAAGCAACATACGCAGACTCAGTAAAGCCTGGTCCTCACTAGCGACATAAGCACAAGCAACATACGCAGACTCAGTAAAGCCTGGTCCTCACTAGCGACATAAGCACAAGCAACATACGCAGACTCAGTAAAGCCTGGTCCTCACTAGCGACATAAGCACAAGCAACATACGCAGACTCAGTAAAGCCTGGTCCTCACTAGCGACATAAGCACAAGCAACATACGCAGACTCAGTAAAGCCTGGTCCTCACTAGCGACATAAGCACAAGCAACATACGCAGACTCAGTAAAGCCTGGTCCTCACTAGCGACATAAGCACAAGCAACATACGCAGACTCAGTAAAGCCTGGTCCTCACTAGCGACATAAGCACAAGCAACATACGCAGACTCAGTAAAGCCTGGTCCTCACTAGCGACATAAGCACAAGCAACATACGCAGACTCAGTAAAGCCTGGTCCTCACTAGCGACATAAGCACAAGCAACATACGCAGACTCAGTAAAGCCTGGTCCTCACTAGCGACATAAGCACAAGCAACATACGCAGACTCAGTAAAGCCTGGTCCTCACTAGCGACATAAGCACAAGCAACATACGCAGACTCAGTAAAGCCTGGTCCTCACTAGCGACATAAGCACAAGCAACATACGCAGACTCAGTAAAGCCTGGTCCTCACTAGCGACACATAAGCACAAGCAACATACGCAGACTCAGTAAAGCCTGGTCCTCACTAGCGACATAAGCACAAGCAACATACGCAGACTCAGTAAAGCCTGGTCCTCACTAGCGACATAAGCACAAGCAACATACGCAGACTCAGTAAAGCCTGGTCCTCACTAGCGACATAAGCACAAGCAACATACGCAGACTCAGTAAAGCCTGGTCCTCACTAGCGACATAAGCACAAGCAACATACGCAGACTCAGTAAAGCATGGTCCTCACTAGCGACATAAGCACAAGCAACATACGCAGACTCAGTAAAGCCTGGTCCTCACTAGCGACATAAGCACAAGCAACATACGCAACTCAGTAAAGCCTGGTCCTCACTAGCGACATAAGCACAAGCAACATACGCAGACTCAGTAAAGCCTGGTCCTCACTAACGACATAAGCACAAGCAACATACGCAACTCAGTAAAGCCTGGTCCTCACTAGCGACATAAGCACAAGCAACATACGCAGACTCAGTAAAGCCTGGTCCTCACTAGCGACACAAGCACAAGCAACATACGCAGACTCAGTAATGCAGGTACTTGTATTTTCTCGATTTTCTCGCACCAATTGCATAAATGGTGTCCTGAGTCTGCGTATGTTGCTTGTCCTTATGTCGCTAGTGAGGACCAGACAAAAATTCTCGACCGTTAAGACAGGTTATTATCTACAGAGGAGAGTGCTAGAGTATTTGTACCTTTGTTCCTGTTACAAGGTTGGTAGAGATTGACGATATTCGTATTCCAGCCAACTCAACCACATGAACAATGATGACATCCTGATATATAAATATATATATACAAAACCAGGTGAATACTCATTGTATGACATGATGAGTAATAGTTTACGATATATAAATATATATATACACTACAAACCAGGAGAATACTCATTGTCGATCCTCTACATAAAGTATGACATGATGAGTAATAGTTTACGATATATAAATATATATAATACACTACAAACCAGGAGAATACTCATTGTCGATCCTCTATACATAGCAGCTTTGAAAATATTAAAAAATATGGCACACAATACAACTGCTATGGGAGGGAGGAGAGGGGAGGTACAACGCACTACAGCTACAATATAATTATACCACAGGTAGCCCAAGCTCAACGTTTGAGTCTGGATCTGTGGCAATGAGACTGGATAAGCTATACAGCAACATTACCTTGGAATAGATGACTGTATGTTCTACTTGTGGATCAGACGCCTGCACTGCACCTGTTAGGTTAGACACGCCCACTTCTTTTGCATCCACTAGACCAACACTACTTACTAGTGCCACTGTCTCATTACCCATTACAAACGATGTAGTGGATTGGGGTGTTGGGCCTCCTGTGGCACGAACCTAGGAGAGAGAGTGGGGCGAGAATGTAGAAGATTTCATTGGTTCATTGTGTTGATCAGTAATGAAGTACAATATGTGTTTAGCAGGAATGTAGTCGCATGGTTGTACTGCAGGGATGTAGATAATAGACGGGCAACGGGCCATTTCCCCGGCTGTTTTCGACTTTGGACCGGCTTTGAAGCAGTTGAGATCCTTTATGAAAACACATCTTTGCTCAGAACTGGTTATACTGAAACCTGGAACCCGAGTCATCTAATTTTTTCTGCTCTAATGGGCTTCTACCACCTGTCACGTGACTTTTTAATTTTTCACCGAAGACAAACGAAAATATCATAACTGGAAAGAGCATGTTAAAGTTAGTAAAAGTGGAAAGTTTGAAGGGAAATACGTAAATAGGGCAATAGTTACAGGCATTCAAACTTGAACTTTTTTGTATGGAAATGTATGTTGGAAGGCAAGCAAACCCATACAAATCCTTGTCAAAGCGGGAAACTTAGAAAGCCGTTAACTTTCGTCTTATTTGCTTGATTCTTTTCAAATTTTTAACTTTGACTAATTTTAGTATTCTCTTTCAAGTTATGGTATTTTCGTTTGTCTTCGGTGAAAATTTAAAAAGTCACGTGGCAGGTGGTAGAGGCCCATTCTTTAAAACATCGTTCTTTTGGTATTCAACTTTGATTACTAAGCGATGTTCTACTTTTTGTGTTCAAAATTTATATTTGCAGCTTTTTCAGAGGAGGAGTGAATCACTGATATCGATTTTGAGTAGCTAACGTAATGTACTCCAGGGGGAAGGGGTGACATTTATCTTTCCTTAACTTGCTCTTCTTCCTCCAGGGGTCCGGGGAGGGGAGGGTGGGGGAGGAGGAGGGGTACTTCGGGCCGTGAAAAGGGTAGGGATGACCTCTGGAAAACCTAAAAGATACCCTAAACAATACCAAGCCGTACAAACTGCCTACCATAAAAATAATTCGTAGCCTGAAAAAAAGCCTAAAAAATACCTACAAAAATAACCACAGGTAGCCCAAGCTCTTGTTGAGAGAATTTGTGAAATTTAAATCGTAACATTTTCGAAATAAATGGCAATATTTGTCTTCGTTTACCTGTGTATTCGTGTATTATTGTATATTCGAATGTTTCCTGGTGATTTGGTGGTGTTTTTAGGTGATTTTAATCCCACCTCTAAAGACGAAGTTAATTTTAAAATAGGTTCAAGCCAAGTCGGAAGTTACGAGTCTGGAGCGACTTTGCCACAACGCACAACGCCTTTTTGAACAAAAAATGGCGTTTTAACCATGAGCCTATTTCAAAATTAATAGGTTCGACTGAATTAAGCTCATGGTTAGTTCGACGTTTGCCCTAGGCCTTAGAGGTGGGATTAAAATATACATAAAATAAAACATGAATACACAGGTAAACGAAGACAAATATTGCCATTTATTTCGAAAATTTTACGATTTAAATTTCACAAATTCTCTCTCAACAAGAGCTTTACGACCTGTGGTTTAAACCTGTGCTTGGGCTACAAATTCTCTCTCAACACCTGTGGTTGGGAGCTTGGGCTACCTGTGGTTGGGCTACCTGTGCTTGGGCTACCTGTGGTTGGGCTACCTGTGGTTGGGCTACCTGTGGTTGGGCTACCTGTGGTTGGGCTACCTGTGGTTGGGCTGTGGTTGGGCCTGTGGTTGGGCTGCCTGTGGTTGGGCTGCCTGTGGTTGGGCTGGGGGCCTGGGCTACCTGTGGTTGGGCTACCTGTGGTTGGGCTACCTGTGGTTGGGCTACCTGTGGTTGGGCTGCCTGTGGGCTTGGGCTACCTGCTTGGGCTACCTTGGGCTACCTGTGGTTGGGCTACACCTGTGGTTGGGATACCTGCTGGTTGGGCTGCCTACCTGTGTTGGGTGGTTGGGCTACCTGTGGTTGGGCTACCTGTGGTTGGGCTACCTGTGGTTGGGCTACCTGTGGTTGGGCTACCTGTGGTTGGGCTACCTGTGGTTGGGCTACCTGTGGTTGGGCTACCTGCCTGTGGTTGGGCTACTGTGCTGGGCAGTGGTTGGGCTGCTACCTGTGGTGGTTGGGCTACCTGTGGTTGGGCTACCTGTGGTTGGGCTGCCTGTGGTTGGGCTACCTGTGGTTGGGCTACCTGTGTGGTTGGGCTGGGCCTGTGGTTGGGCTACCTGTGGTTGGGCTGCCTGCTACCTGTGGTTGGGCTACCTGTGGTTGGGTGCTTGGGCTACCTGTGGGGTTGGGCTACCTGTGCTACCTGTGCTAAAATGGCACCGTGATTCGAGACTGACTTGTTTTACCATTCTGTCGTGAGAGTACCCTAAAAAAACACCAGGGGTGCTTTTCATTTGTTCGAAAAACCGGTAATTTCGGTTGAGAATTAAATGGTATGGTTAATTTTGCGGAAATTCCAACTGAAAAATGTGGACAACCTTTCGAGGTTTTTCACCGAAAAAAACCAGACATTGAGACCCGCAAAATTTGACCGAAATTTTGCGACTGACATTCGACGCCCCTTCCTCCCCTACTTCGGTTTTGATTTGATTTATTTATTTATTTTCATTTAGTTTGTCAAACTCTGAAATAGTATAGTTTATACTGTTTTCTATTGAATATATTGATCCTACTATTTAGTAAACATTGTTTCACAAACAATGTCGTGCAGGGCTTTACGAATATATAACAGAACAAAAAAGGGCTTTACGTATAACAGAAAGAAAGGCGTCTTCTCGATTGATTAAGTTTATTTCTAATATAGCAACAATTTAATGTGCACTGTGATTGGCTGGATATCTATGAACTATTTTCCCATTAAGTTTATTTGGCCTTCTGTGCGTTGCTGTATCTATGAGGTGTCCAGTACAGCGGATTCAGTTATGTAACTATCTTCGTTATTTTTCACTAGTGGTTGATCCGGTACATAACTGATATTAACAAATATATCTAAATCTATATATTCAAAACAAGTGTTTCTAATATGATTTTATCATTACTACAGCGAGGCTCGTTTTCAGTGCACCAAGGGTGTCACTCATTCACAGGCCTCTCAGCAGCCCTCGCTAATTCATTTTCTTGAGGCTGGTTTTCATTCATTTTATACAGTCGTGAGTAGAAATTAATCACAGTAAAGAAATGATTGGACAAAGTCTCCATAAGTGTAACTGCTATACCTCTCGGGGCCGGGATTGTGACGCAAGCGATAACGCAATAAAAAGCGATTATCAGTTTCTCAGGGCTTCACCAAGCCGGCACTGCAGTTCTCAATACTGAGTCACCCAACCGGACAAACCAAAGTCTTGGGTGCCCTAACGACGGGCCGTTACAACAGCCAACTTTCAAAGTGGTCTTTATATTGAAGGACAGGAGAAAAAGAAAAGAAGAAGTCTTATTGAGCTTTTTGTAAAAGAAGCGTCGGAAACTGACCACGCTTACTTGAAGTGCCACTGTCAACCTTGGATGAGTTTTGGTAAGTTATCGTTACATAATCATCAGAACGTATAGTACGTTTTCCAGATTTACCATAGTATGACAGCGGTCCATTTATTCTAGCCATCACGGTGTACAACACACTTGGGTCGAGTCTGATGGGCTTGCGAAGGGCAACAGTAAATCCATAGTACAAGCCATCTATCTTTTCACTCTCAGTAAGAAAGGAGGAAGATAGCTGTGAGATGCTTTCATTGTGTTTATAGATGTTCAATTCAACATCGTATTTCGAGCCTTGGCTACCAAACAGTCGTACACCAAAGAGATTGACAGCTGCATCCACAGTAAAGTCAATTGCGTCTTCATTACCCGAACAGCGCCAAAGCCTGGCCTTGCATTCAGGAGGCACAACGGTGGGAAACCTTATATTATGAATAAAAAGCCAATCAAAAAACCTAGGCCTGTTCTCCCTTTTCTTTTCATTAAACTTGTGTGTCGATGGAGAAATCTTGTTAAAAATCTGAATCAATTCTGTCATTTCGTCTTTCTCCAAGATATTAGAGGGAAGCACGACTTCAACAAACTCCTTTTGTGTCATGAGGGGGAATCTAATTAGCCTGATGACCTCTTCTCCAAGAATGGCTCGTTTAGTTTCACAGTTGCAAACTAATCCTTTTTCTTTGATCCTCTTTGTAGCCCATTTATCCACTGCTTGGAAAATTTCCAGCTCTTCAGTGACTTCCAGAGTATCTCTGACCAGGATTTGGCACAGCATTTCTCGAGATACATTCAGAAATGGCTCAGATGATATGGCTCGAGGTGTTTCTTTGTCAACGATGTCCCAAAAGTGTTTAATAAGAAGGTTTTCGTCGCCAGTTTTCTGGACGTCAGGTAAAACACTAAGGACATCATCTGGTCCAACTTCAATTTTAAGATGTTGTTTGCATTTCTCGACAAGAAATGGCATCATGTACTTGTCAGCAAGGTACAGTACTTCCAGAACGTTACTTCCGCTCAAGTTGACTTCATCTGAATACATATAGCGCATCAGTTCGTGTAGCCCTTCCTTCGTGCAGTCTGGCAGGTCAATAGTGGGTTTAGTCTCTGCTAGTTTACCGTAAAACATGGCCTCAAAGACAGGACTACTGATCGCCAGGATGTACTTGTTGGCTGGAATTGTGACTTTGTCTCCATTCGCGTCCACAACCGAGAACTTTACATCACAGAACAAGGACTTGTTGAACGCGTATTCATTACGTTGTCTGACAGTAGACAGTTCAGTTTGCCAGTTCGGAGGCTCCATTTTACTGTTTCAACTTTGAGATAGCAAAAATGATTTGTAATCTGTAAACAAAAAATATTTTGGGACGCTACCGAATTCTTGGAAGTGAGATATCTGCCAGGCGTTCCATTCCGACATTCCCAGATGTACACCCTACTCCCCCAAGGTGAAAAATTGCCGGGTGGCGTTCGATTCGTGACCATGTTCTTCCTTTCCGGTATTCAACTAAGCGATTTTATGGTTTTTGCGTTCAAAATTTATATTTGCAGCTTTTCCGAGGAGGAGTGATTTTGAGTAGCTTCGGTAACAACTCCACGGGGAAGGGGATGACATTTATCTTTCCTTGCTCTTCTTCCTCCAGGGGTTCGGGGCGGGAGGGTAGGGGGAGGCGGTGGTAACTTTGGGCCGTTTAAAGGGTAGAGATGACCTCCGGAAAACCTAAAAGATACCCTAAACAATACCAAGCCGTACAAACTGCCTACCATAAAAAATAATTCGTAGCCTGAAAAAAAGCCTAAAAAATACCTAGAATAACCGTGATTCGAGACCGTTGACTTTTTTTTAGCATTTTGTCGCGAGAGTGCCCTAAATAATACCAGTTTTCAGGAAAGAACCAGGACTTGGCTTTGACAACCCTGAAAAATACCAAATTGACGAATTCAACCCCTAAAAAATACGACGGCCATCCCTACCACTCGTATATAGGGAGTCCCCCTACCCCCCCCCCCCCCCCCCACCCTCCGGGTCAGGGGTGTCGAATCGTCAAGGCGAGACTTTGCGAGACTCCGAGAAAAGGCATACTTTTGCGAGCCCGCGACGCTTTTTCACCGAAAAAACGAGACTTCGAGACCCGCGAAAATTCGGACCAAAATTTTGCTACTCTGACATTCGACACGTACCCCTTCCTCCCCTACGGTTGACGTGAACTACTTTTAAGTATTAAAAGAAAGGCACCAAATCACATAATTTATTGAATTGATATATTTATTTATTTGTCACTCTTAGTATATTTTTCTTCGTAGTCGACAAAATACGAAGAATGTGATCGTATCGGTCAGGAATGTCTGTTTCAGGGTTTCGATTGGCTGAAAACGCGGGCGATGATATCCGAACGCCTAATGAAGTAATTATATGCTCAAACGGGTCAAATAGTTTCCGAACGAATATCAAACTAAATCTGAAGTATTGTTCGCTCTAGGGTCATCGTTAATAGAAGTGCTAACTCATCGTTCCACGACTACCGACTAGAAGTGCTGTGTAGAAGCTTGTGCTGTATCGAGAGAAGAAGCAGTTGTGTTTAACAAATCAAATGAACTGAAAAGCAAATCAAATGAACTCCAAAACTATCATGATCTCGCTATGACATGTTCTGCCAATGGTGTGTATCCGTGAGCAGAGATAGAGATCTGCGAATCGTCGACGTTTCGTCTGAAATGCGTACTTGGGACGTATATTCATGCTTAGATGGTTCTGATAACGTCGGCCTGTACAGTGCTGTGTTGAGGTCACTACGAAATTCAGTTGTCTAGCTACGGGACGCGTCTTGTTTGGTCTTAAATTATAACTGCATTCATAATTGTCATGTGGATGGTTGAAATTAGCATTAGTAGTTCTTAGTATACATGTACATGTAGGGGTTTGCTATTTGACACTATTTTGGAAACGTTACCACTGCAAATGATGTATGAAAGTGGCTTTTCAGAGCCTCTACATTTCAAAATGTTCTGGGGGGCATGCCCCCATACCCCCCTAGAAACTCCCGCCTTTGGCCGGTCGGTATTCGTGGCCCCTCTATAACTATCATTGGCCCTGCTATCTTAAACTTTATCTACATCCCTGTACTGCATGGCAAAAATATCTGAAAAATATCCCTGTTTCTTTGAAGATGCTTACACAAGATCAGTAACTGTTTGTAATGCTATTTTTCAACCTTCAGTTGATTATCGACAGCATCTTCAAGGCTGTTTGTCATCGAGTGGAGCCATCCCTGAGGGATCTTTATTCATCAATCATGCATTATATCAGCATGAACACTAACCGACACCATGTCAACTATATGCCTAGTATCATTATCATCAATCATGCATTATATCAGCATGAACACTAACCGACACCACGTCAACTATATGCCTAGTATCATTATCATCATTTTTGTCATCATCATCATCATCATATCACCATCATCACCATCAACATCACCACCACGATCATCACCACCACCAGCACCACCACCATCATCATGATCATCACCACCACCACCACCACTATCATCATCATGATCATCACCATCACCACTATCATCATCATCATCATCATCATTTAATTTAAAAAAATACAAGACATTATGTTTTTCTCACCTGGAATGTTGCACCTTGGATAAGGATAACTACTTGGGGATCTAGCCTGAGTGGTGGGAATACTTGTATGTCCTTAGCATTACTAGTGGCTGTACGTCCAGTCACAGAGGTAGCAGTAAATGTTAAACTAGCTGTTCCTAAGGCCATGCCTTGTACTATGAAATATGATACCTCTACATTGGTGACATCTCTACTTGGACCAGTATCTTGTCTGGTGGGAGGAATAATTGATTAGAATTAGCTCAACGGAGAAAGGCAGGGAGAAAGGCAGGGAGAAAGGCAGGGAGAAAGGCAGGGAGAAAGGCAGGGAGAAAGGCAGGGAGAAAGGCAGGGAGAAAGGCAGGGAGAAAGGCAGGGAGAAAGGCAGGGAGAAAGGCAGGGAGAAAGGCAGGGAGAAAGGCAGGGAGAAAAAGAAAAATGTCAAGAGGAGAAGAAAGTATGGGGTGTCAAAAACAACTGATGGTGAGAGGAAGGAAGTATGTAGATTTCAGAATTTACCTTAAACTTAAAATATGAGGTGATATTTGTGGTGTTAGCTTCATGAAGTTGTAACTTCCCAACAGTAACGGCACACCAAACATGTCCAGTAATTTGACCTTTAATGGAGAAGTAGATCCCAACTCAATCTGCAACAGAAAGACAGCCATTAGTAACTCATATGACCATACCACTTATAACCATGTAAGTTAAAGTTGTTCACAGGCCAAATGTGGCTCATAGAGCTGGTGCATCGGCAGTTTCCATAACATGAAGAGACTAAGAGTATTGCTACTACCCCCGGAAGGCATGCTACCCCTTGGATGCCATGCTACCCCTTCGATGACATGCTAGTCCATCACAGGTTATCCCCCAGCATTTAGATAAGTTTACTACAAAAATCCAGCTCACGTTCTTTAGGCTTGCTTGTCTCGCACATGCATCTAGAGATATAAAACATACCTTATTTGCCACAGTAACTTCCACACTGTGAATGTCTGACACTTGGATACTCAGGGTAGCAGGGTGGGGAGAGTCTAGACATAGATCGTAGACTATGACACTAAGCAGACCTTCATTCCTGGGACTGACCTGAAAGTACAACACAGAAAAAGATATAAGTAAACTATTAAACAACTCAACAAACACATAAAAAAATAAATGGATGGATGAATGGATGGATGAATGGATGGATGAATGGATGGATGAATGGATGAATGGATGAATGGATGGATAGATGAATGGATGGATGGATGGATGAATGGATGAATGGATGGAATGAATGGATGAATGAATGGATGAATGGATGAATGAATGGATGAATGGATGAATGAAGGAATGGATGAATAGATGAATGGATGAATGAATGGATGGATGAATGGATGAATGAATGGATGAATGGATGAATGGATGAATGGATGGATGAATGGATGGATGAATGAAGGAATGGATGAATAGATGAATGGATGGAGGAGATTGATAAATGGATATAAATACTCACCACTATGTCTCTCTTGCCATTGTAGATCACAGAACCAATAGATGAATCACTACCTTTAACAGAAAAGTGACCCGATCCACCTTTAATATAAAATGTCACTTTGTTGTCAGGGTGATTGAGCATGGAGGCTGACGGTGGCACCAGAGTTCGCTCAGGCACGAGTAACAACTTGAGATGGCCACTGAGGCTTATCTTTGAAGGAATCTAAAAATATAAATAAATAGTAAATAAACTAATAATAATAATAAACAAATAAATAATAATAATAATAAATAAATTAACAATAATAATTAGTGTGGACACTCGAACCGTGAACACTTCAAGTTTTTTTTGAAGTTTTTTTTTTGTACTTTCTATTGCCTCATAGCCTCGCAAATGGAGCATTGAGTTTAAATGCACTTAGTGATCAAAATAAATCATTTTTCTGATCAATTTGCTCAATCGATAATCTATATAATTATTATTATTATTATTATATATGTGTTAGAAAAAACCTAAGTGTTCACGGTTCGAGTGTTCATACTGTAATAAATAGTATGGATAAGAAGATTCTTAAGATCCTTGTTGATACATTTAAATATTTAAATATTATCACTGAACAATAATAAATAAATAATAATAATAAATAAATAATAATAATAAATAAATAATAATCATAAATAAATAATCATAATCATAAATAATAATAATAAATTAATAAATAATAAAAAATTTAATAAAAATTAAATAAATAAATAATAATAAATAAATAATAATAATAAATAAATAATCATAATAAATAAATAATCATAATCATAAATAATAATAATAAATTAATAAATAATAAAAAATTTAATAAAAATTAAATAAATAAATAATAATAAATAAATAATAAATAAATAATAATAATAATAAATTAATAAATAATAAAAAATTTAATAAAAATTAAATAAATAAATAATAATAAATAATAATAATAAATTAACCCATTGACTCCTACACCGGCCGAAACCGGCCGTAAACATCGATACTGCTTTGAAAAATTCTAACTTTCTGAATTTTCGTAACATCGATCTCATGGCCAGTTATTAGTGACAACTAGATAACTCTTCATATTTTAACCTCAAGTAAACTGACTTACAGGTCCGATTTCTGGGCATTAGTTCAATTTGTTTGCCATAAAAATCAAAAATGCGTGTTTTTGACGCAATTTTACACCTCGAAAATGAACGACATTTGACTTGGATTTTCTTCCAAAATACATCCTTGCGAAACAAAACGCCACTTTCTCAGCAAACTTCCATCTCTCTTCTTGATATATTCGTGAATTTTTCCCTCTCTCTTCCTTAACTCGCTGAACAATAGCCATTTCCTTAGGACCACTTTCGCTAACACGTGTTTTCCTTCTGCACGCCCGAAAAGGATGCCGGGAAAATACGGAAATTTTCGACAGAAATCCTCCCGCCATTTCCGTTTTTTAAAGAGTGTCGAGCCACTCAGTCCTACAGGCAAAATATTGCACCGGTTGCATTCTTTTCAAGTTCAAAGTCGCCAAAAATGCCTTTGTAGGTCCTGGAATCCACCACAGAAAGACCAGAGAGACGATTTCACTTTGAGTCCGCCATTTTGGAAATTCTGAACGAGAGTGTCGAAATGTGTTCGTGAATTCGTATCTTCCTCCTGAGTTCTTCCAGGAGAACGGTCTCTACCACACCAGTCAAGCTTAATGATGCTGTCCTGGGGGCTTCTGTGGTGAATAATGGCTATAAACACTCTAAAAATGCAAAATTGGCCTCTTGAAAGTAGTGAACACTACTAGCCCCTACGAACTCCCAAGAAGAAAGGCAGCACACGTGAAGACGTGAGCCCACAGGCATTCAGAACTGTCAAGATTGCCATGGAAACCCCCTATATGGAATCGAAATTTCCTACGACGTGATTAGGTCCAGAAAATCGCTAAAAAACTCAAAATAGCTCAGGAGCGAATGGGTTAATAAATAATAAAAAATTAAATAAAAATTAAATAAATAAATAATAATAAATACAGCCCTTTGCAAATATTCTGGCACTCAAGTATATCAATATATCGGGTGCATTATGGGTAATGCTATTTTAGAGTTTTCCTACAAAATATGCATCAGATACTTACAAACAACAAACTTAAGACTAAAACGAACATTATGCTAAATATAACCACCAACTTTGCTAGTGTCAAATCACTTTAAGAGGAATTGTTGATTATTTAATTACCCATAATGCACTTGATATATTGATATACTGATATACTTGGTTGCGACAGAATTTTTGCAAAAGGCTGTAAATAATAAATAATAATAATAAATTAATAAATAATAATAACTTTATATAAAGCGCAAAAGTAAAGCAAACCTCAAGCTCCATGTGACATCGGCGTAGTATAACACAATCATAGCCGTCAATTGTTGCCTTGATGACCACTCCACCCATCCTGTTACTGAGATGAACTGTTTGGTAGGCTGTAATAGACGTAAGTATGAATAGATTATTACTGTATCAACCACCACCACCACTACCAGCACCATCATCTATTGTCTTTATTGGGTGATATCGTGATATCATCATCATCATCAACAACATCGCTTATCATCTCAGTTAGTACTGACCACATTTACATTTTCATTTTAACTCCATTTTAACGGTCCACAACAAGTTTAGTATTCACAACTCCACACCAACAACCTACCAATAGGTGTTCTACCTACCAACTGTTAGCCAACTGTCCAACAACATCTACCAACAACTACTGAGTGTCTAATAATAGTTATTGCTTATTATAATTGAATTGACTCACAGACAGATCTTCTGACATCTTCATTCTCTTTATCTCTGATGAACATCATGTGAATAGACTTAGCAGGACCAACATGTGAAGCAAGTTTCTTGTCGCTGCTGGACCATGTGATATATAGTGACGTAACGTTATCAAATAGACGACCATTCTCATCTCGGACATTTAGTAGTAGACGTAGGTCTTGGTCATTCCTCACATTGATCTGTAAAGAGAACGGCAGCAATGAAACTGAAGCCTGCGCTCCTGCCTGCGCTCCTGCCTGCGCTCCTGCCTGTGCTCCTGCCTGTGCTCCTGCCTGTGCTCCTGCCTGTGCTCCTGCCTGCGCTCCTGCCTGCGCTCCTGCTTGCACAGGCTTAAAGGAAACTTTTCATGTGTTCTCACCTCTTTATTTGAGCTAACACAGTTTTCTGGTGAAAGTTGTCGGCCATCGACGATTGGTAGCTTGATGTCAGGGACAATGGTGAGTGAAGCAGGCAACATGCAAGCATACCTACAGTGTACACCACACATACAATATCAACTACATCCTGTTACTATTACAACCTCTCTACAACGGCCAACTTGAAATGACATTTTGTGGAAAGTGGCCATAGAGGTGGCCATTATGGGGAGGTTTAAAATGGGGTAACTGGGGCAAATACCAGGCTGTTGTGGGGACATGGCCGTTAGTAGAGGTTCAACTGCATTAATCTTTTCCATTTGTCTCAAGATTTTCTTATGTGAGGGCAAGTTGTATATAGATAGGTCTTTTTAATAGTTTTTATATATTGTATATTTGTATAGATATATCATACAGGGCCCCTCTGGATACCAGTTTCGGCTGAATGGGCTACCCTGTTAAAATAAAGTTTGATTGAAGTTTGATTGATTGAAGAATATAGTGATATTTGCTGATAACTTAGCATCCATGTAAATCCCACTTCAAGCTACAAACAAACTCTATTTATAAATCTAAAGAGAATTTCATATTTAGTAACAATGAACAAAGCATGAATGAAGGAAGCATTCCACTATTTCTCTGATGATGGGTCAATTGACCCAAAAGCTCGGAGTCCATTAAACTTCAAAATCATGTAGATCAAACCATGTTTATCTTCAAATAATGAATCATACACACAAACAATCTCTAAATGAACAACTTGCAATCCAGCCAAACATTATCGGTAAATTATTGTCCTGTTTTCAAAGTCGCATAACTCCAAAACTATTCAACATTTGACTGTAAGATTTTCAGATTTTACTAAGTGTTTCATTCTCTGCTGATTTGTGGAGTCTGGTTGAAGTATGAATGTACCTTATCTTTGCAGATGCCGTAGCAGGATAGACATTCTTTGTTGTTGGATGGTTACCAATGTTTACAGTGAGAGTCTGCAGCAAACAGCAATAGTATGGTTAAATAGATAGAAATTGAGGGAAAGTTTTAACTTTAAAAAGTGCAATAAATGATCCATAAAAGTCTGTCTGAGTGTTAGAAAGAAGAAGAGAAAATATCCGAGGGCTGTGGGTTCGAATATCTTTATAGCACTTTAACTTTCCCTCAATTTCTATCTGTTTCACTAGTGTTACGCTGTCTGTTTCAACAAAAATACCTTACAAAATACGATTGTCCTACCTGTTCTCCAAGTTCATGACATAACACATTGAAAAAGTGAAAGCTTCCCGAAGATTCAACTAAGAAAAAAACACCACACAAGTTAGTAACTCAGACTCGAACCCAGTCGTTACCTACCGTGGAAAGGGAAGTAACCAGACCGGAAAGCATGCAATGCACCCACATTGCGTGAGTAAGAGAAGCGACTGGGTACGAGTCTGTTAGTAACTTGTACTGAACAGCTGCAGTCATGAATGGATGTTACAAACATTACATGTTGTGATAAACAACTGCGTAAACAACTCACCAAAGTAATCGTGCGTGTGACCATTGCTGATTTCAACCAATTCCTTTCTCTCTCCAACAACTGAAAAGTACACAAAGGTATACAATCATTTTCTTGGTTCAAATTTCTTCCTTTTGTCAGATATTCCCATCTTCATTCATTCATCCTTTCATCCATCAGCATTCATCCATTCATTCACTCAATCATTTTTTTCGTCTACTCATTCATTTATTCATTCACTCTTTCATTCATCCATCCATTCATTCACTCATCCATCCATTCATTCACTCATCCATCCATTCACTCATTCATTCATCCATCCATCCATCCATCCATTCACTCATTCATCCATTCATATATTCTATTATACATCGAAAGTCCAACATACTGTTTTCATAGTAACCAGATGTATCTAGTATCCATGGTAATGGTCCTCCTCCCAGCATAATATTCTTTATTGAACCAACTGTTACAACAGCTACGACACTAGGGTCCAGAACCTGGATAAACAAGAGTATAAAGACACTAATGATACTGACATACTAACACTGGCCTATTACATGTTCCATCCTTCCATTTACTCTCATTCCCACCAATCCTTTCATCCATCCACCTATCCTTCCATCCATCAACCCACCTATCCATCCATCCATCCATCCATCCATCCATCCATCCATCCATCCTTCCATCCACCTATCCATCCATCAACCCACCTATCCATCCATTCATCCATCCTTCCATCCATCCATCCTTCCATCCATCAACCCACCTATCCATCCATCCATCCATCAACTCACCTATCCATCCACCCATCCATCCATCAATCCACCTATCCATCCATCCATCAACCCACCTATCCATCCATCCATCCATCAACCCACATATCTATCCATCCATCCATCCATCCATCCATCAATCCACCTATCCATCCATCGACCCACCTATCCATCCATTCATCCATCCTTCCATCCATCCATCCTTCCATCCATCAACCCACCTATCCATCCATCCATCCTTCCATCCATCAACCCACCTATCCATCCATCCATTGACCTACCCATTCACCCATCTGACCATAATCTAAACACCCACCCAGCTACACATTCATCCATCCATCCATTCATCCATCCATCCATTCATCCATCCCACCTCTGCTCTTCCCACTGTCTCCCTACAGGTCAATTCCACTTTTATCTCATACCTGTAATGGTAGATATGCGCCCACAGTAACTGTAGCCTTGAGTAAGATATTTTTATACTGATATGTGACGGCTAACGTACTGAACCCTGTTCTGAGGGCATGTAGTCTGACAGACATACAGCTACCAGGTACAATTTCATATTTATCTAGAAAATACAAATAGTTTATCACTTCATTGAGGATACTTCAACTGATAAACATGTGGCGCCTCTATTTTTAGTGTTTAACACGGGTTGTGTAATCTAAATTTTCACAATTGAATTTTTGGTGTTGTTTCCTGGAAGTCACTGAAAACCCTGGAGGGGGTCACAAAAAGCCCTGGAGGGGGTCACTGAAAACCCTGGAGGGGGACACTAAAAGCCATTGGAGGGGTCACTGAAACCCCTGGAGGGGGTCAGTGAAAGCCCTGGAGTGGGTCACTGAAAGCCCTGGAGGTCACTGAAAACCCTGGAGGGGATCACTGAAAGCCCTGGGATGGGTCACTGAAAGCCCTGAAGGGGTTTCTAAAACCCCTGGAGGGGGTCACTAAAAGCCCTGGGAGGGGGTCACTGAAAACCCTGTGGAGGGAGTCACTGAAAGCCCTGGATAGGGTCACTGAAAGCCCTGGAGGGGGACACTAAAAGCCCTTGGAGGGGTCACTGAAAACCCTGGAGTGGGTCACTAAAGCTCTGGAGGGGGGCACTAAAAGACCTGGAGGGGGTCACTGAAAACCCTGGAGGGGGACACTAAAAGCCATTGGAGGGGTCACTGAAACCCCTGGAGGGGGTCAGTGAAAGCCCTGGAATGGGTCACTGAAAGCCCTGGAGTTCACTGAAAACCCTGGAGGGGATCACTGAAAGCCATGGGATGGGTCACTGAAAGCCCTGAAGGGGTTTCTAAAAGCCCTGGAGGGGGTCACTAAAAGCCCTGGGAGGGGGTCAATGAAAGCCCTGGAGGTCACTGAAAACCCTGGGAGGGGGTCACTAAAAGCCCTGGGAGGGGGTCACTAAAAGCCCTGGAGGGGGTCACTAAAAGCCCTGGGAGGGGGTTACTAAAAGCCCTGGGAGGGGGTCACTAAAAGCCCTGGGAGGGGGTCACTAAAAGGCCTGGGAGGGGTCACTGAAAACCCTGTGGAGGGAGTCACTGAAAGCCCTGGAGGGGGACACTAAAAGCCCTTGGAGGGGTCACTGAAAACCCTGGAGTGGGTCACTAAAGCTCTGGAGGGGGGCACTAAAAGCCATTGGAGGGGTCACTGAAACCCCTGGAGGGGGTCAGTGAAAGCCCTGGAATGGGTCACTGAAAGCCCTGGAGTTCACTGAAAACCCTGGAGGGGATCACTGAAAGCCATGGGATGGGTCACTGAAAGCCCTGAAGGGGTTTCTAAAAGCCCTGGAGGGGGTCACTAAAAGCCCTGGGAGGGGGTCAATGAAAGCCCTGGAGGTCACTGAAAACCCTGGGAGGGGGTCACTAAAAGCCCTGGGAGGGGGTCACTAAAAGCCCTGGAAGGGGTCATTCCCACTATAGGTTTCATATGTACTCAGGGTGTATTGTATTATCAGATGTTTCTATTCAGACAACACAGTTTGTACTGATAGAACCACCGTGTAGAAATAAAATGTATGTATGTATGTATCTATCTATCTATCTATCTATCTATCTATCTATCTATCTATCTATCTATCTATCTATCTATCTATCTATCTATCTATCTATCTATCTATCTATCTATCTATCTATCTATCTATCTATCTATCTATCTATCTATCTATCTATCACAGAGAAGACACAACACTCACCATCTCCCTCTACAACCTTGAAGACTGATGGATCTGACAAGCTAAATGCAAGAGCTAAAGCCTTGCAGTCAGAGAACACATGCAGCTCTTGAGAACCTGAAGATTTTATCAATTGGATATTATATATTAATATTATAATTATATTATATCATATAACTTGTAACAGTTCTCTCATTAGTAGGACAGATGTACCAAGCTATAAGTTATGAGACTCAAATGAAGTTTTTGATACTATTGTATATGTGTTACCCTCTTGAAATGAAGTCTTCATCAACATCATCATCATAATTATATCAATGAGTCAGCCAGACAGTCAGTCAGCCAACTAGTCAGTCAGCCAGCCAGTCAGCCAGCCAGCCAGCCAGCCAGCCAGTCAGCCAGCCAGCCAGCCAGCCAGCCAGCCAGCCAGCCAGCCAGTCAGTCAGTCAGTCAGTCACTCAATAAATCAGTCAGTCAATCAGTTAGTCGGTCAGCCAGTGAGAGTTCAGTTAGCAATCAGTCAATCAGTCAATCAGTGAGTGAGTGAGTCTTAGTCTCTATATAGTGCTAACCTTTGTGAGTTGGAGCAGCCACAACCAAGGGTAGCAACAGTTCTGTTCCAACCTCTGTTTCCACTCGTGAAGGAATGAAATTCATCTTAGAAGGCGGTAAAACGTAGACCTAAAGTAAAGTTCAATGGACGACAAATAGCATTAATGTCATTATTGACTACGTACAATCCATACGTGCACTCACCTCCATTGTTCCAAAGTGATCAACATTTCTGGTATCGGCAGCCTTGATTTGGGTGTGGCCAATATTAGTGGTTGTCATGACAACACCTTTATTATTGACTGATGCAACAGAAGCATTAAATGATGTCCAGATGTATGACCCGCTGCCACCAATAGCCTGCAGCCAACAATAAAATGCATTAAAACTCACTCATATGCACAATATGAGATCCTTGCGCTGGTGCTTGCGTCAGACCCATACTCAATGACACCTACGTGCCTATGTCACCAGTACGTACAAGGCTTTAACTCTACATGTATGGTCCCTGTACCTTAAGTTGATAGTGATACTGATGAACAGCTCTCTACATGTATGGTCCCCTGTACCTTAAGTTGATAGTGATACTGATGAACAGCTCTCTACATGTATGGTCCCTGTACCTTAAGTTGATAGTGATACTGATGAACAGCTCTCTACATGTATGGTCCCTGTACCTTAAGTTGATAGTGATACTGATGAACAGCTCTCTACATGTATGGTCCCTGTACCTTAAGTTGATAGTGATACTGATGAACAGCTCTCTACATGTATGGTCCCTGTACCTTAAGTTGATAGTGATACTGATGAACAGCTCTCTACATGTATGGTCCCTGTACCTTAAGTTGATAGTGATACTGATGAACAGCTCTCTACATGTATGGTCCCTGTACCTTAAGTTGATAGTGATACTGATGAACAGCTCTCTACATGTATGGTCCCTGTACCTTAAGTTGATAGTGATACTGATGAACAGCTCTCTGACCAGCACTAGGATGCCATGGGAAGAGAACTTCCTCAGGAATAACAACCAAACGGTCAAAGATTTCCAGGTCTTGCTGTCCTGCTATGGGTGTTTCTAGGATGGTTGTATCTCCAGCAGTTCCATCCTAGAACACAGAAAGAAATTACCATAATTATCATCTAAACGAATGAACAAAACGAACCACTCTCAGGTTCAACTCAGCCAGTCATTCAGTCAGTCAGTCAATCAGTCAATCAGTGACTCAGTCAGTCATTCAGTCATTCAGTCATTCAGTCAGTCAATCAGTGACTCGGTCAGTCAGCCAGTGATTCAGTCAGTGAGTAGTCAGTCAGTCAGCCAGTCATTCAGTCAGTCAGCCAGTCAGTCGGTCAGCCAGTCATTCAGTCAGTCAGCCAGTCAGTCAGTCAGCCAGTCATTCAGTCAGTCAGTCAGCCAGTCATTCAGTCAGTCAGCCAGTCATTCAGTCAGTCAGCCAGTCAGTCAGTCAGTCAGCCAGTCAGTCAGTCAGTCAGCCAGTCATTCAGTCAGTCAGCCAGTCATTCAGTCAGTCAGCCAGTCATTCAGTCAGTCAGCCAGTCATTCAGTCAGTCAGCCAGTCATTCAGTCAGTCAGTCAGTCAGCCAGTCATTCAGTCAGTCAGTCAGTCAGTCAGTCAGCCAGTCATTCAGTCAGCCAGTCATTCAGTCAGTCAGCCAGTCAGCCAGTCAGTCAGCCAGTCATTCAGTCAGTCAGCCAGTCATTCAGTCAGTCAGCCAGTCATTCAGTCAATCAGTGACTCAGTCAGTGAGTAGTCAGTCATTCAGTTTGATATTAGACTTACAGCAAAAGTGCAGTGGCCTTTCGTGATAGTAGTAAACACTGCCTTGAGTACAGTGCTGCCCTTTTGGATTGTCTTGATGATGTGGTAGGTTCCATTCTGAGACGACGACACCACTTCAAAGTAGGAAGAACTGAATGATGTCTGAATCTCAATATTCTGAAACAGTTCAAGCAAATTAATTTTAATCTTGGTGGCTTAACATTTACTGAAAAACCTTTTGTGTAACGTCCAATAAAATGTCAAATACATTGTAAAGATTGCTTGACCTGTAAATTATATAAATCTCCACAATAACCAAGGGAGTGGCAGGAGGGGTACTGCAGATATGATGATTGATTGTCAGGGTCCAGTCTCATTTGACATAGTAACAATCTCATTTCTGTAGACGTGGCTACACCTCGTGCCACTGTTACGCTTGTTAAGAGTTCTTTATATTTTCTCTTGTGTGTCTATAATGCAATGGGCGCATGGACGCACGTTGACTAATTCACCGATTGACCCCTTGAGCTCACGTGGTGCACTTGATGTTACTGTCACCAAAATGGTTGGACAATGTCCGTGAATTGCCATACAAACGCACTAACTTTTGTACAGTTTATCGACTTGATTTAGTTGTTTGACTCTCTAAATATTAGCAAAATCTCATTTATCAAATGTATTTAAAATACTTGATAAAGAAACTATGATGAGTATAAACAGAACAAATGTTCGGAAGAAATCAGACGCCTCGAGCGGGATTCAAACCCATGACACCCCGATATCATGACAGGTGCTTTATTTAAAATAGTTTTGCTAATATTTAGAGAATCGAACAACTAAATCAAGTCGATAAACTGTACAAAAGTTGATTGCGTTTGTACGGCAATTCACGGACATTGTCCGAACTTCTTGGTGACAGTAACATGAAGTACACCATGTGAGCTCTAGAGGTCAATGGGTGAATTGATAAATATTCCTATTTATTATTCCACTTGTGCGTCATTTTACCATATAAGGGCAAGAGACCACACAAAATATGCCAGCGTATTACACAGTAGCTCGTGCACACACGAAAAACATAGCAAAAATGGCTCAAAAACTTCAGGAAACACAGAAACAAAATCAATTGTGGAATAATAAACCCCTTATTTGATGGTTTGACAGATAATATTTTACTCAGAAAAGTACTACACAACTCGTAAAATATCCGCGCGTATTATCTGTCAAACCATCAAATAAGCTGTATATACTGTATACCTCTGCCATGTATATCTTGTGATTGTCTTTATCATAGAGTTGAACAGTTACAGCATATTCTTTACCAACTTCAAGGACCCAGTTACTGTCACCAATAATACTAAACCCTAAGTATACTGACTCTACTACATATATAGCGGCAGCTGGTTGATGACTGGCTTCAATATGTACCATGTCTAGTGTCATGGTTAAGGGATACTGTACAATATACATATGCCATAATGTTCATCATCACCATTATATTATCATATCATGACTAACAATAAAATGATGATGATGACAATGATAATAGTAATAATGATGATGATGATAATAGTACTAATGATGATGATAATAGTAATAATGATGATGATGATAATAATGATGATGATAATAGTAATAATGATGATGATAATAGTAATAATGATGACAATGATAATAGTAATAATGATGATGATAATAGTAATAATGATGACAATGATAATAGTAATAATGATGATGATAATAGTAATAATGATGATGATAATAGTAATAATGATGATGATAATAGTAATAATGATGACAATGATAATAGTAATAATGATGATGATGATAATAGTAATAATGATGACAATGATAATAGTAATGATGATGATGATGATAATAGATGATGATGATGATAATAGTAATAATGATGATAATAATGATGAATAGTAATAATGATGATGATAGTAATAATGATGATGATGATAATGATGATGATAATAATGATGATGATGATAATAGTAATAATGATAATGATAATGATAATAATAATGATGATGATAATAATAATAATGATGATGATAATAGTAATAATGATGATGATAATAGTAATAATGATGATGATGATAATAAGTAATAATGATGATGATGATAATATAATAATAATGATGATGACAATGATAATAGTAATAATGATGATGATGATAATAGTAATAATGATGATGATGATAATAGTAATAATGATGATGATGATAATAGTAATAATGATGATGATGATAATAGTAATAATGATGATGATGATAATAGTAATAATGATGACAATGATAATAGTAATAATGATGACAATGATAATAGTAATAATGATGATGATGATAATAGTAATAATGATGATGATGATAATAGTAATAATGATGATGATGATAATGATAATGATAATAATGATGATGATAATAGTAATAATGATGATGATGATAATAGTAATAATGATGATGATAATAGTAATAATGATGATGATGATAATAGTAATAATGATGATGATGATAATAGTAATAATGATGATGATGATAATAGTAATAATGATGATGATAATAGTAATAATGATGATGATGATAATAGTAATAATGATGATGATGATAATAGTAATAATGATGATGATGATAATAGTAATAATGATGATGATGATAATAGTAATAATGATGATGAATAGATGATGATGATAATAGTAATAATGATGACGATGATAATAGTAATAATGATGACGATGATAATAGTAATAATGATGACGATGATAATAGTAATAATGATGATGATGATAATAGTAATAATGATGATGATGATAATAGTAATAATGATGATGATGATAATAGTAATAATGATGATGATGATAATAGTAATGATGATGATGATAATAGTAATAATGATGATGATAATAGTAATAATGATGATGATGATAATAGTAATAATGATGACCATGATAATAGTAATAATGATGACAATGATAATAGTAATAATGATGACAATGATAATAGTAATAATGATGATGATAATAGTAATAATGATGATGATGATAATAATGATGATGATAATAATAATGATGATGATGATGATAATAGTAATAATGATGACAATGATAATAGTAATAATGATGATGATAATAGTAATAATGATGACAATGATAATAGTAATAATGATGATGATAATAGTAATACAATGATAATAGTAATAATGATGATGATGATAATAGTAATAATGATGATAATGATAATAGTAATAATGATGATGATGATAATAGTAATAATGATGACAATGATAATAGTAATGATGATGATGATGATAATAGTAATAATGATGATGATGATAATAGTAATAATGATGATGAATAATAATAATGATGATGATAATATAATAATGATGATGATGATAATAGTAATAAATGATGATGATGATAATGATGATGATAATAATAATAATGATGATGATAATAGTAATAATGATGACAATGATAATAGTAATAATGATGATGATAATAGTAATAATGATGATGATAATAGTAATAATGATGATGATAATAGTAATAATGATGATGACAATAATAATAATAATAATGATGATGATGATAATAGTAATAATGATGACAATGATAATAGTAATGATGATGATGATGATAATAGTAATAATGATGATGATGATAATGTAATAATGATGATGATGATAATAGTAATAATGATGACAATGATAATAGTAATAATGATGACAATGATAATAGTAATAATGATGACAATGATAATAGTAATAATGATGACAATGATAATAGTAATAATGATGATGATGATAATGATAATGATAATGATAATAGTAATAATGATGATGATGATAATAGTAATAATGATGATGATGATAATAGTAATAATGATGATGATGATAATAGTAATAATGATGATGATGATAATAGTAATAATGATGATGATGATAATAGTAATAATGATGATGATGATAATAGTAATAATGATGATGATGATAATAGTAATAATGATGATGATGATAATAGTAATAATGATGATGATGATAGTAATAATGATGATGATGATAATAGTAATAATGATGATGATGATAATAGTAATAATGATGATGATGATAATAGTAATAATGATGATGATAATGATAATAGTATAATGATGATGATGATAATAGTAATAATGATGATGATGATAATAGTAATAAATGATGACGATGATAATAGTAATAATGATGATGATGATAATAGTAATAATGATGATATGATAATAGTAATAATGATGATGATGATAATAGTAATAATGATGATGATGATAATAGTAATAATGATGATGATAATAGTAATAATGATGATGATGATAATAGTAATAATGATGATGATGATAATAGTAATAATGATGATGATGATAATAGTAATAATGATGACAATGATAATAGTAATAATGATGACAATGATAATAGTAATAATGATGACAATGATAATAGTAATAATGATGACAATGATAATAGTAATAATGATGACAATGATAATAGTAATAATGATGACAATGATAATAGTAATAATGATGACAATGATAATAGTAATAATGATGACAATGATAATAGTAATAATGATGACAATGATAATAGTAATAATGATGATGAAATAATAGTAATGATAATGATGATGATGATAATAGTAATAATGATGACAATGATAATAGTAATAATGATGACAATGATAATAGTAATAATGATGACAATGATAATAGTAATAATGATGACAATGATAATAGTAATAATGATGATGATGATGATAAATAATGATGATGATGATGATAATAGTAATAATGATGATGATGATAATAGTAATAATGATGATGATGATGATAATAGTAATAATGATGATGATGATAATAGTAATAATGATGACAATGATAATAGTAATAATGATGATGATGATATAGTAATAATGATGATGATGATAATAGTAATAATGATGATGATGATAATAGTAATAATGATGATGATGATAATAGTAATAATGATGACAATGATAATAGTAATAATGATGATGATGATAATAATAGTAATAATGATGATGATGATAATAGTAATAATGATGATGATGATAATAGTAATAATGATGATGATGATAATAGTAATAATGATGATGATAATAATAGTAATAATGATGATGATGATAATAGTAATAATGATGACAATGATAATAGTAATAATGAGGATGATGATAATAGTAATAATGATGATGATGATAATAGTAATAATGATGACAATGATAATAGTAATAATGATGACAATGATAATAGTAATAATGATGACAATGATAATAGTAATAATGATGACAATGATAATAGTAATAATGATGACAATGATAATAGTAATAATGATGACAATGATAATAGTAATAATGATGACAATGATAATAGTAATAATATGATAATAGTAATAATGATGACAATGATAATAGTAATAATGATGACAATGATAATGTAATAATGATGATGATGATAATAGTAATAATGATGATGATGATAATAGTAATAATGATGATGATGATAATAGTAATAATGATGATGATGAATAGTAATAATGATGATGATGATAATAGTAATAATGATGATGATAATAGTAATAATGATGACAATGATAATAGTAATAATGATGATGATGATAATAGTAATAATGATGATATGATAATAGTAATAATGATGATGATGATAATAGTAATAATGATGATGATGATAATAGTAATAATGATGACAATGATAATAGTAATAATGATGATGATGATGATAATAGTAATAATGATGACAATGATAATAGTAATAATGATGACAATGATAATAGTAATAATAATGAATGATAATAGTAATAATGATGATAATAATAGTAATGATGATGATGATGATAATGTAATAATGATGATGATGATAATAGTAATAATGATGACAATGATAATAGTAATAATGATGATGATGATAATAGTAATAATGATGATGATGATAATAGTAATAATGATGATGATGATAATAGTAATAATGATGATGATGATAATAGTAATAATGATGATGATGATAATAGTAATAATGATGATGATGACAATGTAATATGATGACAATGATAATAATGATGATGATAATGTAATAATGATATGATAATAGTAATAATGATGACAATGATAATAGTAATAATGATGACAATGATAATAGTAATAATGATGACAATGATAATAGTAATAATGATGACAATGATAATAGTAATAATGATGACAATGATAATAGTAATAATGATGACAATGATAATAGTAATAATGATGACAATGATAATAGTAATAATGATGACAATGATAATAGTAATAATGATGACAATGATAATGATAATGATGATAATAATGTATATAATGTATGATGATGATAATAGTAATAATGATGATGATGATAATAGTAATAATGATGATGATGATAATAGTAATAATGATGACAATGATAATAGTAATAATGATGACAATGATAATAGTAATAATGATGATGATGATGATGTACTAATAATAGCAATTATAATAACTTTATTTAAAAAGAGGGTTATGAACTGTTATCTAAATAGATAATTCTCACAGTTAACAACTTAAATGTGCAGTCTGTCAACAATAATTATCTACTCAGATAATAATGATATTTCGTGATCATCAATATGAAAGTCAATTAGCACACTCAGGCAGGATACTTTTATCTACAAGTGTGAGTTTAGTAAAGCCTTCTTCAACTCCTGTCACACATGATTTTCTCACGTCTAAGTATCCAATCTTTTCGTTGGAAAGTTGAAACTTGAACTGCGAAGATGGCATAGAAAGTTCTGAAAACAAAACAAAGTATTAAGGTGATAAACTTTATTGACTGCCTTGCCATCCATGTAGTAATTAATAATGTAATAATAAGCAGTACTTATAGAGCGCATCATATTACCAGTACTTACGAGTTATCTGCCCCTGACGTAGTCTTACTACAGAGTATGTAACACATGTATGAGCCATTATGTACATGTCGTAGGCTGGTCTGAGTAGAACCTTGTCCAATACAACCAACTTGACAGATGAAGGAGTAACATCCTAAAGACAGCAATCATTGTTTCAGTTCTAATGAGGTTGATTCAAGGATTCTCTGCAGGTTTTGAAGCTTACCTCAAATGCAGTTCCTCTAAGCTTTGCTCTCACGATGGCTGTACCAGTGTTTATTGGTTCAATGATGACCTCGCTGCCTCTGAGGTTCTGGATATGATAACATACTAGTCAAATGACAACAACCAGACAGAGAAACAGATAGACAGCCAGACAACCAGCCAGACAGACAGACAGACAACCAGACAGACATACAACCAAACAGACAGACAACCAGACAGACATACAACCAGACAGACATACAACCAGACAGCCAGACAGACAGACAACCAGACAGACAGACAGACAACCAGACAGACATACAACCAGACAGACAGACAACCAGACAGACATACAACCAGACAGACAGACAACCAGACAGACATACAACCAGACAGACAGACAACCAGACAACCAGACAGACATACAACCAGACAGACATACAACCAGACAGACATACAACCAGACAGACAGACAGACAACCAGACAGACAACCAGACAGACAGAATGAATGAATGAACTTTATTTGATTCAGACAGACAGACAACCAGACAGACAGACAGACAAGCAGACAGACAGACAACCAGACAGACATACAAATAATAATAATAATAATAATAAAACTTTATTTCTACACGGTGTCACATCATTAAAATAAATGCTCTTCCTGAGAGCCGTGTTACATTGTAATAATAAATATAATAATAATAATAATAACTTTATTAAAGTCTCAATAAATCTTCTAGCTGGGCACAAGTGCCCTACTAATCGGGGAGACTTAAATCTAACATATTGTAAATATAAAACTATATATAATGAATAGTAATTATACAACCAGGCAGACAGACAACCAGACAGACATACAACCAGGCAACCAGACAGACAACAAGACAGACATACAACCAGACAGACAGAATGAATGAATGAACTTTATTTGATTCAGACAGACCAGACAGACAGACAACCAGACAGACAACCAGACAGACATACAACCAGACAGACAGACAACCAGACAGACATACAACCAGACAGACAGAATCAATGAATGAATGAACTTTATTTGATTCAGACAGACAGACAGACAACCAGATAGACAGACAACCAAACAGACAGACAACCAGACAGACAGACAACCAAACAGACAACCAAACAGACAGACAGACAACCAGACAGACAGACAACCAGACAGACAGACAACCAGACAGACATACAACCAGACAGACAGACAACCAGACAGACAGACAACCAGACAGACAGACAACCAGACAGACAGACAACCAGACAGACATACAACCAGACAGACAACCAAACAGACAACCAGACAGACACACCAGATAGACAGACAACCAGACAGACAGACAACCAGACAGACAGACAACCAGACAACCAGACAGACAGACAACCAGACAGACAGACAACCAAACAGACAGACAACCAGACACACAGACAGACAGACAACCAAACAGACAGGCAGACAGACAGACAAACAGGCAGACAAACAGACAACCAGACAGACAACAAGACAAACAGAGAGACAGACAACCAAACAGACAACCAGACAGGCAGGCAGACAGACAACCAGACAGACAGACAAACAACAAGACAAACAGACAGACAGACAACAAGACAAACAGACAGACAGACAGACAGACAGACAGATAGTCAATGACATTCATATGTTATTGTTTATCATCTTAAATTACCTTTGCTTCAAGATCATAAATCTCAGGTCGTGTTTCGTAGGTGACATCTTCAAATTGCACAATTCTGTGAAAATAACATTGCCGATCAGACTTACAACAATTGAAGGGCTCGATCCCTGCAAGAACGGCGTAAGTGACTTGTGATCAAAACCCAAATTCTCCTTTGAAATTCAAGGAATGTCAAGGAGAATTTCAATTTTGATCAGAGATCACTTACATTGTTCTTGCAGGGAGCTCTTCAATTGAAGTAGTCTGTGCAATAACAACATAAGTCATCTCTAATCTAAATCTAAATCTCTAGAGGAGAATTTGGATTTTGATCATAACGCTATTCTTGTACGGAAAACACTAGATAGCAATGACCTAAACCAGGTCAAGATTTGAATAACAATAGATGCCTCGTTCTACAAAGACATGTCCTTTGTAGAACGAGGCATATCTAACAATAGTTCCTATTGTTGTACAATAGTTCCTATTGTTATTCAAATCTTGACCTGGTTTAGGTCATTGCTATCTAGTGTTTTCCTTCTTGTACAGACTCTGTTGAACATCCTAAAGTACCACAGGGATCCCAACAAAGATTATCTTGCATGATATACCAGCAGGGCCCAAGTATCTTACCTAATCACAGAGTTGGCATTTACAGAACCCACACCATCCACTGATATGAGATCCCAAGTGAAGGACAAAGCACCAAGAGATGAAAAGATATTGTCTGTAGAAAAACAAATAAACTTAGGTCTGATTCAAACATGACACATGTATAATTTGCATGGTGAAGGGAAGAAAGGATGAAAGGAATAAATGGAAAAAAAATCCTCATTTTTCATTCATTCATCCATCCATTCATTTACTCACTCATCCATCCATCCATCCATCCATCCATTTATTAATTAATTCATCCATCCATTTATTCATTCATCCATCCATCCATTCATTCATCCATCCATTTATTCATCCATCCATTCATTCATCCATCTATTCATCTATTCATTCATCTATCCATTCATCCATTTATTCATTCATCATTCATCCATCCATTTATTCATTCATCCATCCATCCATTCATCCATCCATTTATTCATTCATCCATTCATTCATTCATCCATCTATCCATCCATCCATCCATTCATCCATTTATTCATTCATCCATCCATCCATCCATCCATTCATCCATCCATCCATTCATTCATTCATCCATCCATTCATTCATTCATTTATTCATTCATTCATCATTCATCCATCCATTTATTTATTCATCTATCCATCCATCCATTCATTACCTTCTTCATCAAAGGCTTGTACTTCTAGTACAGTAGGAGCTTCACCAAGAAACAGTTCTCTGCTTGTTGATATCACTTCAATCTTCTCTATTTTAGCCACAAAAACATCACACTCCAACAGAATACCAGTCACTGAAATGATAAAGATTGAATTGTCAAACTTGCAGTGTTTAAAATGTCTGCTGGTGCTGGTAACTTGGCCAATATTATTGAGACACTTTAATAGGCTAGGGTCCAACATCGAACCTGTCATGTGCCGTACCTAATTGTAATTCAGGTCAACCCATATAATTAAGTTCAACAGGTGGAGTCAAACATCAAACTTAATTCAGTCGAACCCCTCTAATGTCGCATAGTGAGACAGGCCCTGTTGAATTTATTATAGCTGTTGAACCAAATAGAATCTGCCGTACCAAAATGAGTTAGACACCACTCTTTTGCAGAACTACACATGTAGTTAATTCAACAACTAGGTACAGCACATGACAGGTTCAACGTTTGACCCTAGCCTTAGTTACACTCTAGTAAATGCACAGTTACAGATGCCTAAGTTGCAATCCCAGTGCCTACATGGCAAAGGTGTAAAAAGAGAGAGGAATCAAAGCTCACCCTCTTCTGTTGCAATAACTTCAGCCATCTGTTTGTCAGGTTGTCTTCTCTGTACTGTGATGATTGCTGAACGAGAACAAATCTTTCCATACGGCTGAGCTATTGGGTGGAAAAGCCATTATGAACCATGATAAATGTATCTGTTTATTAGTTTAGTTTATCTTAAAGTGCAACTAACCCCTGTGAGATTGTTTTAAAAATCTATTCAAAATATGCTGAATAGTTGGTGGGCTCAGTATTTTGTGATTTGAACCTTGCGTTTATGAATTATAGAGGTTTGAAATCTCAATATGTAAATTTGATGATGTCTACCAAGACTTCATTTATTATACAAAAACGCCCTTGTGCTGATTATTGACATTTGAAAACTTACAGAATATTTTCACAGTCTTTATAAATGATTTTATAACTTTTTTGTTCATTTCAAAAAATAAGTTCTTCTTGAAAAAGTCTAAATAAGTTATGGCAAATTCCTTACTGGACGTCATCAAATTTGAATATATTTTTAAAACAATCTCATAGGGGTTAGTTGCACTTAATGTACATGTTGTATTTGTAAAATCACTGTAATTCTTTGTTAAGGGTGGTTATTAAAGTATATTATTATTCAAGCTCCCAATACACATCCTCAACTTGTAGGACTAATATTAATAGCACAGGAGTTCTACTGGAGTATATGGTCATGACCATATAGAGATGATTTTAGATTTAAGTCTCCCCGATTAGTAGGGCACTTGTGCCCAGCTAGAAGATTTATTGAGACTTTAATAAAGTTATTATTATTATTATTATGATATATGTCATGATTATTATTATTATTGCAATGCTAATAAATACCATAGAATCCCGGTTATAAGCCCCCCCCCCCCCCCCCCCCCCCCCTCCCCCAATTATAAGCCCACCACAAAACCCTTACAAAGTTATATAAGCCCAGGGCATATAACTGGGATTCTACGGTATGTAACAATTTATTGGCAGATGGATGTGACAATAGGTGGTGCTGATTTTTGAAGTAGCTGCTAGAGTTTGCTAGCTAGCTTACAATGAAACCCAAAACATCTTACAACTGTATACTTGAAGTGTGGCCATGAAAATCACAATGCATTCAAAAATCTCCTGTCAAGATCGTCGTCAAATGAACTAATTTTTCTAGGATTTGTTAAAGTCCTGACACACCTATGTCGCTTGATTGACATCTGATTATTTTCCAAACAGACGATTGTTTGAAGTTCGCACTTCAACGATAATGGTTATAATAACTTCTTCAATAGCTGCATGCATAGCGCTGTCTATTTGCATTATAAATAAGGAAAGGGGGAGGGGATGGGGAGAGAGAAGGGCCTGAATGGTACATACTTTGTGACTTGTATTTCTAACACATGAAATGTGATAACCCCTGCAAATAGCTGACCCACCCAGAAAGTACATGTATGTACCAAAGTCACATACAACATTATGTTAGGAAAAACTGTGAGTTCAACAATCTACATTTATGTAACACTATTTCCATCAAATCAATTTCAGGTAATACTCGTTTGAACAAAATCATAGTAAATTCATACAAGGCTTCAAAAAACAGGAAATTGTTTTCGTGACATGTTTTGACAGTTTGTGTAGTTATCTCCAGGGTATTGTAGTCTTACCATTCTCGTCTTCGTCTGTCAAGTATAGAGGAGTAACTGTTGCTACCTCGGGTCTATTTGATGACCTACGTACAAATACATCGTGGTGTTATTTAAGCTCAGTATATAGAGGAGGTCTATAATACAATTATGCAGGCATGGCGGGAAAGTCTTACCAAGCATAGCAGCCATCTACGGCTTTTAGAGTGAAATTCACGGGTACAGAACCCATAGCTGAGTAAGGCAGCAATATCTGAGGCATATTAAGGGTAGTGTGCTGTCTTTGTGCCATAAGTAGAAGAGGAAATAGCAGAAGAAGGCAACAAAAACTTTTTACAAGTCTCGGCGCCATTTTGGATGAGCGAGCACGTGGGCACAGAAATGGTCAGCGTTAGTATTCATCAAAATACAGATTTGGTATCCCTGTGTTTTTATTTTGGGTTGCTGCGCGCTCTGGAATTTTTCCCGTTTTATTTCCCACTAATAGCCCAACTAGACAATTATTTTACATATGTGACTCGATGGAACAATGGTCTAATAGGTTTATCTGAAGCTATGGCTTAGGGGCCGAATATCCCCTCCTTCACTGACCTTTTGGTTGACCTAGCGCGGGCACCCTCTACGTAAATCGATTCGATGTCTCAGCTTCTTATAGAATGTCTCGTGGAGGGGTGGGAGAGGCATTAGTTTGGTTGATCCAATAGGTAAGGGATACCCCTGGCGCTCAGGGTGGAAAAAATAATATTAATAATCATCTTTTTTACTTCATTTAATTTATTTCCTTTTTATATTTCATCTCTTCAAACTTTAGCATGATAAATATTTTGATATTTATTTTTACTAAATTAGTATTTTTATCGATGTTTGCTATGAAGATCATTCAAGGTCTTTTGCACCTGGCTTGGTCCCATGATGCCTTGCACCCCACCCTTCTCTCAAGTACCAACGAACGAGCAAGTGTACTGATCAATGAAGAGTTAGATTACCTCGAAAAACATGCCTTTATACTAACCTCTGCAGTAAAGATAAGAACGAGAATTGAAAACACTTCATCCAGGAATGGCAACAAGTACAAACGGCACCAGAAGACGAGCGAAGGACGCCGATGGACTGATCGAAGGTCCAAAGGTACAATTATTGTCGATCTTTTGACATTTCGCTTTTCAATCATTACAATTCCAGCCTCAGATCCTCTAAAACACACACTGTGATAGTGTACCAGGGTTTATAGAAAGAGCAGTGAAAACGTGATCGATATTTCGTTGAAACTGACAATCTTGAGATGTTGAGATAGATGATAGATAGTTGTCAAATAATCATGTTGTCAAATATTGTTGAATATTATTCTTCTCATCACCGAAAATCAACCATTACTACGCTAATAATTGTAAACCAGATCGATCTGTAGTGATACTAACTATCTGTGTCTATTAACTGACTGTAGATACTGTAAAAGTCGTGGTTAAATAGATGCAGATGGTCATATTGATCTGGTTTGCCGCAAAAAAAAGAATCCACAAACAAAGGCACAAGTTCACAACCTTGTTCATGCATTACATTATTAAGATCAATTGATATTTTATAACATCTCAAAGCTTTCAAATCTATCCATTCCTTTTGATAGCCAATACTTCTGTAGATGGTGATTTGCTTCGTTGTTTGTACCCTTTTTCCACCAATTTTTTTTTTCTAATTCTGAATAATACCTGTATTTGCTCAAAAAGCGTGTGTTCCATAGTTAATCTTAATCAATTTATCATGTAGAAGATTATAGAAGCCTATTTATATTTTATTGGTGTTATTTAAACTATGTTATTTTGTAAATATACTTGGAATAGTAGTAATATACAATACATGTATGTACAGTATGGTTGCTTTTTAAGGGTCATTTATAAGTTTATTATTAAATATTATGGCCTTTTATTGATCATACTATTTGTATGTTATTTATACCAGGAACAAGATCAGATCGAGAACGATATGACTGCCTCTGTAAGTATCATATTATGTCTCCTGTTACGCCACACAATGTAAATGCATTGTACGTAAACTATGTGAGAGTGTCTGAAGGATCTCCTTGCCACGCCAAAGACAAAGCATTTCCAATTTATATGGTGAAGCTATAATAAGCTAACATCTCATCCACAAAAGGTCATCCCCTACTTTAATAGCCTCCTTAGCAGTCGCCCTTAGTTTCGATCCCCTACTAGGAGGTGGCTACAATACAGGTAATAAAGACATCAGTAGAAATGACCAAATCATAGAATCCCCTCAAAAACAACCACTCTAGAACTGTTTTCTTGCAAGAGTTCCAAGATTGTAGCTTAATGATTTGTAATTTAAATTATTGACAGGTTCAAATCTGCCACTTAAAACTTGTACAGATCTCTGACAAGGGAAAAGGAAGAAATTTAAAAAATCATTTTTTTGCCAGCATTTTGTGATATCTGTTTATCATTGAAATTGCTTTGGGTGACAGATAAAGACTGGTTACCATAGCAACGTCGGAATAAATTGATATTGCTTTTTATTTGTTTATGTTTTTAATATATAAATACAGGTCATGTAGAAATAGTAGTTACTTAATGGCAGTAATACATGTATCAGAGTGGTGTGTGAAAGAACTGTGTGAATTTAACAAATTTCTATAATTAATTTTACAAAAAATTTCCTTTAAATTCTATGTATTTCATTCTACACGCCGGTCACCTGTCCTAGTATTGGTGTAATTACTTTTATCATAATCTATTTACATATTCAATTCTTTTTGAACAAAAGATTGTATAGTATGGTAATTAATGCAATTTTACTAAGACCAGTAAGTTTAAAAAAATAGAGGATTAGGATAGAACTAATTTACATCAATAGAATATCACTTACTGTGTTGTCAAAAGCTGTGCATATTGAATATATTATACTTAGAAACCATGACCAAATTCATCTGTCATTTACTCAAACAGTGAATGTTTCCTACAGCTGGTACCTTGACGGTGCTGGTACCTATACATACAGTTGTACAGTTGTTCTCTTATGATGTTGTACATTGTATAACTTTATATTATTAGTTATACACGCAACAGTATTGTTTATTAAGTAATTTAAGCATAACACCATTGAGTTGAGAAACTTGTTATAATATTCATGTACAAATATAGTTAATATATTAATCTAATCTATTATTATTACTCGGGCTAATGCCGAGTTATAAAATGCGGTGTTTTTTTTCGGTCACAAAAAACCGCTGACCAATGGTTCACATGGTGACCAACGGCTCACATGATCTCCACATGGTATATCTAATCAACACAAGACTCGATGCCATTTTCGACGACCAAACTTGCGAAGGAAATCGATGATGTCTTTGGTAATGAATATTGTCTGTCAATTCTTGATAAACTATGCTCATCTCGCTTACAAATGCACTCGCCGTTTGTGGTAGGCTCACACTAAAAGATGATGAGCGTTTTCGGACCGAGCCGTTCCTCGATAGAACAAGTATAAACAAGAATTGAATCAAGATTACACGATTGTCAAGTTGCTGAAATAAAGTGAACTTATCTAACGCTTCCATCGCCATAGGAGTTAAACTGAATATCAACGCGAGAGCCAAGCAGAATTCCTGTTAAAAGAGTTAACGTGTGTTTAAGAAAAGGAGGAAATTAAGACGATACGTTCGACTTTAATATCACAAATTCATCATTTCGTCAAGAACGTAAGTTTATGTAATGCTCGACGTGTTTATCCGAACCGTTTATCCAGACACCTACAGGAGTAGAAGACATTCTTCCTTGAGAACAAACCTTTGTTGCTCAACTCACCATATAATTGCACGAAAGCAAAGACTAAAGGCTTTACTAAAACGTTTTAAGATAAAATGTATTGCAATATTGTCACTAATGCATGGTTTCAGGCAAACCTTCAAGATTCATTAGCTGCCAGTGTGCATTGTGTACAGATATAGAAACAAATCCTGGTCCTGCTCCACTCATTGATCCTACTAAATCAATAAGAGCACCTTACAGCCAGAGTAATATTGTAGTATTCGGTCAAAATGCAGGACAGCAATGTGTAGCAATGTCACTATCTGCTTTGATATACAATAACAGACTATCAATAAACTCGCCTACTGACATTGTGCAAATAATGGATATTGGGAATCAGTTGTATTCGATTCAAGCTTATCACAATTAGCCAGACAGTCATTTTTAATGTTAACAGAATTGCCAACAATGATGACAGTATTTGATACAGACTATACAGTGAAAGCTACACAAGTAATGTACATGGTGACAACTCCATTGAGGATTATACATTTTGCATGCCCCTGGATAGAGCTTGTAGAAAACTACAACTCATTTATATTAACAATAGGATACATTAGTGTTGGTATCTACTGTATTGGTGATGGCGGATTCAAAATATTTGATTCTCATGCTAGGGATTTATATGGTATGAGTCATCCCCAAGGTACATCTGCCCGGGGGGGTACTCCCTTTGTCCAAGTGGTAGGGGTGATCGGCGGTCCTTTTAGGGTTGAAAATATTTCCTGTGTGTACCTTTTAGGGTTCCGATACAAAAGTCAGTTACGTAACACGAGTCCGTACCTTTTACTGGGTCAATTGAAAGAACAGAAGAAAGATATTGTCCAGTCACTGATTAAACGATATCAGTACAATCACTTTTTCGCCATATATGGTCGTACCTTTTAGGGGTTGAAATCAACATGGCTTCAACAGCTCTTTTAATTTTAACTTTTAATCGTTTTCAAAACCGACCACCGATCACCCCTACCACTTGGACAAAGGGAGTCCCCCTCCCTCCCCCCCCCCCCCCCCCCCCCCCCCCCCACCTCCCCCCCCGGGTACATCTGTATTATATTAGAGGTATCATCAATCAGTTGCTTAGTAAATTACATCATCCATTGTCAATAAGAATACAGACAATGGAAAACTGCTTCCAATTTGTTAACTACACTATAACCTAAACACACTTCGCCTCATTTCTTAAATAAATGGATAACTGACTACAATGAAGATGTATGATGATTCATTGATGCTAACTTCGAAACCATAATCTTATTCACAGTCTATCTTTTCAATTATCGCCGATCTTTTCAATATCCAACATCACATACATCTATGTCCTCGAAGAAAATGGAAGAAAGGGTTCCTCAAATTTACTTCATGTCACGGCCCCACATCTTGGCAGCCCGAGTAAACGCCACCCTGGCGTCTTGTTGTTATAGTTGTATGCATAGAATATTAGAATGTATAGTGGTGGTGTGTGTGAGAGTACAGTGTCCCCCAATTAGTGCGCAAGCGCTAGAACACATTGGACACTTAAATAAACAGTCATTTATTTATTTATTTTATTATATTATTATAATTTAATAATACTAATTTAATAAGTAATAGATACAATATGAGCGGCCGAACTGTATGGTATTTCGGCTCGCCATTGTAAATACCATACAGTTCAGATGCGAATATTGTATCTGACTTATCGAATCCAACGATGTATAAGTGGATGTTTTACTATAATTTGGATGATAGGAAACAGTTTGGCCGAGAAAATCCAAGTTAAAGTTGAATGCAAATAAGGACGATTCTGTATCCGATTTACAGATGTCTGCTACGCTTATGATTTGAACTATTGTATTTCCCTCATTAATTATTCATGAATTTGATAATACTAATTTGATAATACTAATTTAATAATACTAATTTAATAATACTAATTCAATAATCTATAATTCCAGGATGTCAAAGAGAAGGCAGAAGAACCTGAACCAGTAAAAGAGCAAGATTTTCCAGGAGTGCTACCTACCATGCAGCCAAAATGGAGGAACTGGTGGATCAGAGGAATATTTTCAATAGTCATGATTAGCGGCTTTGTTATTGTCATGTACATAGGTCCTTTGGGAATTATACTGCTGGTAATGCACTTATAATAGTATGATGGTGATGATTTTGATAGGTAGTGAGAGTGGTGATAGATGATGATGATGACTGTAAAATATGATGATGATAATGATAGTAGTTGAGGTGGTGATTGTTTTGATGCTTATGGGAAGAGATAAGAGTATGATGATGATGATGATTATAGTGGTGAAAGTGTAGATGATGATGATGATTATAAAATATTATGTTAATATTAATGGTAGTGATGATGCTGACAGATCTGTTATTGATCGATTGTGATGATGATGACAGTAAGAATGAAGATGCTATAATGATGACAATGATGATGATGATTATGAAATGATGATGACAATGATGATGATGATGATGATTATAAAATGATGATGATTATATAAAATGATGATTATAAAATGATGATGACAATGATGATGATGATTATAAAATGATGATGATTATAAAATGATGATGACAATGATGATGATTATAAAATGATGATGAATGATGATGATGATGATGATGATTATATAAAATGATGATGATTATAAAATGATGACAATGATGATGATGATTATAAAATGATGATGACAATGATGATTATAAAATGATGATGACAATGATGATGATGATGAAATGATGATTATAAAATGATGATGACAATGATGATGATTATAAAATGATGATGATGATGACATGATGATGATGATGATGATATAAAATGAAAATGATGATGAAAATGATGATGACTGATGATGATGATGACAATATTCTGAGGATGATGATGATAATGATTATATGATTCATGTGCGCTAAAAGGATCATATGAGCTGATTATTTATCATCACCATGCAGGTCCAGTGTCTACAAATCAAGTGTTTTCTTGAAGTGATTACCATTGGATACCAAAAATACAAGAAATATAACTTACCATGGTTTAGATCACTTAGTTGGTATGTATCTATCCTCATTCTAACCAGCTTTCTAACCAAAACTCGAAGGCTCTGGTAAGAGAAAAACTGGAAGACCCAGATTCTAGGTCGTCAGATATGCGCATGCTCAATATTATCTAACTTAATTGAAATGTAGATGAAGTTTTGTTAGAGCCTCGGCGAGCACTTTGCTGAAGTCTGCCATTTTGTCACAGGAAGTTAGAAAATATTGAGCATGCGCATATCTGACGACCTAGAATCTGGGTCTTCCGGTTTGTCTCTTACATGTACATGTACCAGAGCCTTTGATTTTCCTTAGAAAGCTGGGAAGGGTCTGAATATGAGAATGTATCTATCCTCTAATAACACACAGCCCTCGACCAATCAAAACGCTCATAGCATATCAATAATAATTATTACATAACATCATATAATCTTTTACAGGTATTTTCTTGGATGTTCAAACTATTTCTTTTATGGCGAGAGTGTCAGTGACTTTATCCATGGAAAACCAGGTGAAGATACTGAGGTATAGATTATTTCATTATTTCATGACTTTTTGGTTGTAATTTATGTACAAGTCGTGTACTGTTGACCAGCAACTAACATCGTCTTTTCTTCTCATTTCATTTGTAGGATGTCGTCAGGGCTTACTTCAATTATCATAGATTTATATCATTTATATTATACATCATTGGTATGTTCAACCTTGTATATGTTATGGGCCTCGTCAAGTAAAAACAGACCTTGTGACATCATTTGAAACACTCACAGAAAATTACAAATCCCAGGCCCCATAGCTTGTAGACCAAAAGACAGTGGTAATCTCTTGGTAGTCTGACTCTTAGCAAACAACTACACAAGAGAGATGTGGAAAATATTGATCAAATTACTAAACAAAAACACACACTCTAAAATTGCAAAAATGTCACAAGTTCCTATTTTTCCTTACTGCAGCCTGTTATTGTTGCCTCTGTGGATTAGTCACTTTATTATTCACAAGTCTTATTCTTTTCTGTTTCTGTTTTGTGTTTTAGGTATCATTTTATTTGTGTTAAGTCTCAAAAAAGATTTTTACAAAGTCCAGTTTTCATTGGTAAGTTGATACAGTCAACTCTCACATGACAGACTTTAAGATAATAATAATATTAATAATAGATGGATGCCTCTAGTCTAGTCTGTTGCACTGTTTTGTCAAAAAATACTCAGACAAGTAAAAGTTGTACATCACACCTCACCAGTATCTACATGTACACCATTACAGTGTGTACAATCATTATAATTGTACTCGGCCACTATCTACACCATTAATGGGTGTAAAGGGGTTGGATTTAAAGGGGTTTGGTTGAGTGAAGAGCCTTGTAGGGGACTTTGTGTCCTATTGTTTCTTTACCTGCCTTTTGGCTAACTGTACAATAAATAAATAGTTCATCAATTACAGTGTGTACAATAATTATAACCTTACATTGTTGTTGTTGTGATATAGTTTGGTTGGACACATGTTACCCTTCTTATTGTAGTTACACAGTCACACTTTATCATGCAGACACTCTTTGAAGGCATAATGTGGTAAGTATCATTAATGTTGACTATCATGTTTAACATCTATTGGATTCTAAATGATTACATGTAAATTTGAAGGGCCGACCAGGCCATAATAAAAGATAATAATAATAATAATAATTATTATTATTATTATTACTTTGAACCAAGGATTAAAATTAGGGAGTTTTGAGTTGTCATATGACATAGAGGGTTCTATCGCAATTTATGGGGTTCGAACAAGATCCAGAGCCAGTTTGGTTTGAGTCATTGCTGTGACAGATTTCATGGATGTTGTTTGTACATGGAAAAGCAGTTAATGTTATAAGTACATGACCCCACTAATATGCCCACTCAAGAGCATTACATTGAGCATAATGTGATTCTTCTTTATACAGGTTCTTGTTGCCTGTCAGTATGGTCATCTGTAATGATATCTGGGCCTATATATTTGGTATGTAGAAACACTCCCTACCTCTTACAACATCTATGGGTTCCCTGTGTAGTTACTGGTGGGTTAAAGATTGCCACAGGGATCCCATAAATCATACATGTACAATAGATATGCTCCTCTACAAACATCTCATCTTCTAACAACCCTTATGGGTTCCCTGTGCCAGGAGTGACCACAGGGATCCCATAAATCATACATATACACTAGATATGCTCCTCTTCTAACAACCCTAATGGGTTCCCTGTGTCAGGAGTGACCACAGGGATCCCATAAATCATACATAATTTATACACTAGATATGCTCCTCTTCTAACAACCCTAATGGGTTCCCTGTGTCAGGAGTGACCACAGGGATCCCATAAATCACACATGTACACTAGATATGCTCCTCTTCTAACAACCCTAATGGGTTCCCTGTGTCAGGAGTGAGGTCACATAAAAATGGCTGAAAAGGGGTTGCCACAGGGATCCCATAAATCTTTTACTTTGAATTTGTTATGCAATAATTATTTTACATTTGTAACTTGTCTTCTATAGGTTTTTTCTTTGGTCGTACACCACTTATAAAGGTATGTATCCTAATTCTATATGAGTTATTATATATCTACCATTAATTTCATCTTTGTTACATGTATTGTTTAGCTTTCTCCCAAGAAGACATGGGAAGGCTTCATTGGAGGAGGGTTTGCCACTGTCATATATGGCTGGCTGGTAAGTTTATTATTCATTATTCAATAAAGTATCTATTATTTTACAATAACAGAGCGTAATATCGCAATCTGATTGGCTCTCAGCCATTGTCAATAAGAGTACAGACACATAGAATGACGAATCGTAATATTGCAATCGCAAGCTGATTGTCTGTATTCTTACTGACAATGGATTAATTTTATCTATCTATTAAATTTTAATGACATATTTTGTTGTATAATAATAACTAGACGAGCGTGAAGTCGGGCTTCTAAATGAAATGTAACCTATTTGAACTCAATATGTGCAGTGCGATTGATGTTGCTCGTTTTTTCGATAGATGCTTTGTTATTTCAGTACTGCGAACTTTACAGTATACTCAAAAAACGTTAATTAGCAGCCATCGCAAGCGCGTGTTTCAATCTAAATGTAGATTTAGACGAAAATGACTTATATTCTTGATTGACTCCCCTGCTTTCCCTGATGGTTTGTGCTTTCTAATTGGCCAACTTTTATCTACTACGTGCGATGTCTCGTCTTGATAAGCCATGTAATTTTTGATTATAGCGGCCGACATATTTTTTGGGGTCGACGAAGAACGCTCTGCATTTTAGATCCACAGGAAATAATAATAATAACTTTATTTATATAGCGCTTTTAACATGGACAACTTACAAAGCACTTTACAACTGATACAACTAAAATAAACGTAATCATACTCCAAAAATAAAAAATCTTAAACCTAATCCTAAGTATTAAAAATAGAGTTAATACAGTGCCCTATTGAAAATCACGTTATGTGACATAGGCCATCTGTCTAAAGAATGTCATTATTACATTATTATTATTATATAATACTGTCTTATGTGTGTCAACCAGTTTTTGAGTGGTCCGGTTTTCAAACTTTGTTTTTCATAAAAAAATATCCGAATAATTACAAATATAAATAAATTGAAACTGTTTTATTCGAAAAGTGGTCCGGTTGAAACTGGACCAACCATACTGGCGGCTACGGCCCTGTAAGCATGGCGTTAATGAAGTGACGATGATAGTAAATGGCAATGATGATGATGATGATGGTAATGATGATGACAGTGTTTGTGATGATGGTAATGATGATGACAGCGTTGGTGATGATGGCAATGATGATGACAGTGTTTGTGATGATGGTAATGATGATGACAGCGTTGGTGATGATGGTAATGATGATGACAGCGTTGGTGATGATGGATGGAACATTATAATGTTCTTTTTCCTTTCACAGGCTTGTCACATTATGTGTCAGTTCCAGTATTTTGTCTGCCCAGCGGAAGTAAGTGATATATGCAGCAGTTATGAGATTGTTGTTGTTTTAGTAGGAGTTTCTTCAACCAATAATTTGTATATTTTTGAACCATTGTACATCAGCTGAGGGTTGGAATGCAATGATGGCTTAGTTGGTACAAGTGAAGAGCCACTTTGGGACAAGTGAAGAGCCACTCTGTGGATACATTGTTCAATAAACCATTAGTAGTAGTAGTAGTAGTAGTAGTAGTAGTAGTAGTAGTAGCAGTAGCAGCAGCAGCAGCAGCAGCAGCAGCAGCAGCAGCAGCAGCAGCCACCAGCCACCAGCCACCAGCCACCAGCCACCAGCCACCAGCCACCAGCCACCAGCCACCAGCCACCAGCCAGCCAGCCAGCAGCAGCAGTAGTAGTAGTAGTAGTAGTGAGTGGCCTTCTAAGCGATGAGGTGCCCAGTTCAATTCTTCATGACCTCACATCCTTGTTTCGACTTCCTTCTAATTCGTGTAGCTCAGTGCAGCTTTAAATACCTGTAGGACAGAGCACTGATGAGGGAGGGGGTAAAAGGGTGCACCGTCCACCTCCTGGGAGACCACTTTCGGGTGAAGGGGCACGGACATTAAATATTGACATGGACATTAAACATTCTCCTTGAAGCTCTAAAACACTGTGAAATTGTGTATTGAAATAATTAAGTCGTGTTTCTTCTTTATTGCAGTATGTAAAGAACTCTCCCTTTTTGTTTGCAATGACTTGCAATCCATCACCATTATATGTTCTCACTCCATACAACCTACCTGCTCCTTTGAAGTTTTTAATGAATTTAGTAAGTACAGAATTGATTGAGTCATTTATTTGTATCCTTACATACCAGTGGCCCTGATACTATATGACTATGTTATAAAAAATATGATGCTAACTACACTATGTGTACAATCTATCCATTCATTCATCCAATTCCAACCATTAAATTTTGTACATCCACCCATCCATCCTAGTCATTTATCCATCCATTCATTTATCCATCCATTCATTTATCCATCCATTCATCTATCTGTCCATCCACCTGTCCATTTATTCATCAATCTATGTGTATTTGATGTCTGCTTAACATATCCATACATTTCTTTTTCCATTCTTTCAACCAACAAACTTGTCCTTGTTTGTAGGGTGGATCGCAGCAGAGTGTTGTCTGGGTGTACCCCATGCAGCTACACTCTCTATCATTGGCACTTTTTAGTTCTATTATTGCTCCATTTGGTGGATTCTTTGCCAGTGGTTTCAAGAGAGCTTTCAAAGTCAAGGTACATTTGTGATGTTGAGGATGATCATATGCTGGTGGTGATGATGATGATGAATATGATGATTAAAATATAAATGACTGACACCTGCTGATGGTGTAATGATGATGACAATGATAGTGGTGGCTGATGATGTTGGTGAGATGATGATGATGATGATGGTGTTGGTTGTGTTGGTGATGATGATAGTGATGATGAAGGTCGTATAGTGATGATGGTAATGATGATGATGAGATGATGGTGGTGAGATGATGGTGGTGGTTGTGTTGACGATGATGATAGTGATGATGAAGGTCATATAGTGATGATGGTGATGATGATGATGAGAGGATGTTGGTGAGATGATGGTCGTGGTGGTGATGGTTGTGTTGGTGATGATGATAGTGATGATGAAGGTCATGGTGATGATGGTAATCATGATGATGAGATGATGATGGTGTTGGTTGTGTTGGTGATGATGATAGTGATGATGAAGGTCATATGGTGATGGTAATGATGATGATGAGATGATGTTTGTGAGATGATGATGGTGTTGGTGATGATGATAGTGATGATGAAGGTCATATAGTGATGATGGTAATGATGATGATAAGATAATGATGGTGTTGGTTGTGTTGGTGATGATGATAGTGATGATGAAGGTCATATAGTGATGATGGTAATGATGATGATGAGATGATGTTTGTGAGATGATGATGGTGTTGGTTGTGTTGGTGATGACGATAGTATGATGAAGGTCATATAGTGATGATGGTAATGATGATGGTGTTGGTTGTGTTGGTGATGATGATAGTGATGATGAAGGTCATATGGTGATGATGGTAATGATGATGATGACATGATGTTTGTGAAATGATGATGGTGTTGGTTGTGTTGGTGATGATGATAGTGATGATGAAGGTCATATAGTGATGATGGTAATGATGATGATGAGATGATGGTGTTGGTGATGATGATAGTGATGATGAAGGTCATATAGTGATGATGGTAATGATGATGAGATGATGATGGTGTTGGTTGTGTTGGTGATGATGATAGTGATGATGAAGGTCATATAGTGATGATGGTAATGATGATGAGATGATGATGGTGTTGGTTGTGTTGGTGATGATGATAGTGATGATGAAGGTCATATGGTGATGATGGTAATGATGAGATGATGATGGTGTTGGTTGTGTTGGTGATGATGATAGTGATGATGAAGGTCATATAGTGATGATGGTAATGATGATGATGAGATGATGTTTGTGAGATGATGATGGTGTTGGTTGTGTTGGTGATGATGATAGTGATGATGAAGGTCATATAGTGATGATGGTAATGATGATGATGATGGTGTTGGTTGTGTTGGTGATGATGATAGTGATGATGAAGGTCATATAGTGATGATGGTAATGATGATGATGAGATGATGTTTGTGAGATGATGATGGTGTTGGTTGTGTTGGTGATGATGGTAGTGATGATGGTAATGATGATGACGAGATCATGATGGTGAGATGATGATAGTAATGGTTATGGCCTTGATAATGATTGGTGCTGATAAGATAATTGTCTTTCAGGACTTCAGTGATACTATTCCTGGACATGGTGGTATCATGGATAGATTTGACTGTCAGTTTATCATGGCCACCTTTGTACATGTCTACCACTTTACCTTTATCAGGTGAGAACAACCATTCCACACACTCATCCCACACACTAGTTTAGCCACAGAATACCTTATTGGCAAATTCAAACATGCCAGGGAAATTCATTCCTACCGCACACAACATTATTGCGCCTTACTCTAACTACTAAATACCAGGGTAGCTTTCAGATAAATGGAGCACACACATCATCATTACCATCATCTCACCAACATCATCATCATCATCATCATCATTTCACCAACACAACCAACACCATCATCTCACCAACATCATCTTATCATCATCATCATCTCACCAACATCATCCTATCATCATCATCATCACCAACACAACCAACACCATCATCTCACCAACATCATCTTATCATCATCATCATCATTTCACCAACACAACCAACACCATCATCTCACCAACATCATCTTATCATCATCATCATCTCACCAACATCATCCTATCATCATCATCATCACCAACACAACCAACACCATCATCTCACCAACATCATCCTATCATCATCATCATCTCACCAACATCATCCTATCATCATCATCATCACCAACACAACCAACACCATCATCTCACCAACATCATCCTATCATCATCATCATCTCACCAACATCATCCTATCATCATCATCATCACCAACACAACCAACACCATCATCTCACCAACATCATCTTATCATCATCATCATCTCACCAACATCATCCTATCATCATCACCAACACAACCAACACCATCATCTCACCAACATCATCTCATCATCATCACTATATGACCTTCATCATCACCAACACAACCAACACCATTGCCATCATCTCACCAACATCATCATCATTACCATCATCACTATATGACCTTCATCATCACCAACACAACCAACACCACCACCATCATCTCACCAACATCATCTCATCATCATCATTACCATCATCACTATATGACCTTCATCATCACTATCATTATCACCAACACAACCAACACCATCACCATTATTACCATTGTCATTATCACCATCGTCATGTAACTTTTCTACTTTCTGTATTTCAGGGCGCTACACCCTCGGAAACTTATCCAGCAAATACTATCCCTCAAACCAGAACAGCAACTTGATATTTTCAAAAAGCTTAAAGATGCTCTTTTAACCAGAGGTCTTTTGAAATAGAACAAGCTATGTAGGTCTACCCATTCTCTACTTTCTCATAGCACATAATGCTTTGCGCCTTGGGGGGCGGGGTAATACAAAAGAAAGTGGTGTTGCATAATTACATGGTTGACAGAAAGCTCCCATTTTCTTTTGTTAGGTAGGTAAACTTTATTTATACACGCTAAATGCCCGGCCGTCAACTATAAAAAAAAGCTGATTTCCACAAGGGGCGTGTGGTTACAAGTTAAGAAATAACAATACACATAAAATGTTATCTAATCTAATCTATGAAAAATAATAATAAATATATAATTAACAATGAGTCTTTACCCTGCCAAGGTGCAAAGCATTATGTGCTATGAGAAAGTAGAGAATAGTTAATAAAATGGAATGGTTTTGAAACCAGGCAAACATCATTGTTCTACGTTTTTGTTTTTAATCGTGACCGTGCACAAACAAAGTATATTTTGTATACAGCTATTTCAAAAAAGGTTGGTGAAGGTTTTGTTGCATCTTGCATACCAAGCCCGAAATGTATTGTGGATCATATGTAAATAATGTCAGCATGCACATACAGAAGAAAATATGCTGGCTCCATATTGCGAAGTTTGGGAAAATTCCCAGAGTTCATATTGTTGTGACCTTTCGCTGACTCCATTCACATCGCCCATAGTGCATTCTGGGCTTGCTATGCAAGATGCAACAAAACCTTCACCAACCTTTTTTGAAATAGCTGTATATCTAAATTTCAGTAAAATCCAAGGGTCTGGTCACTCGGCCATCGCAGTTGAGTGTCAGCATCAGGAGAGCTGGGTCCTACTCAACATCCATGTTGTTGGCTCTTTGAAGTTTGCCGAGCTTCATAACCATGCATTGCTATCGACTACCTGTACATGATGTACATATATAGATAAGGGAAGATTTAGCCAATAAGTGTCACTTGTGTGTTCGGTAAACCTATTACGTAATTGGCTATTACGACAATGCTACCAAGTTTGAGTATCTTTTTAAAGTTATTTTCTCCAGTCACAGAATATTTATTGTGTAAGGAATAGCAAGACAAAGATAAATAGCTTGTTTAAATTGCACCTTTTCAATAGAATACTCTCTGATCGATAGCACATGAAGGGCAGTGTTTGCCTGTCATTTGAAGGCAGATAATGAGATTCATGGACTTTTACCAGCTGATAGAAACCAAACAATAGAATACTCTCTGGTCGATAGCACATGAAGGGCAGTGTTTGCCTGTCATTTGAAGGCAGATAATGAGATTCATGGACTTTTACCAGTTGATTGAAACCAAGCAATAGAATACTCTCTGCTTGATAGTACATGAAGGGCATTGTTTGCCTGTCATTTGAAGGCAGATAATGAGATTCATGGACTTTTACCAGCTGATAGAAACCAAACAATAGAATACTCTCTAGTCGATAGCACATGAAGGGCAGTGTTTGCCTATCATTTGAACTAAGGCAGATAATGAGATTCATGGACTTTTACCAGCCGATAGAAACCAAGCAATAGAATACTCTCTGGTCGATAGCACATGAAGGGCAGTGTTTGCCTGTCATTTGAAGGCAGATAATGAGATTCAAGGACTTTTAACAGCTGATTGTATCTAAGCAAGGCATAAATTGAAAAATGTATCTTCATATATTAGTTAGAATCCGGTTGTCTTTTACGAGGGGTATGGACTGGCTCCCACATCTCGGCAAATTTTAAGCAAGTCTTAGGCCCTGTTTACATGAGAGAGAGATAACCCTAGCACCTATAGGGTCAACTCTATTGTTCGCATATTCGCTGTGGATGATAAAACAATAGAATTGTCCCTACTGCCAGGGTTATCTCTCTCTCTCTCGTGCCAACAGGGCCTAAATATTGGTGTCTCAACAGTATTGGATATTTTGGGACTTAATTTATGAACATTTTGGAATCTCAAATTTTTGTGTTTGATCAGAGTCTTTTAATTTTGCCATTTTACACGCTTTGCTAGGCATGATTCAGTCCAATCGTTTAAATGTTTTAGAAGTTAATTATTCATATATTTATAATAATGATTAGTTACCGTATGTGCATTTGGGAATCAGCCTCTACAGGCTGCAGAGGGATACTTATAATCAGTAGACACAGGAGCCCATAAGTAGGAGCATCCATGTAGCATTAAAATCTGTCACTGCATTTGAATAAGTTTGGCTATTTTTAGAACACAAAATTAACCAATCACTGTTGCAGCAAATTAACGAGTTGCAACAAATAAAATGAGTTGCAACAAATAAAACGAGTTGCTGCAAATAAAACGAGTTGTGCAAATAAAAAGAGTTGCTGCAAATAAAAAGAGTTGCAACAAATAAAAAGAGTTGCAACAAATAAAATGAGTTGCAGCAAATAAAATGAGTTGCTACAAATAAAAGGAGTTGCAACAAATAAAATGAGTTGCAGCAAATAAAATGAGTTGCTGCAAATAAAACTAGTTGCTGCAAATAAAATGAGTTGCAGCAAATAAAACGAGTTGCAGCAAATAAAACGAGTTGCTGCAAATAAAATTGGAAGTGCACAGTGATTGGTCAATTTCGAGAAATCATGTTCTAAAAATAGTCAAACTTGTTCAAATGCTGTGACCCAATATGTAGCATGGACTTCTGGGCTCCTGGTAGACGGGAATACAAGATGGGAGAAAAACAAAGTGCTGAGGTTAGGAGATTGGGAATGCTTGCTAATTTTATAACACAGCACCTTAGGAGTTAATAGTTATTGCTGTATTAATAATTGCTTATTGCTAGAACTTGTGATCTGTACATTTAACAAAATAGCACCTGTAGTTGTGAGACATACATGTAGCTCGTGTTGAGTTTTAATTAAATTGTATACAGTCATTTCAGAAAACATTGTCGCCAACCGGCCTCACCGACTACGCGACTAGACCAAATGGGAGTATGGGTAGAAATCACTGAAGCGGTTTAAAATCTGCATATCTGATTAGCCATGCCTCGAGCTTACAGTGAAGACCTACACTGGCGGGTTTGGATGATTTCATGGTCTTTCAACGACTGAACATTGTCACAGCACGGAATGTCCTTGACCGAAAATGAGTCATTGACACACTCTTATTTTCCTTGCGTAAAAAATAAATTTCCAAAGCGAATCATTTATTGCTTCAGTGATTTCTACCCATACTCCTGTTCGCTCTAGTCGCGTAGTAGTGAGGCCGGTCGCTGCAACAACATTCTGGGGGCACCTAACAAGCTCTAAGGCAATAGTTTCCGTGTGACGGGGAAAAAATGTGTCACCACATTTAATGTATTATACTTCGGTTTTGATCTCAGTAGAATGTCTCAGCAAGTCAGAAGCTGATTGGCTAATAACAGTGACAGAAGTATTCATTTAACATCACAATGTAAAGTTATCTGGGCAAGTTTGACATCCCAGGGAGGATTTTCCTTACGCGTAAGAGTAGTCTGCTCACGAGTCACAAGGTTTCATAGTTCTACTCCACGTCACAATGATTTTAGTTTATAACCCATTGCAGAACACTAGTAGTTATTATCCAGTCACAAAATCGCCAAGATAAACAAGCACATTTCAACTTAGGCCATGTTTATACTTGGTGGTTTACTGAAGTAAACGAGTTACCAAACCTTGGTAGAAATGAGAAAACTATTGTTTGTTCAGCGGTTAACCTTAGTTTTCTGATTTGTACCTTGGTAAAGTGCTCGAGTGTAAACACGGACTAAGTAAGGCCTAGTTCAAACACTGTACTTTCCAAGAGCTGTTCTTAATTACTTCAAAAGAAGCCACCTCATTGTCTATTGTTTAAATGAGAACGGCTCATGATTAGCACATCTGAACTAGGCCTAAGAAGACACAACAATATTGCCTTCAGTCAAATAGGGCTTGAAAAGAGCAAATTGCATCCCTGCAGCATACATGGTAGTACAAGACACTGAAGAATGTTATTGGGCACTAACATGTCATATGCAAACATCAATGCACAACTCAACAGTCTGTTCAAATGTTAGCAAATTAAGTTTAGAAGATTTGTAGAAATTTTTATAAGGTTAATTTTTATATTTTCTGCGACGTTCATTAATTTAAATATTATTTTCTATATTTCTTCGACATGATTATCAACTTAACTTCAACCAAACATGAGAATGAAGGTACAATGATTTAGAATCGTGAAATAAAGCTGGGGAAAAATGGAGTAAACAGTTGTTTTTATTTGGAGAAGGGAGATCACAATGTCTCCGAAGTACAAAATAGTTGCCCGAGTAGCAAGCTCTCACCCAACGCATCAAAAAGGGCAAGACATGTTGTTCTTGCCCGAGTAGCAAGCTCTCACCCAACACATCAAAAAGGGCAAGACATGTTGTTCTTGCCCGAGTAGCAAGCTCTCACCCAACGCATCAAAAAGGGCAAGACATGTTGTTCTTGCCCGAGTAGCAAGCTCTCACCCAACGCATCAAAAATGGCAAGGCATGTTATTCTTGCCCGAGTAGCAAGCTCTCACCCAACGCATCAAAAAGGGCAAGGCATGTTGTTCTTGCCCGAGTAGCAAGCTCTCACCCAACGCATCAAAAAGGGCAAGGCATGTTGTTCTTGCCCGAGTAGCAAGCTCTCACCCAACGCATCAAAAAGGGCAAGGCATGTTGTTCTTGCCCGAGTAGCAAGCTCTCACCCAACGCATCAAAAAGGGCAAGACATGTTGTTCTTGCCCGAGTAGCAAGCTCTCACCCAACGCATCAAAAAGGGCAGGACATGTTGTTCTTGCCCGAGTAGCAAGCTCTCACCCAACGCATCAAAAAGGGCAAGACATGTTGTTCTTGCCCGAGTAGCAAGCTCTCACCCAACGCATCAAAAAGGGCAAGACATGTTGTTCTTGCCCGAGTAGCAAGCTCTCACCCAACGCATCAAAAAGGGCAAGGCATGTTGTTCTTGCCCGAGTAGCAAGCTCTCACCCAACGCATCAAAAAGGGCAAGGCATGTTATTTCTTGCCCGAGTAGCAAGCTCTCATCAAACGCATCAAAAATGGCAAGGCATGTTATTCTTTTGCACTTCTCTTACAGGATCAGAATTGGTTTCATTACTTTTCTGTTTAAACACAAAACCATGCTATAAAAGGGCCTGTAGCGCTCACCTTCAGTTGCCGGTCATCTGTCAAAGTGTTGAGAGCTGACAGTACAGTAAGCTAACTGGATGCAAAATTTGAATTGAAAAGTGGTTTCAATAATATTATTACAGTAGAACCACACTAACTCAAACTCAGTTAACTCGAACACCCCACTAACTCAAACTGATTTTATTTTCCCATCCCTCAAATCAAGGTTAAATTTACCCCACTAACTCGAACAGTTTCCCATTTCCCTTGGGAGTTCGAGATAGCAGGGTTCTACTGTAATTCTTTACATCAAAAACACACATTCCCTTAAGTTGTTATCAATATTTTAAATGACAATATGGATGTCTGGCTAAGTTTTATTGATGTACAAAACCATTATATTTGAATCTTGAGTATAAGACGTGTATACAATATTTGAATATGTGATCTGGAATGTTGTGAAATGAAGGTGGCGCATTCCCTTTCATAGTGCAGTTTTGTGTTGTAAAGGTACAGGAGCTTAGTTTGAAAGCCCTGAAGTTCTTCATGACGTACAAATCATGACGACGTATAAAAATTCTCCTGCTTTAATAACCACTTTCGCCCATCAAACATTGTATATGTGATATGTATTTACAAGAAAGCTCTAGTGTTATCATGAATAAACAACATTGTACATCCTTGTACTTTTAAAGTTTTAAATACAAAATATTGTTGATATCGTTCGTTCGTCTACTCGTTGTCCTGCATCTCTTCTTCATCAACCTTTGGCGCTAGGTAGTAACTAGAAGAATGATAATAAAAATGTCTCACTTTTTGAGTTTAGATTCAATAATGAATATATGCAAGTAGTAGACTACTGTTTTATTTGAATTTTTGTACCAAATACTCACCGAATGTGGCCAACATCTTCAAAGCTGTATTCAATAACTGAGATGAATAAAATGCAAGACTTAAACACTTGATAAGGATATACTGGTAACGTGCTGCTTGAATAGACCTAATCCCATTTCAAACTATGTCATATCAACATTAGGGGTATCGAATGGTCAAGGTGAGACTCCAAGAAAAGGCATATTTTTACGAGCCAGAGACACTTTTTCACCGATTTCCTGTTTTCAAAATTTGAGACTGAGACAGCTTTTTGTGAAATCACGAGACTTCGAGACCAAGATTTTGCGAGACTCTGACTTTTTGAGGGGACCATTCAACACCTCTAACATTCTTTGTTCAAATTAGCAATGTATTTGTTCATATATAAAGAACAAAGATGTTATACTCTATTATTACTCTAGGGAATTAGGTCTATTACTACGTACTTGTGAGGAAATCACAAGTAGTAAGTTTACAAGGGACTTCTGTTAATCATTAACATGATTAAATAATTAAACAATCATTAAATAATAAAAACAAGACACTATATGTGTTCCTCGGCGGACTTCAGCAATGAGCGTTTGGTTTCCTCAGCAGCACATAGCGAATACACCTTTTACCCAGTTGCAATTTGTGGCCATAAAAAAAAGAAAGCCCATTTTTCAACTCGGTGTCCCACAGCTTGCCCGCCGAGTAATAAATTTAAAACATCAAATAATAATAATAATCAATTAATAATTAATCAATTTATATAGCGCTATTTCTAATTTATCCAATAGCGCTTTACAATAAAAATAAATAAAAATAGAAATAAAAATATAATAATAATATGCTGAATGCAGTATCTTGCTGAATGCAGTGTCTATGATTACATGTCGTGTCTAGGTGGTCATAGTGATATAAATGGCAGTAAACCTACCAAGTGGAACATCCTTCTTGAGTGAAATTGAAACAGTACTGGATAGTGGTGTTGCCTGTGAAAAACAAACTCCATGATTTCAATATCGATTTCATTTTATTTCTGGAGCAACTACTGTTGAACCTTTACTAACGGCCACCTCTTTGTGACAGGCAGCAAACCCATACGTGTACTGCTATTGAAACATGCCCACAACAGCCAACTCTACCACAAAATCTTGCTCATGATTGTGGAGAGGTTTGACAGTATTAAACCTTTTCGGTATTATGATACTGATAGATACTGATTATCAGTATCATATACTAATAATAATTATCTTACCTTGCTGAATAAAGCCATATATCGAAGTGCAAAAGTAAGGCTGACGGGATTAAGTTGCTCAATAGAAATCTGAAACAAAATTTAAAAGTGTTGATGATTTAATTGAAAACTGGTGACCTCCAGTGGCTACTTTCAGTTCCATCTTCAGGGGCATAGGCAGGGGGTCCCAGCGACCCCCCTTCCTCTAGGTCTACTCTTTAAATTTATATGTTTGAGGATGGAGGAGGGAGGATTTGGTGGTGATCGATGGTGTGACCCCCCTAATACCCCGACCCCCCACAAACCCCCCCCCCCCCCCCCAATGGAAAATCCTGGCTACGCCCCTGATCTTGCAACTGTTACATGTTAATTGTCCAGTAGGACTGTACACTACTTCATATTTAATTAAAACCCACAAACGGGACGTTAAAGAACCAGTATTACTCTTCGCACAAGAGTAAGGGATTGCCATGCAGTAAGTCAGGTATATGGGGGTGGAGTAATTGAGGCCAACCCTGTTGCAGGGATAACTGGTGAATGCCTCAGTCCTAGAGCATACAACAATGTGCAATTTTACTTTTCCATAAAATAAGGTGTTTAGAGCCACATCTTCAAAGTCGAGTGGAAATAATTCTTACCTGTTCTGACTTCTGGTCAACGCTCGCATTCTGTCGTAACGTGATCTTACCACTTCCTGAATCACCATTGACAGAGAAAGTGACTGCTTCCTTCATACAGGCAATGACCACAGAATCACCCATCTGGGATAAATCTCTGATGATTCTTTGGAACTCGTGCGAAGGCATTTTGATTGTGGCATCATATTTTTGATCCTTTTGGGATTAAAGATGAAATTATATTGATTAGAAAACATGATGATGACAGAAAGAAGATTGGTGCTGCTTGTGATGACAAGAAATGTTTGATGATGATGGCAATGTGAATATGATAATTTATTATGGTCGCAAATCATGATTGGGGATGATGACAATGGTCATGATGATGAAAGTAAGAATGAATGATGCTTGTGATGACAAGAAATGGTTGATGATGATCATGTGAATATTGATATTATGGTCGCAAATCATGACTGGGGATGATACTGGTGATGTTGATGACAACAGATATTTGTAAACTCGAGTTTTTCAACTTATATTGCCATTCAAGTGTTCTTTAAACTATTTCAAAAAAACTATTCAGCACATGCTTACAGGAATTCCCAGGTTATCGATGTCAATGTCCATTAGTTTTGTGGTATATGTTGAAGTCTTTTCACCATCTGCAAAAACAATGCAATGTAAAACCTTAGAAGATTACATCAACAGAATTACATCAACAGAAATCAGTAAATATAAATCTGGCAATAAAATAATATTTCACAGAAAATTTCTTATGATTTTCTGGTACTGTCAACAACCTACATTATTGAAGGCCATAAAATCTGTCATGTCACTATAATCACGTAGAAAAAAACTATAATCACATAGGCTTACTTGGGCTTTCGAAAAGAAATGTTACAGTGTCACCATTATCTTCACAAGAAATGGTGATGGTGTCGTCGTTTCCTGCACACTTTACTATTTTAGACACAATAGATGTATCTAAACCAAGGGTGTTGTTACGGTCACATCGGTAAGGATCAAAAGCACTAGCGTCCAACTCAAGAGAAACCAGACAGACATGGCTGCTGTCCATTGCTTGTAGTGATAAACCCTTAGGAGCACATTCCCAGTTGCCACTAGACACAATGTCCTTGATAGCTTCAATGATTTTCTTTAAGAGACTGCCTTGAGTGAGTTTGCCTTCAAACATGGTGGATCACAATTAAGCAGGAGATTTGGCTGACAAAAATATTCTGGAAGGAAAAATAATAATTTTAAATTTAATAGAGTTTAATTGTGTTTGCATATAAGTTACTTCAGGATATTTTGATTAACATTTCTAAGTAGTGATTGAAGGACATTGGTTAAAATGGATTACAGAACATATTAGAAGACTTTACCACAGAAATATGCCGGAATTTTGCCAAAAAATGAATTATTCCTACTGATTACAATGGCGTGTTGTGAGACTCGACAGAAACATCACATTCAACTACTTGTATATCCAGTATAACAGCTCAAAATACACTCCTTTAATCGAGAAATTACATTTACGTAATGGTGTTCCATACAGGGAACTCTAGATTAGGTTTTACTAAAGTTATTTTGCAGATAAAATCCAAACTCATCGACATAATAGAAATGGCGGGAAGCTTTTTTGAGTTTCCCGCGTAATTTTACAATGTACAAAAGTGTTGAATTCTGCAGTATTTCGAAAAATCATGCACAATCGTCGATGTACATCGATAAACAATATTATAGAGTTCCATCTGGCGTATTTATTCGCAGAATTTGATCATGAAATACAATTATTTTGAAGATTTCTTATTCAGTGGCATCGTTCATTTGTCAATGGCGAGCAAGTTATAAGATTGTACGATATTCAACTGTAATCGCATTAAATACAAAATAACTTCGAACTTTTGGATATTCCCCAACCTATTACTGTGTTAACTGGAACTCAACGTGAAAATCGAGCGGTATCTGGTACGTTTTTCACTGCGAAAATGTCGAGAACCATCAAATGTAAACAGCACTAGTGAAGACCTCGAAAAATTTGGATTCCTGCCACAATTATAAGCAAAATACAGCCACAGTACGAATTATAACATAACAATGAATACCTTTGACCACTTTAGATGCTAAAATAGATGGACTAAAGGATAGGATGGCTTCAGATTGAGAAAGATTGTATTTACCTACCTTCAACGTCGAGCAAGAATTCGAAATAAACTACGCGCCAATTTTTTGTGATCAAAAACCCGGGAACTTCGAAATACTTGCCTGTCATTGGTGAATCTTATCACGTGGTCAGTCACATGAAACTTTAGCGGGAAAACAGGCCGAAACGATTTCTGGGAGCACAGGAAGCCCAACAAAAGGAATTTTTTTAAATCCTTCGAAATATCATAATTTTTTGGAAAAAACATTTAAAAAAACTCACAACTTGGCTGATTTATGCATTGTAATGAAGATTGTGATAATTTTTAAGGTCGGAATATTTTAAATAAAAAAACTTCAAAATTTGTCATTATTGGGCTTCCTGTGCTAAAGTAAAGACAAGTTTGAACTTGCCAGCATGTTTACTTGATTTTATGACATTTCTATTTTCATGGGGGAGGGGAGGGGACTTTGTAACTGAATTCACAGAATCCTCAGCAAATCACAGAAAATATCGATATCAACAAGAAAAGTTACACAAATCAATAATAACAACAATATTTATTTATTACATGTATACAATTATATATACTATCATTACTGTTATATTTTGTCTTTTATTTCAGCTGTTTTATTGGAAGTCTAAAAAGTCAATCCAATATTTTTCCTCTGAATACCAGCTACGCTAACAGTTTTAGACTCACAATAAAATACAAATTAATTTTGAGGCTCCAACCACCGATACACAAGACTGCAACATATACTTGTCATATATAAACAGATGCATCGTCTTCATGAATGGTGGTTGGAAACATGTACTATTGAAAATCAAATTTATGAAATGCATTCGTCCTGTGGATGGGCCCAGCATTTGAATCAGAATTAGGTTTGTAAAACCTAGTTTTTACTAACAATGAAAGCATAAATGTCTCAAACAAACTATCTAGTAATATCTCCATAAGCAACAGGAGGCCTACGATTCGATGAGCCTTTGGCAAGCATAAGCACAAGGATCAAAATTTGTACATTTCTTGCACTGAACTTATGCTTGTCATGCATAATAAACCTACCTACCTACTTGCAGTCCAGTAGTCTCCCTCGCAACCGCAGTTCAGGACAATCCAAACTGCAGCTGCGAGGGAGACTAAAATTCCAGGGGAAGTAGGAATAATCGCTTGTACCATGGACAACTTGGCCAAGGAACGAATTTACCTTATTACTTATGGTTGTGTTGTGCTTATTTTTCACGACACAAATTCTTATGCCGTCGCATGAGTATATAACATTGTGTGCATACATACTAAGACACTCAAAACAGTTAATTATTACAATTTTATAGATGCATTTTAAATCATTTTTTGAAATATACATGTATCATTATTTTAATCACTTATGCATTTAAGATCCAATATTATTACTGTTAAATGTATTCAATATTCTTTTTATAAATTAAATAACCTTAAATTTCTGTAAAAAATAGATTTTAAATGAAACTTAAATATAAAGAAATGGAGTAAAAGAGTTCAAATAAGAGTTTGTATGTGAGAAACATGAATTTTTAAAACCAAAAATAATTAATATTCTATATCGAAGGTGAAACCAAAACATTTCCCCTTAAATTTTTGTCTGTCTACAATGCCAAGCATCAGCAGCAACAGCAGAGGTGACAGGATAACCTTAGAACCCGTCCACACTAAAACGCTAACCTGCATTTTGCTTTTTTCTCCTTCTGGTAATGAGCTGATTGTTTTCGATTCCCTTGCATGAGGATATAGAACAATATAAAAACGATGCGTTTTCAAACGAAAACAGAGCAGTGTGGATGGGGTCTTAGTGGGAGGCTAAAATTTGCATATTTTTGTCACCATTATTAGCCAATCGGCTTCCAACATGGCAATTAAGACAATCTATTGTTTTAAGTGGAGACAGAAGTACAGTGTGAATACATGAAGGGTGGTCACAGCTTTTAGCATCACACTGTAACTTTCCTCACTGTTTTTCCATTCCAGACTTAAAGTTCATTCTCTTGTGTATAACATTATTTTGTTTTCCTTTTCTTTCTTGTTAACAAATGAAAAAAAAACACAAATACTTTGATAACTGGGTTTGAAATGAGAAAACATCCAAGCTATAAACCATAATTCGTAGACAGATTTCTACCTTCTCAATCCAAACTGTTGGCTTTATTCATTTGCAACAGTTGGCTCCAAAAGCATCAGAGGTATCGAAGGTGACACCCAGCCTCACCAGGACACACGAGGATGTGCAAGACTTTATGGAGTTGACTGAGTGAGCCTACATGTAAGCTTTTTTCTGTAAAGATTTTATGATTTTGTATATTGTATTGGACTGAACAGGAGGGAAATTTGCATGAGCATGCGCTTAACCGCTGGACCATAAAAGCGTAATTTCGGAAGAACAAAAACCGATTATAGTAATAATAACGCTATATTTTATTATGTTGCTATTTTGATCATCAGAGTTCGACAAAAAGGCTTAATATAGTCAAATGTTAAATTAATTCTGGCTTTTCACTGCACACTGGCTATTCACAAAATTCGTATTTTGTTTGATATTGAACGGCACAGGAAGCCCAAGCTGGAATTTTGTGGATTATATCTTAATTTGTTTTTCTATAAATACTGTAACAACAGTCTTGAAACTGTCCTGGTGTCTTGTGGTATTTATTTACTATACCTGTACAAAGTTTCGTCGAATTTGAAAACAATTTAGATGTCTTCCCCGACCTTTCCATGAAGATATTTTTGTTGTTATCATGAAAAACTGTAATTTTATCTCTTCTGGCGATTTTTTCCAACAATCTCAATAACATATACTGAAAGCATATGGTACATAGTTCTATGAAATGATAACATTTGTGTGGAGTTTTGGGCTGGATTTCGAGCAATATGCAAAAAATGAATATTTTTGAGTAATGAAATTTATGCAAACTTTACACTTCAATAAAATGTTTACACTTTGACCGATCTCAGCATAATATCTAAAAACATGACCTTGGATGGGAACATTACAAGAACATTGGAACACTAACAGAAGAGGCCCTACCATAAAACGAATACCATAATAAATGTGTTGACGATTAATTCACGTTCTACAAATTATGACGAAGATATTGTCGAAAATCTTCGACCGAGCGATTTTTCCCAGAGAAGTTACTGGAATTTTTCAAAACAGGAAACATGACTTTAATGAATTATGTTGAGGAAATTGTGGAGATTTCGGCTCAATTTCGAGATAACTAACTTTAAAGATTGGGGTAATTGAGTATTCCAGACATCATACCCAAGTTTATCTTCGTTTATTTGAAGTTGATTTGGTGTTGATGAAAGCTAAAATATAATAATATATATTCCATATGTATAAGAATTGACTAAATGTATTTACTTTCCCTTACACCTTCTTCGCGACTGAGCTTGCAACGTCGACAAACTGCTTACTCCATGTCAGCTGGCCGCCATGTTGTCCAAAATAGAGTATTTAGCACAGCAAAAGAACAGGAATTTGATATCAAATAAAGGCATAATACTCTAATATTTCGATCAATGAAATAACTTTAAGGCACAAAGATAGCATTAAGAATTCATTTCTGCGTGTTCAGTACATACAATTCTCGTAATACGTCCGCAAAAACTGTAAACATTGGAACCAAACAACTTGTGTCGAGTACATCTTGTATTCATCTGACTGTGGCGACGCATGCGCACACAAAAAGTCCCTCCTGTTATTGGACTGTATAATATAAACTATGTGTACCTCCCATGTCTGATTTGATTGCTTGCTGAGCGTGCATTATGGGAAGCACGATGACTCTCCAAGCTTCTATACAGAAATAATGCACTTCTAAGGTCTTGAAAGTGCTGAATGCACTCACGTTCCCCTCATGCATCCACTATCAGCTTTCAAGACCTCAGCGTGCATTATGTTTGTATAGAAGCACGGAGAGTTATCTTCTATTAGTTAAGTATAATTTATAATGACTTTAGAACTACACTGGAACTATATCTCAGAGCAGCACTGCTGAGATCAATCATAGTGATCGGTCTAAGGACAGAATGGACAAAAGTTGCAGGTGATGCCTCACTCCTGAAAAGAAAGAAAAATGGATAAATGAACAGGATTTATTGAGCAGCTTATTATGTATTAGGTGGATTGTATGTTGACTAGCAATGATACAATGGTAAACTTACGAGTCATTACGATTTTCCTTTAAATAATCTCTTACACAAGACATGGCTGCTGTTCTGCCTACAGACAACAAAGTACACAATTAATGAAATATAAGTGAAGTAATGACTGACTGATTGGTTGACTGACAGACAAACAGCAGAACTACAGACTACTGACTACTGACTGACTGACTGATTGGTTGACTGACAGACAAACAGCAGAACTACAGACTACTGACTGACTGACTGATTGATTGACTGACTGACAAACAGCAGACCTACAGACTACTGACTGACTGACTGATTGGTTGACTGACAGACAAACAGCAGAACTACAGACTACTGACTGACTGACTGACTGACTGATTATTTGACTGACTGACTGACTGACAGACAAACAGCAGAACTACAGACTATTGACTGACTGACTGGTTGACTGACTGACTGACTGACTGACCTACAGACTATTGACTGACTGACTGACTGGTTGGTTGGTTGATTGACTGACTGACTGACTGACTGACTGACTGACTGACAGACAGACAAACAGCAGACCTACAGACTATTGACTGACTGACTGATTGGTTGACTGACTGACTGACTGACTGACAGACAAACAGCAGACCTACAGACTATTGACTGACTGACTGGTTGTTGAATTGACTGACTGACTGACTGACTGACAGACAAACAGCAGACCTACAGACTATTGACTGACTGACTGGTTGGTTGGTTGACTGACTGACTGACTGACTGACTGACTGACAAACTGACTGACTGACAGACAAACAGCAGACTACAGACTATTGACTGAATGACTGGTTGGTTGACTGACTGACTGACTAACTGACAGACAAACAGCAGACCTACAGACTATTGACTGACTGACTGACTGGTTGGTTGGTTGACTGACTGACTGACTGACTGACTGACTGACTGAGACAAACAGCAGACTGACAGACTATTGACTGACTGACTGACTGATTGGTTGACTGACTGACTGACTGACTGACTGACAGACAAACAGCAGACCTACAGACTATTGACTGACTGACTGGTTGGTGACTGACTGACTGACTGACTGACTGACTGACAGACAAACAGCAGACCTACAGACTATTGACTGACTGACTGGTTGGTTGGTTGACTGACTGACTGACTGACAGACTGACTACAGACTATTGACTGACAGACTGACTGACAGACTATTGACTGATTGACTGACTGACTGGTTGACTGACTGACTGATTGACTGACTGATTGGTTGACTGACAGACTGACAGACAAACAGCAGACCTACAGACTATGACTGACTGACTGACTGTTGGTTGGTTGACTGACTGACTGACTGACTGACTGACTGACTGACTGACTGACTTGACAGACAACACAGACTACAGACATTGACTGAATGACACTGACTGACTGACACTGACAGACAAACAGCAGACCTACAGACTACTGACTGACTGACTGGTTGGTTGGTTGACTGACTGACTGACTGACTGACTGACAGACAAACAGCAGACCTACAGACTATTGACTGAATGACTGGTTGGTTGACTGACTGACTGACTGACTGACAGACAAACAGCAGACCTACAGACTATTGACTGACTGACTGGTTGGTTGACTGACTGACTGACTGACTGACAGACAGACCTACAGACAGACTGACTGACTGACTGATTGACTACTGACTGACTACTGACTGACTGACTGACTGGTTGGTTGACTGACTGACTGACTGACTGACAGACAAACAGGCAGACCTACAGACTATTGACTGACTGACTGACTGATTGGTTGACTGACTGACTGATTGGTTGAACTTACAAACTTCCCGTAGATCACTCCCTGAGAAGCCATTCGTAATGGAAGCCAGCTCATATAAGTTTAGAAATACTTCAGTATCAACCTAATATCAATAACAACATGAATTGAAGTGAAACTAGAAAGACATATTTCAAACATCAACAAAAATAAATGTAGAAAAATCATTTTTTGTGAATTACATTTTCTTCACCAAGAATTATCCGTAGAATTTCCTCTCTTTGTTTAGCATCCTGAAAACAGAAAACAAATGAAGTTTGAGAATCATAGAGAACCAGGCAAATGGAGAACTCTGATGGCTGTACTATAGTTTCTAAATACATGTAATACGTAATTATTGTTGGAAGTTTAATAAAGAAATAAAAATAAAGAAATAAAATCAGTGTTGCCTACTTTTGAGAGTTCAATCTTGATAATATTTATTGTTTATTTTAAGCCCTAAAATTGTCGCTGCACCTTAGTACTCCTGACCAGTAGGGCCACGTGCCTGAATAAGTTTTATTGAAACACTCTGAGCTCATAGAGGACACACCCTGTGACAGTAATGTGGATGACCTTGACCTCTCTATGATGATGATGAATGTCACCTCTCTATGGTGATGACCTTGACCTCTCTATGATGATGATGACCTTGACCTCTCTATGATGATGACCTTGACCTCTCTATGATGATGATGACCTTGACCTCTCTATGATGATGAATTTGACCTCTCTATGATGATGATGACCTTGACCTCTCTATGATGACCTTGACCTCTCTATGATGATGATGACCTTGACCTCTCTATGATGACGATGATGATGATGATTATATCTTTATCTATATTTATTAAAGACCTTTATTTATTTATTTATTAATTTATTGATGATGATGATGATGATGATGATGATGATAATTAATATATTCTAATAACCTACTGGAAGGAAGCTGGCATTCTTCTTAATATTAATATAACCTACTGGAAGTCCCACATGGAAGGAAGCTGGCATTCTTCTTAATATTAATATAACCTACTGGAAGTCCCACATGGAAGGAAGCTGGCATTCTTCTTAATATTAATATAACCTACTGGAAGTCCCACATGAAAGGAAGCTGGCATTCTTCTTAATATTGCTTTATCAACATCTTGCGGTCTGTTTGTAGCTCCCATAACAATCACCTGACAGCTGCGATCTGTAAGAAGACCTGTCAGAAAATAGTTATTAATTAACACAGTATAATCCTGTCATTCTGACGTCGGTTATCTTATAATCCCGGCTACGATCTATCCCTTGGATTTAGAGAAGTTGGATTTGGACTTAACTACTTTGAATACCTACTTGTCCCTTGACTGTTTGAAATGAAGGAATGGTCAACGCTCAGCGTGCATCCATCGAGTTATGGATGCACGCAGGAGGCTGCTAAGCACGAGAGAAGCGTAAGAGTCACATGAGGTGTAGCCGAGTGCGACTCTAGCTTCTTGAGTGCTTAGCAGCCAACCAAGTGCATCCATAACTCGATGGACACACAGCTGAAGCGTTGACCATTTCTTTTATAACATAGTTACTGCAAATTCAAATAAAACAATTTTATTTTCCAATTGATTTCAGAGCGCGCGCTATGCCGATGACGTGACGCACGCGCACGCTAATTAGCCAATCAGAGCGCACGTTATATCAATGCTATGTTATAAGCTTGGTTCTACAAGATACAGTAAAATATGTCTTCTAGAACTTTAAAACTTACCGTCCCAAAGGCTCATGAACTGTGCTTTCATCATTGCAGTTGCTTCATGGTCTGTTTTATCTCTTGCTCTTAGAAAGGAATCTAAACACAGAAAGAGTTGCAACTATTTGATACAGTGTGTTAATGATATATGAAATGTTATGCATTGACCAGTAATTAAATTGTGGCTAAATGCAATTTAGGCATAGTTAAACTCGAATCAATGCTGGCCAGCGGTTCAGTCTCACTGGAAGTGTAGGGTGGCCCAGGGGTTGTCACTGGGTTCACATGTGTTCATTAGTTGCGCATTGCATTCTTGCTGATCGTCGCGGATCATTGCCTTGCTTTATTGCTGTGTATTGTGCTGATCGTCGCGGATCAGCTTGTCACTACTCATCGCTATTGTGGATTATTGCCCCATCCCTTCCTCCCTACTGGTAAATATAGGAGCAGGTAAGTACTCCACTGATTCATCAGTGTGACAGGTGCCTTTAGTGGTGGGCTGTGACAGGGTTGCCATGGTAACCTTGCATCGCTAGCTTGTAGGTCAGGGGTTGCCATGGTAACTGAGTAGTCAGTTGTAGGTCTTGGCATCCCCACCCTATTGGCCCCTACCTCCAAGCTCATCTATTGGTGATGAGTTTAACCTATAGTAGGCTTTTATCAGCTCTGAATAGGCAAGTTCAATCAACTATCTATCTATCTAATTTTCATGATGACGTTATTTGACTACAACAACTACCAGAATTCTTTGGGAATTTTCTTTCTTGTCCAAATTTGTATTCCCTCATGAGAATAATAAGGCAATTGGTGCTAATTATCTAACAAAAGAAAATGGACAAAGCATTCTGGTAAAATTATATTGTAGTCAAGTGTTGTAGTCACATAACGTCATTATGAAAATCGCCTACTGTGGCAAACACTGAGCAAATGCGTCTTTTGTCAAGGAGTACAGTGGTGCCTATTAAACAACTGTAGTAAATAGATTATTGATACACTGTCAAGGAGTACAGTGGTGCCTAAACAACTGTAGTAAATAGATTATTGATACACTGTCAAGGAGTACAGTGGTGCCTAAACAACTGTAGTAAATAGATTATTGATACACTGTCAAGGAGTACAGTGGTGCCTATTATTAAACAACTGTAGTAAATACATTATTGAATACACTGTCAAGGAGTACAGTGGTGCCTATTAAACAACTGTAGTAAATAGATTATTGATACACTGTCAAGGAGTACAGTGGTGCCTATGGAAGGAACTGTAGTAAATAGATTATTGATACACTGTCAAGGAGTACAGTGGTGCCTATTAAACAACTGTAGTAAATAGATTATTGATACACTGTCAAGGAGTACAGTGGTGCCTATTAAACAACTGTAGTAAATAGATTATTGATACACTGTCAAGGAGTACAGTGGTGCCTAAACACAACTGTAGTAAATAGATTATTGATACACTGTCAAGGAGAAGTGGTGCCTAAACACTGTAGTAAATAGATTATTGGCACACTGTCAAGGAGTACAGTGGTGCCTATTATACAACTGTAGTAAATAGATTATTGATACACTGTCAAGGAGTAGCTGTGCCTAAACAACTGTAGTAAATAGATTATTGATACACTGTCAAGGAGTACAGTGGTGCCTATTAAACAACTGTAGTAAATAGATTATTGATACACTGTCAAGGAGTACAGTGGTGCCTAAACAACTGTAGTAAATACATTATTGATACACTGTCAAGGAGTACAGTGGTCCCTAAACAACTGTAGTAAATAGATTATTGATACACTGTCAAGGAGTACAGTGGTGCCTAAACAACTGTAGTAAATAGATTATTGATACACTGTCAAGGAGTACAGTGGTGCATATTAAACAACTGTAGTAAAATAGATTATTGATACACTGTCAAGGAGTACAGTGGTGCCTATTAAACAACTGTAGTAAATACATTATTGATACACTGTCAAGGAGTACAGTGGTGCCTAAACAACTGTAGTAAATAGATTATTGATACACTGTCAAGGAGTACAGTGGTGCCTAAACAACTGTAGTAAATAGATTATGATACACTGTCAAGGAGTACAGTGGTGCCTATTAAACAACTGTAGTAAATACATTATTGATACACTGTCAAGGAGTACAGTGGTGCCTAAACAACTGTAGTAAATAGATTATTGATACACTGTCAAGGAGTACAGTGGTGCCTAAACAACTGTAGTAAATAGATTATTGATACACTGTCAAGGAGTACAGTGGTGCCTATTAAACAACTGTAGTAAATAGATTATTGATACACTGTCAAGGAGTACAGTGGTGCCTAAACAACTGTAGTAAATAGATTATTGATACACTGTCAAGGAGTACAGTGGTGCCTAAACAACTGTAGTAAATAGATTATTGATACACTGTCAAGGAGTACAGTGGTGCCTATTAAACAACTGTAGTAAATAGATTATTGATACACTGTCAAGGAGTACAGTGGTGCCTATTAACAACTGTAGTAAATAGATTATTGATACACTGTCAAGGAGTACAGTGGTGCCTAAACAACTGTAGTAAATAGATTATTGATACACTGTCAAGGAGTACAGTGGTGCCTAAACAACTGTAGTAAATAGATTATTGATACACTGTCAAGGAGTACAGTGGTGCCTAAACAACTGTAGTAAATAGATTATTGATACACTGTCAAGGAGTACAGTGGTGCCTAAACAACTGTAGTAAATAGATTATTGATACACTGTCAAGGAGTACAGTGGTGCCTAAACAACTGTAGTAAATAGATTATTGATACACTGTCAAGGAGTACAGTGGTGCCTAAACAACTGTAGTAAATAGATTATTGATACACTGTCAAGGAGTACAGTGGTGCCTATTAAACAACTGTAGTAAATAGATTATTGATACACTGTCAAGGAGTACAGTGGTGCCTAAACAACTGTAGTAAATAGATTATTGATACACTGTCAAGGAGTACAGTGGTGCCTATTAAACAACTGTAGTAAATAGATTATTGATACACTGTCAAGGAGTACAGTGGTGCCTAAACAACTGTAGTAAATAGATTATTGATACACTGTCAAGGAGTACAGTGGTGCCTAAACAACTGTAGTAAATAGATTATTGATACACTGTCAAGGAGTACAGTGGTGCCTAAACAACTGTAGTAAATAGATTATTGATACACTGTCAAGGAGTACAGTGGTGCCTATTAAACAATGTAGTAAATAGATTATTGATACACTGTCAAGGAGTACAGTGGTGCCTAAACAACTGTAGTAAATAGATTATTGATACACTGTCAAGGAGTACAGTGGTGCCTAAACAACTGTAGTAAATACATTATTGATACACTGTCAAGGAGTACAGTGGTGCCTAAACAACTGTAGTAAATAGATTATTGATACACTGTCAAGGAGTACAGTGGTGCCTATTAAACAACTGTAGTAAATAGATTATTGATACACAACTTTAGGCCAATTTTATAGCCGTGACAGGTGGCTACTTTCGTTTTGACTGATGATGGAATTCTACTCAGAACCCTGCAATGATATTTGGATGACTTACCTATTTCATCAATGAAGACAATGCAAGGTTGCAATTTCATAGCCTGACGAACAAAATAGAGTATGATAAGCAGGTTTTGAAGTAGATAGAGTATATTTTTATGAGTGGGAAACCTACGGTATCACTCCCCGTATGGTCAGTTACGGTCAAGGTTGAAGACATTGTATTCAACTAATCACAGCATGCAAAATCATTGCTCAACCAATCAGAATGCTTGGTCAGGTCATGGTCACTGCACGGTCACTGCACGGTCACTACACAGTCACAGCATGATCAAGTCAGTCACAGCACGGTCACTGCACGATCACTATACAAGTCACAGCACGATCACTGCACGATCACTACACAAGTCACAGTACGGTCACTGAACGATCACTACACAAGTCACAGCACGGTCACTGCACGATCACTACACAAGTCACAGCACAGGTCACTGCACGATCACTACACAAGTCACAGCACAGGTCACTGCACGATCACTACACAAGTCACAGCACGATCACTGCACAATCACTACACAAGTCACAGCACGATCACTACACAAGTCACAGCACGATCACTACACAAGTCACAGCATGGTCACTGCACGATCACTACACAAGTCACAGCACAGGTCACTGCATGATCACTACACAAGTCACAGCACGATCACTGCACAATCACTACACAAGTCACAGCACGATCACTACACAAGTCACAGCACGATCACTACACAAGTCACAGCACGATCACTACACAAGTCACAGCATGATCACTACACAAGTCACAGCACAGGTCACTGCATGGTCACTACACAAGTCACTGCACAGGTCACTGCATGGTCACTACACAAGTCACAGCACGGTCACTACACAAGTCAGTTACGGTCACGGCCACGGTCACGATCACTGCACAATCACTACACAAGTCACAGCATGATCACTACACAAGTCACAGCACAGGTCACTGCATGATCACTACACAAGTCACAGCACGGTCACTGCACGATCACTACACAAGTCACAGCACAGGTCACTGCATGATCACTACACAAGTCACAGCACAGGTCACTGCATGATCACTACACAAGTCACAGCACAGGTCACTGCATGATCACTACACAAGTCACAGCACAGGTCACTGCATGATCACTACACAAGTCACAGCACAGGTCACTGCATGATCACTACACAAGTCACAGCACAGGTCACTGCATGGTCACTACACAAGTCACAGCACGGTCACTACACAAGTCACAGCACGATCACTGCACAATCACTACACAAGTCACAGCACGGTCACTGCACGATCACTACACAAGTCACAGCACGGTCACTGCATGATCACTACACAAGTCACAGCACGGTCACTGCACGATCACTACACAAGTCACAGCACGGTCACTGCACGATCACTACACAAGTCACAGCACGATCACTGCACAATCACTACACAAGTCACAGCACGATCACTACACAAGTCACAGCACGGTCACTGCACGATCACTACACAAGTCACTGCACAGGTCACTGCATGGTCACTACACAAGTCACAGCACGGTCACTACACAAGTCACTGCACAGGTCACTGCATGGTCACTACACAAGTCACAGCACGGTCACTACACAAGTCACAGCACGGTCACTACACAAGTCACAGCACAGGTCACTGCATGGTCACCGCATGGACACCACATGGCACAATCAACCATACCATAACTAACTTCCCACTACACGAAAATAATTATAACACAACAATAATAATGATGGTCATGATACAAAAAACTGATGATGGTGATGATGATGAATTATTTCTCTGTAGACATATTTTCACATTCTTACCAATGAGAAAACAGCGGCCGCTAACTTCTGAGACTCGCCATACCACTTGTCAGTCAGAGATGACACTTGTAAATTTAAAAATCTGCATCCTAGAAATAGACAAGATTGCTGATTGAAACCTATCCTCCACACTCTTTGAATTCCAAAGGAGAATTTGGGTTTTGATCACAAGTCATCCCTGGAATTTATAATACTCATGTTACTGACCTGCTTCCTTTGCCGTAGCTTTGGCAATCATAGTTTTACCGCATCCTGGTGGTCCATATAACAATACACCTATGTTGAAGAAGTAATGACTGTAAGCAACCTTTGTTCCTGTTATACTATGTACTATGTACTTATTGACTGAGTGGATGGGCCGGACGGGAGAATATTTGGCTCGAGGTCATGGCAGTACGGACCGAGCACAGTGAGGTCCATGCTGAATGACCAAGAGCCAAATATTTTCCCATCCGGGCCAGACCTAACTCAGCATATGTGTTGTGTTTTAGAATTGCAGTTTGCATGTAGCATTCTTAGTATCGCAATACAGGAGATACAGTGTTATCCTGTCTCAGTACTTTTACTTTCATCTATTATAACTCAGTGAATAAGCATTTTATCATATGTCTGGATAAATAAGCTGTCATCAGTGTCAACAGTGCCTTAATTTCTTCACCAATGTCCCCCTCCCCTACCACCAAGAAATAACAATCACCTTTTGGTGGAGAGAGCAAGGCTGATCCTTCAAATATATCTCTTTGCTTGAATGGTAATATTACTGTTTCCTATTGGGAAGAGAATGCATCATTATATCGTGTCCTGTACATGTATATAAACTATCTCTGAACAGAAAACCATCAAGAGTGAGTTCTGACTAAAGGTGCAGACACACATTGCTGTCAATCACACGATTTTAGTGGGTGTCCATCTACATGTAACAATGTTGCAGAAATAGATCTTCAATAAGTTCACTCACAACAATATTGCATTGTCAGCAATAGTGTGTGCAATGTTGCACCGTGTGCTGGTGGTACCTTTAGTATGGCATCTGCCCTCACATGTCTAGACTAGAGAGCATTTTAATTTGGGTCTTTGTTAAACTTTCTTACTTGAAACAGAGTATCTTAAGGTCCATGTTATTACATTATTTTATTACCTTTACTTCCTCGATAGTTTCCCTAAGTCCACCAATGTGCATCCAATCTATGGGCATCGTCAGGGGGTCCACTAGGTCTGCCGCTATGGTTAATTCATATTCACTCAACTGTGTAGAAAAGGTTTGATTAATGACAATGTAACACAGACAACACTGCCGCCATGATCTCAAAAACCTTACCCTATCCCAGACCTAAAAACGGAAATTTTATGTACCCTATCCCAGACTTAAGCTTCAAAATCTATACCCTATCCCAGACCTAAGCTTGAAAATCAATACCCTATCATAGACTAAAATTGAAAGTTTGTGACCAATTTGAAGCTGAGAATTTTTATTTTTTGCCACTACGATAATTTATAAACATTAGAGATATTCAAATGTTCGTAAAAATGCAAAAAGAATGATAAATACTTGTTTCGCTGTAAAAACATACCCTATCCCAGACCTGAGAAGCTCGAAAACCATTCCCTATCGGGCGGTACATACCCGTATAGCTTATATAGGGGAGTATGCCCCCCCCCCCCCCCCCCCCCCCCGGGACCTAATACACCTACTACAGACCCCTTGCAAGTTATATATATGCAGGGGGACAAAAAAAATATTACATGTAATTATGTTAGTTCTCATGGGGGAGAATTTGAATGTTTTGTTACAGATGTTAGGATCAGCATAATGGATCTTTGGAATTCAAAGAAAGAACATTATAAGAGTTACACTTTAGACTTTAGACTGTGACGTACTTGTACTCCCTCCACTCCAATTTTCTTTAGTAACTGTTCGGCCTAAAAAAAGCAGTAATAATGCGTGATTCATAGCATCTAAAGAGTAAACGTTCTAATAACTTCTAATGATAAAAACAATATCAAAAGTGCACGAAAACTGACAAGAATCTGACCTGTTTTTGAGCAGCCATGCGACTTTTTTTAGTCGGGTCAAGCGCATCCATAAGCCATTTTACGCCGTAATACGTAAACGTCCCAAGTAATAGTATCTGTAGGGCAGTACCTAGGTATCTAACTCGTTGGTCGGGCATCAGAAAGCCAATTTTTTTGTGTATAAATATTGAAGTATTTTAGGTGCGTTTAAAAATTTTTTTGCGTTCTTTGAGCAGTGGTTGTTGTGAAGCGCATGCGCAATAGAAGCACAACAATCGCAAGGCAGCATGGGAACTTCCTCTTCGATCTCTTGAAATCTGCCATCAGTCTGATAACAGAGTTAGTATTGAATCTCGTGATATTCTGCATTAAAATGAATCATCCTTACCAATTAACCCGCTCAAAATAAAGTAGAATGATTGTGTTACTTAGTTCCATTGTTATTTTTTCTGATTATGTTTTAGTATGGCTCCACGAAAGGGTCAAAAAACTGCAAAGCAGGAGGAAAATATTTCTCTTGGACCTCAGGTGCGAACCACTGATCATATAAATTTCAATATTTTTTCTTCGTACTCGCATCTTTGGTTTTAGTCATTCAAAATCTAACTACATCTTTTATGGGTTTGTTATGTGCTAGGTTGGTGAGGGAGAACTGGTGTTTGGCGTGGCCCATATTTTTGCTTCTTTCAACGATACATTTGTTCATGTGACTGATCTATCTGGAAGGTGAGACCGATGTTTTTAGAACATTATAGATTGTATAAAGATTGCTGTGAAGACCTAACATCTGTTGCACATGCAATGCCAGCATAAGTGTAAGCATTACAAGCATTTCTCTTGTGAAAACAGGTCCAGTACACAAACACAAGAGAGAGAGAAAACTTTGAATCCTTGTGATTATGCTTGTGTCAGGCTTGTCTATGTACTTGCATTACAGTATTGTTTATTGGTCCAGGATTGTTCAGGTTAAGCTGCAGTCAAATACACCACCACAGCAAGCTACCCTCTTGAAGCATGTGGTACGCATCGGGACCATATGCATATGTAAAGTGTCAACCCGTACCTGTCTTGCTCTCTAGTAGAACGAAGCTTGAACTGCTTGTTTCAAGGGGGTACCTTGGTGGGGTATTCTGCAATTGTTCCTATAAGAATTATATTATTTACTATTTTATTCCTTCTGAAATATTTAGAGAGACCGTATCTCGTGTAACCGGTGGAATGAAGGTCAAAGCTGACAGAGATGAGGTGCGTGATGTTGTTGCTTGTTCTATTGATCTAGAGCAGATTTCATCATGGGATTGAAAAACCATGGCACTGTCACAGCACGGTCATGGCAGGAACTCGTTCAAATCCAAGAAAATATCCTGGTCACAAAACCACATATCCATACCAAAGTTCTTCATGGTCATATGAAATCTGCTCTGTCTTCCAATACTTGACTCTAGTTATGGAGACGATTCTTTCAAGTTTGGATTTCAAGCAGCAGTCGGTTGAAAATGTTAATTAGGTTATCACTAGGTCATTGGGTCTGTTTTTGGTGTCTTTAATAATGAGAGTCCACAATTGAAGGGCTCTCTGCAAAAACAATGTAAGGATCTCTGATCAAAATCTAAATTCTCCTCAAAATTCTTTGAATTTCAAAGGAGAATTTGGGTTGATCACAAGTCACTACTCTGTTCCTGCATGGACCCTTTCAATGAGGGTTTATCACATAATTTCAAAACTCATAGGACAAAAAATCGAAATTTTATATGAAAACCTTTGGAAATTTACGCTTGGAGGCAACTCTTGCCTCCAACAAAGGTTTTCATACAAAATTTGGATGTTTGAAAATTCATATCTTCGCAATTTGTGAAGCGATCTTTTCCAAACTTCACATTTTTACTAATTTCAACGAGCTCTTTCCAGCTATGATAATCATTTTTTGTCGTATGAGTTTTGAAATTACATGATAAACCCTCATTGTATGGAAAGCTATTCTCAGTAAAACCAGCTTTTGTCCATAATAGCAGTATGATGCTAATAGTGAGGTGTCTGTTGATGGCCGTTGTGACAATCATGATGTGTAATTTCACTGTACATCAAATGAATTTATTGTCGTCGTAGAGTGAATATTTGTTGTTGTACTTGCAGGCCTCTCCCTACGCTGCTATGTTAGCTGCTCAGGATGTCGCAGTCAGGTGTAAGGAGATTGGTATCACTGCTCTGCACATCAAGCTCAGGGCCACTGGTGGAAACAAGTAAGAGACTTTTATAAGCATAAAAACTGAACGGTTCCATGCAAGAACAGTGTAAGTGACTTGTGATCAAAATACAAATTCTCCAAATTCAAAGATCCTAGAGGAGAATTTAGATTCTGATCAGAGATCACTTTCATTGTTTTTGCATTGACTACTTTATTATTTGTAGGGGACTAGAAGGTAGTCTGCAATGGGTCAACATCAGTTCTGACATCATTTTACACCATATTAGTCTGTAGCTAGTAAAATATTTTAATTGAAGGAGTTTATGTATGGACAGTATAAGTGACTTGTGATCCGAATCCAAATTCTTCTTTGGAATTCAAAGAGACTAGAGAAGAATTTCGTTTTTGATCACATCAGTTAAAATTCTGTAATCCTATTGTCACTCAGAATGTGACATCATCTTGCATAAAGCTGTTATTTATTATTGATTATCTGTCATTGTTTAATCGTCTAGGACCAAAACTCCAGGACCTGGAGCACAGTCTGCTCTCCGTGCACTTGCTCGCTCAGGAATGAAGATTGGACGTATTGGTAAGAGAAATATTCCTTCTCTTTCGAGATACATCTATCGTTGAAGCAATGTTCTACATTCTGATAGCTTATCATTTTATTACCACAAGTCTAACCAGTTTTGTTTATGTTTCATTTTGCAGAGGATGTAACTCCAATCCCATCTGACAGTACCCGAAGAAAGGGAGGCCGACGTGGACGACGTCTGTAAACACTGTAAAATCCACAAATAAAGCATAATTTACACTTGAGATTGTTGTTGTGTATTGATTAACTTCATGCCGTGACATGGTGAATTAACGGCTGTGATGCCATTGAAATAGCACCGCTACTTAGGCTACCATTGAATCACCACTGACATGGTACAATTGCCCTATACCATTATGACGTAACGGCTTATTTATGAGGGGGACAGAATCGTGAAGAACAATAGAAATTTGAACTAAATCTGCTCTGCTGAGGTTCGCTAGATTTCAAATTGGCTAGTTTCCAGATATTATGTTCGTCGATGCTTTTCCCACAATATTTACTGTGTTTGGTGACTTTTATCGCTTTCAGACCGTCTGTAAAATACATTTATTTGGGTAATCCTTTGTGTTGTTGCTGTTTTGTCCCCCTCTAGCGACCATGATCCTTAGCGTTTAAACAATAGATTGTTTTAATGTGACGTCATAGTGGTATAGGGCAATTACACCTATGTAACTAGCCTGAGTATTCTCTCTTCACGGCCCCTGAGCCTGATACTAGGGCTAATGTGTTGTGAAAATGGGATTAAATGCATTGGTTGAAACCATCACTGAATTGCAGTCAAACCCCTATAAGTGGAAATGTCACCCTCTTGAAATGAAGACATCGCAACTCTTGAAAAGGGCAGTTCATTACTGACAGATTTTATCAGATGTATGAATATTGAATAGTTATTTTTGTATGAGTGGAAAGCCTATGCATGGTAAGTCAGTTACAGTCACAGTACGGAATCGAAGACATCTATTCAACCAATCACAGCGTTCAAAATGGTTGCTCAACCAATCAGAATGCTTGGACACTGTTGCACGCGTACCATAACCACTCGTACAAATGTTTCTTCTAGTGTCATTGTTTTGATATTTTTGTGGGTTACCTGTGGTTAGTCCGATAACGAGGCTTTCGTTAGGAACCTTCACTCTTCACTGACTTCAGTGAGAGACGTAGGCACGAAGAGGGTACATGTAGTAACGTAGTCATGGACTTGTGGTTTGAATGGAGAGAAGAAAACAACGATGAGCGCTTCTCCTTCGAAGATAGTGACAGATTTGAAGAGGATTCATTATGCTCTTGGGCGTCAGAGCCAGAGAGTATTTGTGCAAATTGGCGGGGTTGGAAACGAAGCTCTCAAAACAGCGTTAGTTCCAGCTCAGACAACGTTGATAGTTTGATGGAATTATGTGCAAAAACAGTAGCCAACTACATTCCCTTTGAAGCTGTAGAGCAGACATATCCACAAATACCAGAACAGATACAGTTAAGAATAGCTTTTTGGTCCTTCCCTAAAGTTGAAGACGATATACGATTGTACTCGTGCCTTGCAAATGGCAGCCCTGATGAATTCCAACGAGGCGAACATCTCCTCAAAGCCAAGGCTGTTAGAGACGCTCTACAAATCGGTAAAGCGGCTAATAGCTATTCTAGACTTTTTTGATAGATAACCATACCTTAGAAACAACATCTATGCAAAGATCTATCGAAGGAAATTAGATTAGCTTACTTCCTATGTACAGAAGAAACATTGGACGAAATGTCGTGTTCTAGAGGTTCTCGCTATCTACACTTTGTCAGTTTGTGTGTGAGACGTTAGCTGGTAGATACTAGTATTGTTGGGTTTAGTATACAGAGTATATTCATGTTATACAGCACAACCGTGCCTAATCAATATATACTCTCTGGTATATGTTATTGTTTATATGTACCAGTGATGTCATATTTGCATAAATTATGATCCTCTAATATCACGAGCAAACTAGACCAGGGGTCATATCCCTGCCAGGGGTGCAGGGAAGGGGATGCAGGGGCAGTATCCCCCCAATATAATATGCTTCCCCATGGGGGGAAGGGTACTCACATACAAGAATGATAGGGAAGTATGAAAATTTCAGACCCCCAAAACAGTCCAAATTCCCCAAAAGGGCTTTGCATATCCCTGTCACTGTTTATACCTGAGTACCACCTCCCCCCTCCCCCTCCCCCCCCCCCCCCCCCCCCCCCCCCCCCCCCCCCAGGTCTGATTCCCATTGGACTAAATAGTCATCACAGAAGTTGGTATAATTTCCTGTACTAATCAATTACCATTATATAAATATACAGTAGAACCCTGCTAACTCGAACTCGGTTAACTCAAACTCCCGCTAACTCGAACTAATTCTATTTTCCCTTGGCTCAAATCAGAATCAAATTTACCCTGTTAACTTGAACCCCCGCTATCTCCAACTTGGTTAACTCAAACAATTCTATTTTCCCTTGGCTCAAATCACGATCAAATTTACCCTGTTAACTCGAACCCCCGCTAACTCCAACTTGGTTAACTCGAACAACTCCCCACTAACTCAAACTAATTCTATTTTCCCTTGGCTCAAATCAGAATCAAATTTACCCTGTTAACTTGAACCCCCGCTAACACAAACCGTTTTCCTTGGGAGTTTGAGTTAGTGGTGTTCTACTGTAATACCTACGTTTTGTTTCTGTTGCTTAGGTTTCCATTTAAGTGCAATGGTGAACCAACAACACAGTTCTGTCCTGTCTAAAGGCATGTTTAGTGTAGCGGTAACATTTGACAGAGGACACATCACGTCATGTAACTGCACATGTTATCCATCGGCAACATGGTGTGCTCATATCATTGCATTATGCCTACTTCGTATACATCATCCAGACCAAGTATGCTTAAGAGCACCAGTGTCTGAATACTTGTCACGGTTACGACGAGATCAGTTGCAGAAATTTGCACAGTATTTGATTAGCGAACTACCCCAACAGGTAATTATTAGTTATTATTATTACTATTATTATTATTAGGTATTATAGGTCTTACACCATTTGAAGGGGTCCCTAACAACAACTTTATTGTGCTCACTTGTGAATTACAATTTGAGATATATGCATATCTATGTCCCTGCAAGAATGGAGTAAATGACTTGTGATCAAAGCCCAAATTCTCCTTTGAAATTCAACAAATCTTGAGGAGAATTTAGATTTTGATCAGAGTAACCCAAACCATAGGGGTACATGCAAGAACAGTATAAGTGACTTGTGATCAAAACCCAAATTCTCCTTTGAAATTCAAAGAATCTTGAGGAGAATTTAGATTTTGATCAGAGTAACCCAAACTATAGGGGTGCATGCAAGAACAGTATAAGTGACTTGTGATCAAAACCCAAATTCTCCTTTGAAATTCAAAGAATCTTGAGGAGAATTTAGATTTTGATCTGAGTAACCCTAACTATAGGGGTACATGCAAGAACAGTATAAGTGACTTGTGATCAAAACCCAAATTCTCCTTTGAAATTCAAAGAATCTTGAGGAGAATTTAGATTTTGATCTGAGTAACCCTAACTATAGGGGTACATGCAAGAACAGTATAAGTGACTTGTGATCAAAACCCAAATTCTCCTTTGAAATTCAAAGAATCTTGAGGAGAATTTAGATTTTGACCAGAGACACACTTACATTCTTGCAGTGAGCCCTGGCCTTCATTTCTCAAAACTAATACCAAACTATCACTAAGGTTTTTGAGCAACTGGCTTCAAAACAGCAAAGTGTGATGTTCTTTAGTGTTTGAAATAAATGACAGCATTTGGTGCCTTCCTACTACGATGAATAGACTTCTCATTTTGACATTGTTATTGATTCTATTGTTTGTAGATACTTCCCACAGCACAGAGGCTACTAGATGAGCTACTTTCCTCCCAGGAATCGGCTATCAACACAGTGTCTGGAGCCCCAGGTTAGCTTCACACTAAGACAAATGTTTGACGGTGTGATGGGAATACTAGTCGAGAGGGTGAAAAATATAAGATATGATCTGAAATTGTCAGTATTCATATACAGGAGTACTGTATGATGGGTTCAATGGTCCTGCAAAAAATCAGAGTCTCACAAAAGTTTGGTCAAATTTCATGGGTCTCGAGGTCTCGTTTTTTCGCAAAAAGCCATCTCAGAGTCAAATTTTGAGAACAAAGGAAATCAGTAAAAACGCGTTTCGGGCTCGCAAAAATATGCCTTGTCTCGGAGTCTCGCAAAGTCTCACCTTGACCATTCAATACCCCTTCAATTATAGATCCGACTGCTGGACCTTCCATGACTGACCACAACAAATGGTGCTTGGATGAAAAAGCTCTGAGAGAAAATGTCCGCAAAATGTTGGTGAGGTTCTGTGGTCCTGTACCCCTGGTGTTTAATGACGTCAGTGGTGTATACATGTCTAATACTGCTCCCCCTACTGCCGCAGAATGGTAATGACAAATAATATCTAATAACTATATAGTAACTCCAAAACAGGTCTCTTGGGCTAGTTTTTCTCTACCAATAGTCACATTGTCTCTGAGTGCAGGGGTGCCATTAAGGGGTCTGGGGATTCTCTGCAGTGACCACAAGCATGAAACCAGGCTACTTTAAAAAGCAAAATAATTGAGGTGCAGACATACAATGCAACACTGCTCACAACATTGCTGTCATTTGCACAATTTCAGCATGCGTCCACCCCAGGGGATATCAGTGATGGGGAGGTGCGAATGAGGCCAAACTTTTTAACCCCCAAAAAACAAGTCCAACGGCCCAAAATCGTAACCCCCAAAAAGTCCAATTTGTCTCCACATAAAATCGAGAACGGTAGGATATCATTTTTATCAACCCAAAAAAAAGTCCTTGCCAAAATCTTTATATCAAAAAAAGTCCACCAGAAAATTGATAGCCCAAAAAAAGTCCCAAGCTGCGAATTTCAAACCCCAAAAAGGTCTTCGCATCTCCCCGTCACTGATTATTATTATTACAATTATTATTTGAGGGCCATGAGTTCATCAGTGAAAACTGTTAAATGTACCCTCGTGAAATAAAGTTTATTATTATTATTATTATTACTGATACCCCTGAGTAGGGGCCCCCCCCCCCCCCCCCCCTGGGGCATCCACCTCTGCGATTTGTTGTATGCAAAATTCAGAAGTAAGATCACATTGTACTTCAATGAGCTTGGTCACAACAATAATTGTAGAGGTGATCACGCACTGCAATCACATTGCCAGCAATATTGTACTTCAATAAACTTGATCACAACAATAATATTGTAAGAGGTGAACACACGCTGCAATCATATTGCCAGCAATATTGTGCTCAATATCACAGAAGTAAGATCACATTGTACTTCAATAAACTTGATCACAACAATAATATTGTAAGAGGTGAACACACGCTGCAATCATATTGCCAGCAATATTGTGCGCAATATTGCACCATGTGTCCTGCACCACACCTTTGGTAAACCTACTGTAATCTCTCCACTTTCTTCCAAAGTTAGTAACACCCCCGCTGTTCAACTAGATCCCTGATGTTATAAACCCCATACTGTTGTTTTAAGGTCAAACCTGCTAAGACCATTAAAGGGTCGTGAACCAGAAGGCATGTGGAACCTACTCTACATTGTACGCGAACTATTCCACAGAAGAGACTCTAATGCCATCAATCTCCTCTCAACCCTGACTGAGGAGTGTCTGGCCAACGACCAGGTAGTCATATGGTGGTTCGATAGCCGCAGTCAGGCCTCAGGTTCCTCTGTTCATCGTAACCATGGTAATGGTTACCGTAACAACACCAATGCTGCAAGTACTGAGGCAACTAAGCATGCATGTGCTGGTTTTTGTGATGAGTTAGTTGTGTTATGGAGACTTGCTGCTCTGAATCCTAAACTCGACGACGAAGAAAGAGAAGACTCTAAGATATGGTTAAACCAGTGGCACCAAGACGCTGTAGATAAAGCTAGAGCAGGTTGGTAGACTGCAGGGGGTTCATTAATGTGTTAAGCAGGAAGGGAAGAGGTTTGTACCCCCAAGATATACAATGATGTTCTTTATAAAATCTTGAAAAAAATCTAGGTAAAGTTGTGTTCAATTTCCTCAATATTTGCCTGAGTTGAGGTAGAGGTTTTTATCTGTGATAAATTATTGCAAGTTTGTTTCAAAAGTATGCCGAACCTGTTATGTCATGGGTAGTATATGGCGACAGATAGCAAGAAAGTTTATTACAATTCAGCTGATAAAAATCCTGCACAAAGCCCAGACTCATGACGTCAACTGAAATGAGGCAATTTAAAGGACTGTACAAGAACAATCTAAGGGTGCGTTCGATTGACCCTATTGCAGAATAGGAATACACGGAATAAACACTTGGATGCTTTTATTTCAGCACATTTAAAATTCCAAACTGCTACTTGTAACTTTATTATAATACAACAAGGAATCGTTATATTTTATAGTGGACAGTAGCTGCGTGACAGCGACTTAGGGATGTTATTTTGTGTATTCCTATTCTGGAATAAGGTCAATTGAACGCACCCTAAGTGTCTTGTGATCAAAATACAAATTCTCCTTTGAATTCAAAGAGCCTAAAAGAGAACTTAGATTTTGATCAGAGGTCCCTAAATAGTTCTTACTTACATTGACCCCCTTCATTTATTAAGTATCTGTCCAAATCAACTGTATTATATTGTTTCCTTTTCCAGGTCATGGGGCAGGATTCCAAGCTGCCGTCTCCTGCTTCCCTGGGTTTCATCCTGCAATAGAGGCGTGTTCACTTGCCTGGGGTAACGTCAATCTTTCCTCCGATACTGAAAAACCTGAAGGGGTCTTGGATGTCAGTTGTGTAGTTAATAAGAGTAAACATCCAGTTGATGTGTGTACAGTTCCAGTTGCTGCTGCCACATGTGCAGCAGAGGTAGAGGATGAGACAAGAAGTGTAGAGCCAGGCAGTGTGTTGCCACTGATCTGTGCTGTGACAGATTCTCATGAAGATGAGGAGAAATCGTAAGTTATTGTGATGTTGTAACAACAGCAGCAACAACAATTACAGCAATAAAGAATAAATAGCCACAACACCAATACCAACAAAAATGATGACAATAGTGTTGAAACAACTGTTAGAAAGACTGTAGTATGACAACAATAATAATGACAACAACAACAACAGTAGCAACAACAGCAACAGCAACAACATGCAATCATCACTCAATAACAACAATATCAATAACAACAGCAGCAGCAGCAACAACAACAGCAACAACAACAACAGTAGCAGCAACAACAACAGCATCTGCAGCAACAACAACAACTAACAGTAGCACCAGCAACAATGTAGTTCTCTCTTACAGACTCCAAGATAAACCAGTTTCCCTCCATGAAATCGAAGAAGACCTTGAAGTACTGTGTGCCAGGGCAGAAGCTCTCCATGTACATGGGTACTCAACAAAAGCTGGTAAGCTTTCTATACGGCTTGCAGAGCGAATCCTTGACAGTGAGACCCACCTAGATATGAGTACTGCTAAGAGCACTACTAAGAATACCAAGTCACTGTCGTTTAGTAGTACTACTCTAGTCAAGGCAGCATTCCTGTGTGGTGTGCTAGCAGAGGATCCACATTGTCATCACTTGGCTTTCAAAGTTGGGATGTTTGGTTTGGAAATGCCTAGACAACCCGCTAAAAGCAAAGCATTAGAGGTACGTACACTGTTCAAAGCGTGTGTCTATAAAGAAAGTACATGTACAGTGTATGCAGTAATAATACTGATATGCTTGCTTGCTTGCTTGCTTTGCTTTGCTTTGCTTTGCTTTGCTTTGCTTTGCTTTGCTTTGCTTTGCTTTGCTTTGCTTTGCTTTGCTTTGCTTTGCTTTGCTTTGCTTTGCTTTGCTTTGCTTTGCTTTGCTTTGCTTTGCTTTGCTTTGCTTTGCTTTGCTTTGCTTTGCTTTGCTTTGCTTTGCTTTGCTTTGCTTTGCTTTGCTTTGCTTTGCTTGCTTGCTTGCTTGCTTGTTTCATAGCCTGCCTGCTTGCTTGCCAGCTTGTATGCTTGCTTGCTCTTTGTTTAGATTAGTGGACAAGTGAAGAGCCACTCTTTGGATATATTGTCCAATAAACCATTATTATTATTATTATTATTATTATTATTATTATTATTATTATTATTATTATTATTATTATTATTATTATTATTATTATTATTATTATTATTATTATTATTATTATTATTATTATTATTATTATTATTATTATTATTATTATTATTATTATTATTATTGTTGTTGTTGTTGTTGTTGTTGTTGTTGTTATTATTATTATTATTATTACTATTACTATTATTAGTAGTAGTATTAGTATTAGTATTAGTATTATTAGTAGTATTACTATTATTATTATTATTATTATTATTATTATTACTATTACTATTACTATTACTATTAGTATTAGTATTAGTATTAGTATTATTAGTACTATTACTATTATTATTATTACTATTACTATTATTATTATTAGTAGTAGTAGTATTAGTATTAGTATTATTATTAGTAGTAGTATTACTATTATTATTATTATTATTATTATTATTATTATTATTCCTTCCTTGCTAATGTGATTGGCTATAACTACCTTTCCTTCTTGTCACACTTAACGGTTATATATCTTCAATGTTCCATTGTCTTTCTTCAGGTCAAGTTGGCACACCAGGAGACTGAGCTGGTTGCTTTACTGAGAAAACTCCCTCTTCGTGGAGAAGAGATGATGGTAGTCAGGGAGAAGGCCAACTTGATTTGGCAAGGAAAGCTTCAGCGTGGCGGTGCTGTTCTTCCTATTATGCTCGCTACGTTCATCTTTGAAGTACTGTGCTGCCCTGGTAATGCCAAGAAAAAGTCCAATAATGAACCAGAAAAGAAGGTTGACGAAGATATTGGATACAAGGCTGCATTCTGTGCCTTGGGTTAGTAGTAATAGAACAACCCTTAATTAACGTATTTATAGACTCGTTCACCCACCCATCTATCCACATCCATCCCTCCATCCTTCCCTCCATCCTTCCCTCCATCCTTCTCTCCATCCTTCCCTCCATCAACCTATTCAGTCAATCAGTCACTTATTTATTCAGTTAGTCAGTCAATAATTTTGTCATCCATTTCTTCATCCATTTCTTCATTCATTCATTCGTTGGTTGTTGTTCAGTCCTGAGTCACTGATAATTTTCTCATCCATTTCTTCATTCACTTGTTAACTTATTCATTCAGTCATTCATTCATTCATTCATGTATTTATTCATAAATTGTGCCGATTCACCCATTAATCTGTGTGTGTCCTTCGATTCATGTCTAATCATTGCTATTCTTTAGGTATGAGACCCAATATCCTAGAAACTGACTACCCTATACTATGTGAAGGTATAAGACGACAAAGAGGGGACCTAGCAATTGCCGTATTAGACTATTGCAAGGATAACCCCTCTAGGCTCAAGGCAGTAAAGGAGGTTCTTCTCGACAAGACACGTTACGAAGGACCAAGCTTCGTGAGTGAAGTTGAAAGACAAAATGACACAAGACAGAATGAGAACGAGAAGAAGAAGTCTGAAGACAATGTTAACGCGAGGAACCGAGGTGGTTTTGGTTTACCCCCTCGTCGTGGAAGGTAATAATAATCATCATCTTTATTTTGAGTGGGTTTACAAACTGTAACAGACTCGACGTCTAGCCGTCCTCTCTTTTCTTGTTTGCCTTCCTAGGGAGGGGAGGGAGGGGATTGTTGCACACTGGCTGTGGTCGTTATGAAGGTCGATACACACAAGGAGACAATCACAACAGAGAGCCATGTTCCTGAAACAATTCCTTCTCGTGTACATTTTATCATCAAGTTTTGTCCCTGTGATATGACCCTTGATTTTGATCACCTTCAGAGTAAACTAGTTTAAACTGGTGATATAAGGGTTATATGTGTCCCTAGTGTTTATTGACCTTTCGACCTTCAGAGTAATAATAATAATAGTAACTAAACTTTATTAACGTGTCTTAATGAGCTAGTAAACTAGTTTAAACACTTAATGACTGGTCCCGAGGGAAACAGTTATTTTTTTTCCCCGAGAATCTCAGTGTTTCCCGAGACGACTGTTTTCCCGAGGGGGATATAACAAAACACTTAATGACTGTTCCATAGTCAAACACTGAAAAAATTGTTGTTAACTGGCAACGGCGCCACAAGTATTTTCCATCGACTTTGACCTGATCACGTGCGTTTATTCCCCTTTCACGCTTCGATCACGTGAACTTATTGCCCGCGCGGTAGTTATTAAGATTTGACGCCCGCCACGTGACGTGCTCTCGACCAATGAGAAAACGAGTTTGACTATGGGGATATGAACCTGTCACATCTATTCCGTCATGTAAAAGAGTCTGATTATTTATATCATTTGTTGTCTTCACAGTAACAGCCAAAGCTCCTCCAACACGAGTGATAGTGGCACAGACAATGGTAGTAGAGGGAGCTGTGGCGGTCAAAACCGTCCAAGAGGTCGACCCACTGGCGGCAAAACACAACCCAAGATTACTGTTACTGTGAACGAAGTGAGGAGAGAAGAAGAAAGTGGAAGCTCAAGTGGAGTGGACACTGACTCAGCTGTCAATCATCCTTCACCCAGTGTCACTGCTAAAGTAGTGGGTGTCTGTCACGGAGATCCACGCAATACCACAAACGTCACTCGAGCAAGTAATTTCAGCGCGCAAGGCACATTGGGACCAAGGAACGGACCACGTGATGGGGAAACAAGGGACAGAAATCAGATGCCTTGTTCTCCTCGAAGGGGCCCCCAACAGGCCAACGCAAGGGCTACTTCAGACCTAGAAGGATCAGACATTGAAGATGGTAATGAAGAATTAGCTATCGAGTCAGGTGGCGTTGCACTTGCTCCAGATAACAGCAACATTAGCGATAAATTAGTCCAGGAAATCGCTCTACCTTTGAACAGAAGCGAGTCTGGGAAGATTACTCGTAGAGACTCAGGCTCAAGCAGCTCAGAAGGAAGAGATGCAGGTGTACTTGTAGACAATGAGGGAGGATCGCTCTCGGATTCCTCACCTGTGATTTTATCTCCCTCGTCATCATCAGCTAACGTTTCATCTGAAGGCTCGTCATGTTGCGATGCACCAAAATCCAAATCAGCCGGTAGAGCACAAGGGAAGATGAAATCTAAATCCTCCTGTGACGTCACGTTTAAAACTGAAGGTTTACCAAGTGATCCCACACGCGTAAGTGACTCAGGTGTGAGGATATTGGGATTTCCAGTGACTTGTGCGCAGAATTCTGAATCCCTGGCTAAAGGTGCTGCGATGTCGGCTATTCAGAGTGATTCATCTAGGACATCTAAAGAATTCGAGTTACGTGGAGGGGAATTAGAATCACTTGATGAGGAATTAGAATCACTTGATGAAGAATTCGAATCACGTGGTAAAAGATTCGACTCGCGTGATGAAGCTGTATCTCTTGTTGGGGCATCCAATTCTCAAGATGGACTACCAATGGCAACACTTTCTTTGTTGTCACCAGGCCAGGCTGCTGCATCGAACGGTGGACCAGAAGATACATCTTCAGGATGTGTACAGGCAGCAGGAACAGTTGGAGAGGAACTGGAAGCAGTGGCAGGCGCAGCGGACGTAGCAGAGGCAGGAGCAAGTGTAAACGCAGACGACATTGACGCCAATCATCATGGCCGCAATAGGAGACAAGGAAACAAGAAGAGCCGTCGTAAGAAGAAAGGCAAGAACTCCGCCGTCAACCAAGCAACAGAAGCAGAAGCACACTTCATGTTTGAGCTTGCAAAGACGGTACTCACCAGAGCTGGTGGTATCAGCAGTACATCAGTATTCAGTCAGCCTGCAACTACCACAAGCCACGGTGGACCTCACAGAGGACTTCAACTATGCGCGTTTGAAATTGGTTTATTCGCGCTTGGGCTGCATAACCGCACGTCTGTCAACTGGCTTTCTCGAACCTACTCCTCTCACGTGTCGTGGATCTCAGGTCAAGCGATGGAAATAGGAAGCACTGCCATCCAGCTTCTTATAGAAAGATGGGAGAGTAATTTGACTCCATCGGAGGTAGCGTCTATAGCGGATAGAGCTTCAAGGTCAAATGATCCCACCATGGTCCGAGCTGCCGCAGAGCTTGGGCTGTCATGCTTGCATATGGCTCATACTCTAAACCCTGGTGAAATACAACGTGCTTTGTTACAATGCCGAGATGAGGACACGCAGCTTTTAGACAGGGCATGCCAGGCTGTGGAGAGTGCAGCTAGAGGTGGCGGGGTTTATCCTGAGGTCCTGTTTGACGTAGCTCGGCACTGGCATTACCTACACGAGCAAAGTCAAACCACAACTTCTAGGTCGCATAAAGACAACTCTCGTAATAGAGGTTCCCAGACTTCTCGAGCTCAACAACAACAACCTTCGGTTCCCTCGTCAACATCATCAGTCAACCTCTACCTGCACTCCCATCCACTGGATGGACACTCTACCTTCAACTCCGTCCCACCTCCACCCTATCTGACGGCCGAGCAGTATGTACAGACACAGATGCATCATCAGGTACAACACCTAATGAACCAAGGATCATATAACAGTGGTACGTCCTACAGACCAAACAACCAAGCCAGTTATGGGTACTCGTTTAACTCCAGGCAACTCCACGCCAACCAGTTTCAGATATCAAGTTCCTACGGGGGTCTACCGCCACCTTACCAAACCTCGAACCCTGCAGTGTGTCAATTATCAAGCAGAGCGTTGAACCAACAACAAGGCGGACAAGTGTCGTATTACTTGAACAATGCGTACCGAGTAGGCATGCTCGCCCTTGAATCGCTCGCCCGAAGAACGCCCGACGATCGCCCGAATGTTAAATACTCTAGGAACCCACCCTGTAGCGACGATATTCGATGGTTGTGTTCGCTGTCGGCCAGGCTCGGAACGTCTTATCTACACCGATTTTGCGTGTCAGCGCTCAATGCTGTGGTGAGCCCGTTCGTCCTTCATGACCTTGCCCTCGAGGCAGCGCGCCATCTTGCTCGCTCTAATCCAGGCCAACTTGCAGTGAATCTGCGCTCACCAAACATCAGTCCGTTGGTTCAGAAGAGTTTGTCGATGTACGGTCAGTGTATTCATCATAATCTTATGGTAATGGCGCAGTCTGATCATGAAGATTTTGTGGAGTTATTGCGACACGCAAGAGGTGCATTTTGTATGGTACCTGGTGGCATGTCCCAGTTTAACGAGCTGTTGCAAAGCATTAGAAGGCTGTATCCCAAGAAGAAGGATTTATGGCAGAAGATTATGACAGGACTGGCTAAAGCTTAACGTGCTCCACAGCCCTCCCCTCCCTAATAGTTCTATTTAGGGGTTCATACCTACTCTCTTCACTAAAGGTTTTGGTCTGTGTATCCCAAGAAGAAGGATTTATGGCAGAAGATTATGACAGGACTGGCTAAAGCTTAACGTGCTCCACAGCCCTCCCCTCCCTAAGAATTCTATTTAGGGGTTCATAACTACTCCCTCCCCTAAAGGTTTTGGTCTGTGTAACTTCCTGATATAAAGAATTTGTTATAATAGTTATTGTTATAATAGATATTAGGCTATGTTTTCCACCGAGAGAATTTAATTATAGCCTGCCTGAATGAGATAGCATGAATTTATTAGCCTTTACATAAACGAGTGGAGGACTAGGTTCGAATCGTGACCGCAAAGCATCTATGGGTCATTTGATGGACAGGTCCGCCATATTGAATGAACTGTTCTGTGTCTGTCGGATATCATTTTTGGCCAGAAATATATTTGCTTTGCTTGCTTTGAAATAGCTTATTTTAGAGTGCACGCCATTGTCCACCCAAACAATCCATAGATGCTTTGTGGTCGCGGTCTAACGTGTTTTGGTAAAGACGAATTTATGATGTTGCTACCAGTGTTTATCAAGAAATATGCCCTCACCCCTCTCCCCAAAGGGCGTTTTCTGGAGATTGTAACAGACTGGTATCTAACTATAATATATAAAGTTGATGAAACTTTGATATAAAAACTGAAAAAAAATCGAAAAAAAGAAATAATCGTTTTGTTGCTAGATTTCGCGGCAATTATGGCATTGTACTGCAATTGTAAAAGTATTAATCGATAAATAAATTGATAATGTCGTTGCAAACTGTACGTCATAACTCGTGGGCTGGGTTAAGTGTACTGACCGGAAGTAACGTCAGTACTGAAAGGGCAGTTACGTTTTAAATTACCATTCTACCGAGACGAGACGTTCCTCCGTTGTTGTCTAGCGCGTTCGAAGAACCACACAAATGAAGATTGAATTTCCCAGCCCAAAAAGTTTGTGATAAGCGGCCTTCTCTACTAACCGCTCCTCTCCAATAACCGTCCCTCTCCAATAACCGTCCCCTCTCCAATAACCGTCCCCTCTCCAATAACCGTCCCCTCTCCAATAACCGTCCCTCTCCAATAACCGTCCCTCTCCAATAACCGTCCCTCTCCAATAACCGTCCCTCTCCAATAACCACCCCTCTCCAATAACCGTCCCTCTCCAATAACCGTCCCTCTCCAATAACCGTTTCTCCAATAACCGTCCCTCTCCAATAACCGTTCCTCCAATAACCGTTCCAATAACCGTCCCTCTCCAATAACCGTCCCTCTCCAATAACCGTCCCTCTCCAATAACCTCCCTCCAATAACCGTCCCTCTCCAATAACCGTACCTCTCCAATAACCGTCCCTCTCCAATAACCGTTCCTCCAATAACCGTTCCTCCAATAACCGTTCCTCCAATAACCGTCCCTCTCCAATAACCGTCCCTCTCCAATAACCGTCCCTCTCCAATAACCGTCCCTCTCCAATAACCGTTCCTCCAATAACCGTCCCTCTCCAATAACCGTCCCTCTCCAATAACCGTTCCTCCAATAACCGTCCCTCTCCAATAACCGTTCCTCCAATAACCGGCAATAACCGTCCCTCTCCAATAACCGTTCCTCCAATAACCGTCCCGTTCCAATAACCGTTCCTCTCCAATAACCGTCCCTCTCCAATAACCGTTCCTCCAATAACCGTCCCTCTCCAATAACCGTCCCTCTCCAATAACCGTTCCTCCAATAACCGTTCCTCCAATAACCGTCCCTCTCCAGTACCGTCCCTCTCCAATAACCGTTCCTCCAATTACCGGCCGTCCCTCTCCAATAACCGTTCCTCCAATAACCGTTCCTCCAATAACCGTCCCTCTCCAATAAACGTTCCTCCAATAACCGTCCCTCTCCAATAACCGTCCCTCTCCAATAACCGTTCCTCCAATAACCGTCCCTCTCCAATAACCGTCCCTCGCCGGCAATAACCGTCCCTCTCCGGCAATAACCGTCCCTCTCCAATAACCACCCCTCTCTAATAACCACCCCTCTCCAATAACCACCCCTCTCCAATAACCACCCCTCTCCAATAACCACCCCTCTCCAATAACCACCCCTCTCTAATAACCACCCCTCTCCAATAACCACCCCTCTCCAATACTCCAATAACCCCCTCTCCAATAACCACCCCTCTCCAATAACCACCCCTCTCCAATAACCACCCCTCTCCAATAACCACCCCTCTCCAATAACCACCCCTCTCCAAACAAACGGCTCTGGAAACGTTTCTCTTGTGTGTGCAATCGTACCAACGTGCAATAAATACCATGACAAAGATAATATGGAGGAATGTTTTAGTTTGAAGTGTGTCTGTTGCCGGAACTGAATTAGCGCCTCTCGATCGAGTGCCTCCCGTTCCAGTAATCGCCCTTTGATACGGAGTGCTAAGTAACAGTAACCCAATGTAATGGACTTTGCCGAGTGCTGGATTTAATAAGCCCAAACAATCTGAATCTTTAATCGGTAATGCACGAGTTGCTTTACACTGATATAACGAAAAAGATAACAATTACTGTAGATAAACAGAAAATAAAAAGATTTTCAAAAGTAGTTATATAAAATATTGTCCTTGCTCTAATACCAGGCATCAGGGAACACAAGATTCCACAAAAATTGAGGGAGAGGCAGGAAACTACTGCGCACGTATAACCATCCCTAAGTGTCATATAGCATTATGTCATATGCTATTTATATATCTGCTCACCCCAGTCTCTCCGTCCTTCAGTATCTTCAGTATCTGCTTCTTCACAGGAAGGTCGATCACTTGCCGACTTGGTCAGTTCACAGCTTGAAAAACAACTGAAAATCAGTTACCGTTGATTGTCCTTTTAGTTGATTGTACTGTGCTTAAACCTAGAGTATTTTTAGTTTCATAATTGAGCTGCTGAAGCAATCGTTGGTGTCGTTCACGATGAGGATTTGTAGTCTGGGTGTGTTTGTCCTGTTTATGATCGAATATTCGCAAGGTAAAAACTGTTTTTTATTGATTCTTATTTAACTATTATATACTGAGTTAAATGACTTTAAAGCAATAGAATTACGTAAGATGTCGCTGCATGATTCAAGTGGGATGTTTCTTGATGTTAAGAGCTTTCCCTCTGAACATTGTAATGTACATGTAGTTCAGACATGGATTTGCAGCTGACAAATGCCGAAATGGAGCATCACACTTGATTGCAGCATTTTAATTACTTGTTGTCATCCGATGTTAGATCGTATAAAAACTTACATATGCTCATGACGAAGGGTTTTACCATTGTGTTAGTCAAGATTACATCTAAATGTATATCGATGCTATATGCATATATTATATTTTCTGTGGGATTTAAGAACCTTCTGTGGTAAGATCACTTACATGTATATAAGCTTACTACTAAATATAAGCACCAGCTGTACTAATGGAAATGTATAGTCATCAAAGAGATGCATGGGACGCTTATTTACAAAATTTGAATTTTCAATGATTCTTTATGCCCATATAAGCTTACTACTATATGGAAATAAGCTTAACTAAATGAACCTTTGAACCTATATATATAAATGTTTTATAAAGCCTTAATAAAATTAAGCCTCATAACCTAGCTGTCACCATTATTAGTAATTCAAGGGGGCAATTTTAGACTGTACATATTTTACACAAATTAGGCGATTTTCATGATGGCGTCATATATGACTACAAGTACCAGAATGTTTTGGAAATTTTCTTTCTTCAGATTTTTATTCCCTCATGAGAATAGTAAGACAATTGGTGCTAATTATCTAATAAAAGAAAATGGGCAAAGCATTCTGGTACTTAATTGTAGTCATATGAAAATCTGCACCTATTGTATATGATCGAATGACCTTTTTGGGTTTTGAAACAAGAAGACAAGAAGAATTGTTTTACATTTCAAATAAAATGGTCAATTAATTAAGTGTTCAGATTTATTATTAAATAAGAATTAATATTCAAGGGATTGAATGCTGTTATATACAGATATCAAAGCAAGATAGATCATACAAAGTACATGGTTCAATCATGCATGTTATGATCCAATATAATACGTGACTAATTATATTGCTTAATAATGGTGATGTAAATTTCCTCAACGTAATAGAATCCTTCATCCGTGTAGAGCACTTCCACATGTATAGTATTCATATTTTATTCATATGTCGATATATGCATGACTGCTTATTAAAGTACGATACAAGTTAAGTCACAAGGTTTATAATTGAAGTGTATATGTGTTCCATCGAGCACTTGTTTTGTACATGTATCAGTTGTATATATAGACACATGTGGTTTAGATCCCTCTTTTTAATACTACTGGGTTAATTTTTACTGTCATGCCACGGTACTATCTGTATACATGCATGATTACATGCATGACTGTATATATACACATCTACATAGTTCTTAATTAACTCACAGCATGGAGCTACATGTAGGTGCATGTGCCCACAGTTGTCTCTAGACAATAATATATACACTGCATGTAGTCATGTCTGCATACATGTACATATACATGTACGTACATCTAATCTATGTAGTTCTTAACTCACAGTTATTGTATTGTATTAGTTACTCTAGACTGTCGATATAGTCATGTACGTCTGCATACATGTACATATACACGTACGTATATCTATGTAGTTCTTAACTCACAGTTATTGTATTGTATTAGTTACTCTAGACTGTCAATATAGTCATGTCTGCATACATGTACATATACATGTACGTACATCTATGTAGTTCTTAACTCACAGTTATTGTATTGTATTAGTTACTCTAGACTGTCAATATAGTCATGTCTGCATACATGTACATATACATGTACGTACATCTAATCTATGTAGTTCTTAACTCACAGTTATTGTATTGTATTAGTTACTCTAGACTGTCAATATAGTCATGTCTGCATACATGTACATATACATGTACGTACATCTATGTAGTTCTTAACTCACAGTTATTGTATTGTATTAGTTACTCTAGACTGTCAATATAGTCATGTCTGCATACATGTACATATACATGTACGTACATCTAATCTATGTAGTTCTTAACTCACAGTTATTGTATTGTATTAGTTACTCTAGACTGTCAATATAGTCATGTCTGCATACATGTACATATACATGTACGTACATCTAATCTATGTAGTTCTTAACTCACAGTTATTGTATTGTATTAGTTACTCTAGACTGTCAATATAGTCATGTCTGCATACATGTACATATACATGTACGTACATCTAATCTATGTAGTTCTTAACTCACAGTTATTGTATTGTATTAGTTACTCTAGACTGTCAATATAGTCATGTCTGCATACATGTACATATACATGTACGTACATCTATGTAGTTCTTAACTCACAGTTATTGTATTGTATTAGTTACTCTAGACTGTCAATATAGTCATGTCTGCATACATGTACATATACATGTACGTACATCTAATCTATGTAGTTCTTAACTCACAGTTATTGTATTGTATTAGTTACTCTAGACTGTCAATATAGTCATGTCTGCATACATGTACATATACATGTACGTACATCTATGTAGTTCTTAACTCACAGTTATTGTATTGTCAGTATTAGTTACTCTAGACTGTCAATATAGTCATGTCTGCATACATGTACATATACGTACATCTAATCTATGTAGTTCTTAACTCACAGTTATTGTATTGTATTAGTTACTCTAGACTGTCAATATATAGTCATGTCTGCATACATGTACATATACATGTACGTACATCTATGTAGTTCTTAACTCGCAGTTATTGTATTGTATTAGTTACTCTAGACTGTCAATATAGTCATGTCTGCATACATGTACATATACGTACATCTAATCTATGTAGTTCTTAACTCACAGTTATTGTATTGTATTAGTTACTCTAGACTGTCAATATAGTCATGTCTGCATACATGTACATATACATGTACGTACATCTATGTAGTTCTTAAACTCACAGTTATTGTATTGTATTAGTTACTCTAGACTGTCAATATATAGTCATGTCTGCATACATGTACATATACGTACATCTAATCTATGTAGTTCTTAACTCACAGTTATTGTATTGTATTAGCTGGTTACTCTAGACTGTCAATATAGTCATGTCTGCATACATGTACATATACATGTACGTACATCTAATCTATGTAGTTCTTAACTCACAGTTAGTGTATTGTATTAGTTACTCTAGACTGTCAATATAGTCATGTCTGCATACATGTACATATACATGTACGTACATCTATGTAGTTCTTAACTCACAGTTATTGTATTGTATTAGTTACTCTAGACTGTCAATATAGTCATGTCTGCATACATGTACATATACATGATTGTACGTACATCTATGTAGTTCTTAACTCACAGTTATTGTTCAGTATTGTATTAGTTACTCTAGACTGTCAATATAGTCATGTCTGCATACATGTACATATACGTACATCTAATCTATGTAGTTCTTAACTCACAGTTATTGTATTGTATTAGTTACTCTAGACTGTCAATATAGTCATGTCTGCATACATGTACATATACATGTACGTACATCTATGTAGTTCTTAACTCACAGTTATTGTATTGTATTAGTTACTCTAGACTGTCAATATAGTCATGTCTGCATACATGTACATATACATGTACGTACATCTATGTAGTTCTTAACTCACAGTTATTGTATTGTATTAGTTACTCTAGACTGTCAATATAGTCATGTCTGCATACATGTACATATACATGTACGTACATCTATGTAGTTCTTAACTCACAGTTATTGTATTGTATTAGTTACTCTAGACTGTCAATATAGTCATGTCTGCATACATGTACATATACACGTACGTATATCTATGTAGTTCTTAACTCACAGTTATTGTATTGTATTATAGTTACTCTAGACTGTCAATATAGTCATGTCTGCATACATGTACATATACATGTACGTACATCTAATCTATGTAGTTCTTAACTCACAGTTATTGTATTGTATTAGTTACTCTAGACTGTCAATATAGTCATGTCTGCATACATGTACATATACACGTACGTACATCTATGTAGTTCTTAACTCACAGTTATTGTATTGTGTTAGTTACTCTAGACTGTCAATATAGTCATGTCTGCATACATGTACATATACATGTACGTACATCTATGTAGTTCTTAACTCACAGTTATTGTATTGTATTAGTTACTCTAGACTGTCAATATAGTCATGTCTGCATACATGTACATATACACGTACGTATATCTATGTAGTTCTTAACTCACAGTTATTGTATTGTATTATAGTTACTCTAGACTGTCAATATAGTCATGTCTGCATACATGTACATATACATGTACGTACATCTAATCTATGTAGTTCTTAACTCACAGTTATTGTATTGTATTAGTTACTCTAGACTGTCAATATAGTCATGTCTGCATACATGTACATATACACGTACGTATATCTAGTATGTAGTTCTTAACTCACAGTTATTGTATTGTATTAGTTACTCTAGACTGTCAATATAGTCATGTCTGCATACATGTACATATACGTACATCTAATCTATGTAGTTCTTAACTCACAGTTATTGTATTGTATTAGTTACTCTAGACTGTCAATATATAGTCATGTCTGCATACATGTACATATACATGTACGTACATCTATGTAGTTCTTAACTCGCAGTTATTGTATTGTATTAGTTACTCTAGACTGTCAATATAGTCATGTCTGCATACATGTACATATACGTACATCTAATCTATGTAGTTCTTAACTCACAGTTATTGTATTGTATTAGTTACTCTAGACTGTCAATATAGTCATGTCTGCATACATGTACATATACATGTACGTACATCTATGTAGTTCTTAACTCACAGTTATTGTATTGTATTAGTTACTCTAGACTGTCAATATATAGTCATGTCTGCATACATGTACATATACGTACATCTAATCTATGTAGTTCTTAACTCACAGTTATTGTATTGTATTAGCTGGTTACTCTAGACTGTCAATATAGTCATGTCTGCATACATGTACATATACATGTACGTACATCTAATCTATGTAGTTCTTAACTCACAGTTAGTGTATTGTATTAGTTACTCTAGACTGTCAATATAGTCATGTCTGCATACATGTACATATACATGTACGTACATCTATGTAGTTCTTAACTCACAGTTATTGTATTGTATTAGTTACTCTAGACTGTCAATATAGTCATGTCTGCATACATGTACATATACATGATTGTACGTACATCTATGTAGTTCTTAACTCACAGTTATTGTTCAGTATTGTGTATTAGTTACTCTAGACTGTCAATATAGTCATGTCTGCATACATGTACATATACGTACATCTAATCTATGTAGTTCTTAACTCACAGTTATTGTATTGTATTAGTTACTCTAGACTGTCAATATAGTCATGTCTGCATACATGTACATATACATGTACGTACATCTATGTAGTTCTTAACTCACAGTTATTGTATTGTATTAGTTACTCTAGACTGTCAATATAGTCATGTCTGCATACATGTACATATACATGTACGTACATCTATGTAGTTCTTAACTCACAGTTATTGTATTGTATTAGTTACTCTAGACTGTCAATATAGTCATGTCTGCATACATGTACATATACATGTACGTACATCTATGTAGTTCTTAACTCACAGTTATTGTATTGTATTAGTTACTCTAGACTGTCAATATAGTCATGTCTGCATACATGTACATATACACGTACGTATATCTATGTAGTTCTTAACTCACAGTTATTGTATTGTATTATAGTTACTCTAGACTGTCAATATAGTCATGTCTGCATACATGTACATATACATGTACGTACATCTAATCTATGTAGTTCTTAACTCACAGTTATTGTATTGTATTAGTTACTCTAGACTGTCAATATAGTCATGTCTGCATACATGTACATATACACGTACGTACATCTATGTAGTTCTTAACTCACAGTTATTGTATTGTATTAGTTACTCTAGACTGTCAATATAGTCATGTCTGCATACATGTACATATACATGTACGTACATCTATGTAGTTCTTAACTCACAGTTATTGTATTGTATTAGTTACTCGATCTAGACTGTCAATATAGTCATGTCTGCATACATGTACATATACACGTACGTATATCTATGTAGTTCTTAACTCACAGTTATTGTATTGTATTGTATTAGTTACTCTAGACTGTCAATATAGTCATGTCTGCATACATGTACATATACATGTACGTACATCTAATCTATGTAGTTCTTAACTCACAGTTATTGTATTGTATTAGTTACTCTAGACTGTCAATATAGTCATGTCTGCATACATGTACATATACACGTACGTATATCTAGTATGTAGTTCTTAACTCACAGTTATTGTATTGTATTAGTTACTCTAGACTGTCAATATAGTCATGTCTGCATACATGTACATATACGTACATCTAATCTATGTAGTTCTTAACTCACAGTTATTGTATTGTATTAGTTACTCTAGACTGTCAATATAGTCATGTCTGCATACATGTACATATACATGTACGTACATCTATGTAGTTCTTAACTCACAGTTATTGTATTGTATTAGTTACTCTAGACTGTCAATATAGTCATGTCTGCATACATGTACATATACACGTACGTATATCTATGTAGTTCTTAACTCACAGTTATTGTATTGTATTAGTTACTCTAGACTGTCAATATAGTCATGTCTGCATACTTGTACATATACATGTACGTACATCTAATCTATGTAGTTCTTAACTCACAGTTATTGTATTGTATTAGTTACTCTAGACTGTCAATATAGTCATGTCTGCATACATGTACATATACACGTACGTATATCTATGTAGTTCTTACATTTGTAACTCACAGTTATTGTATTAGTTACTCTAGACTGTCTGCATACATGTGTATAATGTAACTTAATATAATAAATTATAAACATTAACAGTTATGTTAATTAAATAAATCCAGGACTCAGAGCAAATGAGTGTCATTATCACTAGATATTTCAACTGTACATATCTCAATCACAGCCTTTAATTATCAGTGATGTGAATATGTATGTGAGTTACGTGACAAGTCGTCACATGGCATTTTAAAACAGTTATAGTTAAAATATACAGTGTACATGTGACAAACTAGAGATGCATAGCTAGGTGTGTATACGTGCATATACCTTTGAACTCTGATGAACATTCAGAGAAATTAAAACTAAAACACTCAGTCAAGTCTTGAACAAATCTTTGATCTGGCTCTTTATGCAATATATATAGATACAAAATATATGAGCAGCCGGAACATATGGGAATGTTGAGCTGCACACAGATGCAAATATTGTGTGTGACTTATTTAATAACCATCATTATCATTCACATTATTTTCTCCAGGATTTTCATTGGTCGAGAGACAATTAACTACGTCACTGCAGATCCATCAAACTTCCTGCTCGATTTTTTCTTGATTTTTTTCCTGCCTTTGGCATCAGCAAATAATTATTCTGCTCGCCACTGACAATTCACAATATTTTGCTCAACCTCGTCCAATATAATTGCTAATTTTGGTGTTCTTTTCCAGGTGTTGCATTTCCAGCTGCCATCAAGACTAAGTATGAAACTTACCTGAAGGAGTTTGATAATAAGCGTGGCCATGTTCCCTTCTCACCAGACCTCGATGCCAACAGGCACAAAATTACTATGTTTATGAAGTCAAAGTTTGAAGCTGCTGGACTGCATGTTTCTTTACAGAACTTTTCTTCCATGGATACTAGTACAGGAAAGGTAAAATATGACATTTGTTTGAAGATTTCATTGGCTACGAGGTCAGAAGCTAATAAATGATTGTTATAAGATTCGTTTTCGTATGAGTGGGAAACCTACGGCACGGAGTTACAGTCATGGTACGGAATCGAAGACATCTATTCAACCAATCACAGCGTGCAAAATCATTGCTCAACCAATCAGAATGCTTGGAAACCACATGATCATGGTGTGATGCTGTCACAGCATGAACCGTACCATACGTAACTACCATATTCACCGGCGTATAAGCCGCACTCGCAGATAAGCCGCACCCCGAGTTTAGCAATGCAAATTTTGGAAAAAAATGTTTTTTTACTCAGGCACTTCTGGAGGAAGCCCGAGTTATAAAATGGGCATTCTTTTTTATCCATTGGCCATAAATGGGTCAAATAGTTTCCGAGCGCATATCGAATTAAATCCGAAGTATTATTGCTTGGGCCGAAGGGCTCCAAGCTGCTCAGTCTCGTGCAGTTCACATCATACAACGAGCACAACCGAACTCCTTACAGTTAGTTATCGGGATATGTTCGTATTACATGTAAATTGGAACGATACAGAGAAGATTAGTAAGTTATCAGTTCTAAAATCTAAGGTTCGTTAGCGTGCACGTGAGAATGTTATGTTTGAGACACTTGATTGACACATGTTGTGTTAGCACGTGAACCAACCCGCTCATCAATGAAAAACACTTTAGCAAACCATTAGGTCGTGTAGTAAAACCGTTAGCACGATTGTTAAACTGTCTGAAAAGGTGTTAGCACTCGTTAATTTGCCTGTTTAACGTCTAACCAATGGCCAATGCTTTTTGGAGTAACTAATAGTAATAAACACACGAATGATGTGCATAAAGTGTGTAAAAAAGAAAAATTAAAAGAGGTTTAGAACCTCAATGACCTAATAATGAGATGTACATACTCTTTTATACTTTCATGTTAATTTTATGTAAATTTCTGGTACCAATTCCCGATGTTCTCGCAGATACAGTAAGCTGCACCCCCAACTTTGGATCGCGATTTTTGGAAAAAAAGTGTGGCTTATACGCCGGTGAATACGGTACTTAATTCCCACTCAAACGACTCAATAGATACACTCATTTCAATAAAGTTAGTCACCCGTAAAGCTTCGAAGGTGAAGGACCATGGGCACATACATTTTAACCAACCCAGGATCCTCATCGGTCTCACCTTCGAAGCTTTACGGGTGACTAACTTTATCGAAATGAGTGTATACAATCATATGTAGGGTAAGCTATAGGATCAGGATGGGTCGACAAACATGCCTAAATATTTAGCCTGAGAACAATCATAATCCAATTTAAATGCGAGCTGCTAACAGACAAGTCATTACAAAATGAGTGGCCATTTTGTATCAGTAGATACATTTTTTTCCACTGAATGATGTAATAGTCCCTTTTCGCATTCACAAATCCCGTTGTAAACCGCTGTACTTATTGACTGTCAGATGCATTGGTACAGGGTTAGCCTCGAGTCAGTGTAAATTATTCACAAATATCAACAAAAACACACACAAAATTTTGACATGAAACAATAGAAACATTTTTGAATTGCACGGACTGTTTTCTGAATCGAGGCTAAGCCTGTACAAATGCGTCTTTTGTCAAGGACAGCGGTCATCTCTAAACAACGCGAAACTGGAGTATTATGACCCAAGCTGTGTGTACATGTAGGAGTCGCAGGCCACAAAAAGAGGATCAGTACATGTATGGACTACATGAACAAATGACATTACATGTACATGTAATAACTTGTATTATCATATTCATTAATAATTATTGTGAAAACACAATAGAAATCATAACCGTGGCAGAGCTTGTATATTTGATACAAAATCGTTCTCATTTACATCAACTTTAAGTTGGATTTTCTCGGCCAAACTTACTGGTATCTTGAAAATTATAGTAGAACATGATTTTATACATCTGTGGATATGATAAGTCTGATATAATATTCACATCTGTGTTGTATGAGATCTACAATATATTATATATCTCAAACAACACAGCCGCTCATATTGTTTCTATTACATAAATGTTTAGGTGTGTATGGAAAGTTATGGGCTGCTAATTGGCCAATCACAATTCACCAAGTTTCTTTGCCATCTAATAAATGTTATTAATAATAATTATTAATAATTAACAAAGTGTTTGTTTCATAGCCTGCAAATGGCACCAATGTTATAGCTATTCTACGAGGAACAACATATTCAACACCACAAGATGAAGCCATTATCATTGCAGCACACATAGATACTTTTGGACGAGATGCTGGTGGTGTTAATAATGACGGTTCAGGTTTGGTGGGACTCCTGGCCATTGCTGAGGATCTTACAGGTATGTCACATCAGAAGTCAAAGATAAAGTCAGCTCAAGTGGTTTCACACAGCCAGTATTTCACTTCACTTTCTAGATACAGCATGATTGGCATGAAGCAACAAGGATGTTGTTAAGTCTTAACATAAGACATGATAAATGTCAATTAATTCCATATATAGCTAATTGCATAATCGTTGTCGGGTCGAAAATCATAAATCATAGAAGCTGAGACCGCAAGGATGGATGGGAAATCAGTTCATGAGCCGCATTACATGCAGATATATTCAATGTTCTCGTAGTTTTGAAGAAATATGAGCTATTTAATTAAGATCCTACAAGTCTGGATAAAAAGGTCTTTGATTTGACGGTGTTATTTGAGAGTTTTAATTTCCCAGAATTCCTTTTGGTCATAGCTTTCATGATTTTCAACCCGACAACGATTATGCAATTAGCTATATATATACCTACATGTAGTTAGTTGTGTTAGTAAAATGTCAGCTAGTTTATGGGAAGTCACAGTTCAATTCATGGCCATGCATTCATTGCAGGCCTCGTCTCCTTTCTACATGTAGCTAGCTATAACCAGTAAAGGCTGAGGCATAAAGTTAAGGACCTGTTGTGCGATTTTGGAAAGATTATCTCTCTGCACAAACAAACAAACTCAGCCTTTAAGCACTGGCAAGCTTTGATGGTTGTAAACAAGCTACTTAATGTACAATCCATGAGTTCAACTGGTTGCAGACATTTATAGTTTACAATATCTCAGAATATCATAAATGAGTATCATATTATACATACTTTGCAGTAGCTTGTGCTCTCAGTGCTTCTACAAGAAAACTTAATCAGATTGAACAGTCTTTGCACCTCTGTAAAGTGCATTGGAATATACATGTACATTTTATTGTTCTTACTAGGCCCTGCGAATTGCACCAGAAACAAGACTGTGGTTTTCGCTGCCTTTGACAGATCTGAAACTGAAAACATTGGACCAAGCCTAACTTACTGCAACAAAAGTTGCGGTAGCATTCATTTTATTAAGAACATTGCATCGTTCATCAGCAGTGGTAAGATCAAACTGGCCATGGTGTTGGACTGTTTGGCAAATTTTGATGACAAGATAAGCACACAGTACTGGCCTCCTGTGTTGGGCAAATATTTTAGAAACACTGTTGAGGAAAATACAATGGTCGATGCATATGGAGACTTTCTTGCAGTGACTGGACGTAACAACGAGAAGTCATACATAGAGGAATTTGCAAAGATCTACGATGCATCTAAAGTTGAAGGAGCCTTCCAGATCACAAAATTGCAGTGGAATATTCAAGGAATCCCTAATGCTGGAAACAGGTCAAACCTGATTGCGGCATTCAAAGATGGAGATCATATTAGGTTAGTACATGATGGCTTCTACTAAGATACCCACTAAGATACCCTACCCTACCCTACCCTACCCTACCCTACCCTACCCTACCCTACCCTACCCTACCCTACCCTACCCTACCCTACCCTACCCTACCCTACCCTACCCTACCCTACCCTACCCTACATTACCCTACCCTACCCTACCCTACCCTACCCTACCCTACCCTACCCTTCATGCACTCATCTTGATGGTGAAATGATCTATTTTTCGTGTTAGTTTCTGGGATTCCAACATTAATGCCATCCTACTGACAGACACATGTTACAACCGTGACTGGATGAGAGGAAACTGCAAGACCACCAGCAGTTGTGATACTATAGGCAAAATTGATGACAAGGGTTACAGCTTTATGTACAATGCGCTGTATGCAGCAACCAAGCTCATCACTAAGAACACTTGTACAGGTAAACAGGGGGGGAAAGGTAGTTACTTTACTTCAATAACGCGGGAAGTGGTTGCTCAATCTCCCGAGCCAGGGGCTCATGTATAAAACACTTGAAGGTGCGCCCATTTGCCCTCCATCAGTGCTCCGTTTTACGGGTATTTAAAGCTGCACTGAGCTACATGGATTAGAAAGAAGTCGAAACAAGGATGTGAGGTCATGAAGAATCGAACCCTGCGTGCACTAATCAACTAAGCCATCCTTGCTCCTTTAAAAAGAAACATTTACAGCTAATTTACGTCATGCGTGACCATTAAATCGGAACATTCAAATGAAGTTTTGAAGTCTAGACTCGAGTCTCGAACATTCAGACAGAAAAATCAAATCTCCACGAAATATATCTATAAGAAAAAAGTATCAGATATCTGTTTACTCAGGCTGTTATGATCGCAGAGTATGTAGGCTTAGCTGACACAAATTTTCATCCAATTTTATTTTAATTTTATGGACGTTTTGAAAAAATATTTAGTGGTTTGTAGGAGATTCCGTTGGAGTTTGAAATGTTCAAACTGTTCTTTGAAATGTTGATTTCAAATGTTCGAATTACTGGTCACGTGTGATGTAAAATGTTAGCAGTAGAGAGTTCCATGCAGGAAAGTTGTAGCAAGTCAGGGAAAGTTGACGTGCTGTAAATCACCCATAAAACCCTTCTGAGTGTTAGTCCTGGAAAGGAAAGGAGAAAGAGAAACGTTTTCTGATCTTGATAGGATTCAAACCCATGACTTTTGACCTTAACTAGTTTCTTTATTTCTAGGTGCATGTTCAAGTTGCGATGTCAAAGCAGTCTGTAAAGGCAACGTCTGTGTCTGCCAACCTGGATTTACTGGAAATGGGAATTCCTGTACAGGTAATTAAGACAAAGTTTCTCTTCACTAGTGAACTTTCACCTCGACCGTCTCTTCGCTTGGTCCACTGACACTCCAAGCAACTGTCCAATCATCAGCCACGGGTCTCTGTAGTATTTCTTACTCGGCTTCGCGAACAGGACCTTCTTGGTGATGGCAGTATTGCCAGCTCTACATATATGCGCAATGTACCAATGTACAAACACCTCAAAAGTAGAACTGACATTGTCATATCAGTTCTGTTGTGACATACAAGTGATATGTACGTGTACACGCTAGTAAATGTATAGATACTTAAATGACGCTTTGGCACAGTTAGAACTTTGTCATTTTAAGGTTCTCGTTTCTCTAAATAAAGTTAAATGTCACTCTAATTCATTGTTTTCACTGATTACAGTGTCACTGTGCGATAAATTTCTAGCCATTAATTGGCTAATAGCAAAATACATGTACATTAAAGTTGGTGTTCCTTTTGTCACAGCAATTTTCTTCTTTTGTTCATTTTCCCCCTCACGTTCCATTTGTCCTCAGACATCAACGAGTGTGAGAAACCGCCTTGCAATAAACATGCAGACTGTTCCAACTGTATGGGTTCCTATACATGTATCTGTAAAAAAGGTTACTCTGGAAATGTGCATCAATGCACAGGTTTGTAGTATCGTTTAGTTATTGCTTTAGCAATGTCTGTTTGAATTGTATTGAAGCCACCATTAATAGTTTCCAAAAAAATCATAATATATCCTGATCACCACTGTCTTGTTTCATCAACACAATCATCATAACCACCATCAGCAGCATCACACTTACATGTCATGAGATTTTTCAAAATAATCCGGCATCATCATCAAAATCATCAGCACAACACAATCAACACAACAGAATCTGAAGTTTCGCATATCAACACAATCATCATCATCAACACAATCATCAGCATCATTATCAACACAATCCTCAGACATCATTATCAACACAAAAACAGCACATCATCAACACAATCATCAGCATCATTATAACACAAACATCGATCATTATCAACACAAAATCATCATCATTTGAATACACCAATCATCAGCATAGCATCAACACAGTTATCACATGTATTAAATGCATCATCATCACATCCATCAACAGTCATCAGCATTGACGCGATACGAGCGATCAGCATCAACACAAAAAAATCACAGCATCAATGCACTCGCAATCATCATCAGCATCATCAGTCACCTTAAATGACGCATCATTATCAACACATCATTACAATCATTTGCATCATTTTCAACAGGTTCTCAGCATCAGCATCAACACAATCATCAGCATCAGCATCAACAAATCATCACTCATTATAATTCATTGTCATCACACAATCATCACAGTCATCACAATCATCAGCGATCAACACAATCATCAGCATCATTCAACACAATCATCAGCATCATTATCAACACAATCATCAGCATGTACATCAACACAATCATCAGCATCATTATCAACACAATCACAGCATCATCATCAACACAATCATCAGCATCATTTTCAACACAATCATCAGCATCATTATCAACACAATCATCAGCACATCAACACAATCATCAGCATCAAACACAATCATCAGCATGCATCAACACAATCATCAGCATCATTATCAACACAATCATCAGCATCATCATCAACACAATCATCAGCATCATCATCAACACAATCATCAGCATCATCATCAACACAATCATCAGCATCAAATCATCAGCATCATTGTCAAGTAATCATTTATCAACACAATCATTGCATCAACACAATCATCAGCATCAGCATCAACTGTTTGAATTGTCATCATGAAGCCACCATCAGCATCAGCATCAACACAATCAGTGAGCATCATTATCAACACCAATCATCTTGCATCATTATCACAATCATCATCATCATCAACACAATCATCAGCATCATCATCAACACAATCATCAGCATCATTATCAACACAATCATCAGCATCATTATCAACACAATCAGCATCATCAACACAATCATCAGCATCATTATCAACACAATCATCAGCATCATCATCAACACAATCATCAGCATCATCATCAACACAATCATCAGCATCATTATCAACACAATCATCAGCATCATCATCAACACAATCATCAGCATCATCAACACAATCATCAGCATCATCATCAGCATCATCAACACATCAGCATCATTATCAACACAATCATCAGCATCATTATCAACACAATCATCAGCATCATTATCAACACAATCATCAGCATCATTATCACACAATCATCAGCATCATCATCAACACAATCATCACATCATCATCAACACATCATCAGCATCATCATCAACACAATCATCAGCATCATTATCAACACAATCATCAGCATCATTATCAACACAATCATCAGCATCAATCATCAACACATCATCAGCATCAACACAATCATCAGCATCATTATCAACACAATCATCATCATCATCAACACAATCATCAGCATCATTATCAACACAATCATCAGCATCATCATCAGCATCAACACAATCATCAGCATCATCATCAGCATCATTATCAATCAATCAGCATCATTATCAACACAATCATCAGCATCATCATCAACACAATCATCAGCATCATTATCAACACAATCATCAGCATCATTATCAACACAATCAGCATCATTATCAACACAATCATCAGCATCATCATCAACACAATCATCAACACAATCATCAACACAATCATCAGCATCATCACAATCAACACAATCATCAGCATCATTATCAACACAATCATCAGCATCAACACAATCATCAGCATCATTATCAACACAATCATCAGCATCAACACAATCATCAGCATCATTATCAACACAATCACCAGCATCAGCATCAACACAATCATCAGCATCAACACAATCATCAGCATCAACACAATCATCAGCATCATTATCAACACAATCATCAACACAATCATAATTACCATGTGTCACTAGCATCAGACTGCCAATGTAATAATAAGGTTACATTTGTATGTCAACCCTGATTGTGTTATCTTTCAGCAATCACCACCGCAAGCGTCGTGCAAATACTTCCTCAAGTTCTTATCTTGACTGTGTCGATGCTGCTGTCGTATTTCTGGATGTAGGGCGAACAGTCGTTCTAGATGATGTGAATAGTTGATTCCTTTATAGACCTTCCCAGAGTTACCCATAATTATTTACGATTCCGCACGTGCAAGTGAGGTCAGGGAATAAAAATATTTAGAATTGATCGTGTATTGAGGAAAATATGACTACTGTATCTAATCAAGAACAGGAAAAAAACTGTTTTCTTTGCTTGAGAAATGTTTCTATCTTTGTAATTCTTCTTACGCACTTTTAACTTAAAAGTCTAAGTTTTCTACTGAATTTCTTCATTCTCTCTTAATATTTTCAATCTAATTTGTACCCTTAATAATAATAATAATAATAATATGGGACAGGCTCTATAATACCTCACCTGCATGTGGAGAATCCTTAAGAATTCTGGGAAACTACGAAAAGGTGCATATACAAGCTCTATTCAAACACAGCATAATATTGCTGGTTTGCAATCAATCTCTGGAGTTGTAAAGTACAAATATGCATCATGAAGCCATGGTGGTACAAACAGGAATGCTTTGTGATCCAACATGGCTGCCATGGCATCATATGCAAATCAATAATGTATATGTCACTGATCTCTGATCAAAATTTACATTCTCCTTCCAGCTCTTTGAATTCCATAGGAGAATTTGGATTTTGATCACACTGTTCTGGAATTGATTCAACTCCTTCAATTTCATTCTCACAATTTTTTTCAATACAGCAGGGCCGTACATAACCCAAAATTCAAGGGGGAGGCAGTACGTATTTAACAACAAAAAATAAAAATAGTACAGTTCTCAGTACTTTTTGGTATCTTTTTCACCTTGCTAGGAGGGCAACTGTCCCCCCCCCCCCCCCCCCCCCCCCCCCTGCCCCTGTGCTGTGTACGGCCCTGTACAGTTGTAACAATAAAGTATGCTGTAACTAGTCGTAACGTTACATCGAATGTCATTTTAATATTATTGTAGTTCTAATGTAAGTTTTAGATATGATTTGAACTGTATAATATAATACTTTAATAATTCTCCCCATTCCTTTCAAAAACCTAATATGTTATGTTTATTAAGCATTCAATTTGACAGTTTGTGAGATAGGAAAATAGAAATTCGAAAATCTTCAAAATTTGTCAAAATTTGGGTATCATACCACATTAACTAATGTACAACGATAATTTAAAATATAGATATATAGATATAACTGTAGTTAGGTAATGCTTACAACACGAGAGGCAGTGTTGTATCAGAATTAGTACAAGTAGTTAGTAATGCTTACAACACGAGAGGCAGTGTTGTATCAGAATTAGTACAAGTAGTTATTCTGCAATGAACAGGTGTATAATGTCATATTTTATCAAGGTTTTCAAGATCCTAGTAATTTTCCTTCAATAATTTGGGTGTTTCTTGGTGTTACAGTCTGCATTGTATTCTTGGTTAGGTTTCTTTGTATGCAGGCTATTGATTTGGTTCAAGTTCATTCTTCTCGTTCTTTGTGTTCATTGTCCTGTGGCGGATTTAGGGGGGGTTCATTGGGTGCCCGTGCACCCCCCTTGCTGCCCAGGAACAATTCAATAATACGATATTTTTAATACAAAAAATCGGTGCGCGTAACATTTCCTTCTGGAGTGAACCCCCCACCTCAAAATCCTAGATCCACCCCAGTTGTCTAACGTCATCTGGTGTTCCGCAACACCAAGAAACCTCCAGTAATTTTCAGTTTAAAAAGTTTAATAAAAATAAATTTAACAATAAAAATGTTAAAGATCCTAGCTGGGGGGGGGGATACTCGGCCATTTTTTGGGTAGGGGTGTGTCGCCATAATCTCAAAAACCATACCCTATCCCAGACCTAAAAATGGAAATTTTCCGTACCCTAACCATAGCTTATACAGTATGACAAGGTTTACTACAACCTTTACAATGCAACAGAAATGCAATGCAATGAGAAACCAAACCCTTCGTACAAAGTTGAGGAAATCACTGCAGTTGACATCAGTGAAGTTGTCAGTGATACAGAGAACTAACAATTTCATTGCACAAATCCTGATAAAGTTTATCTTACCTTGTGAGTATATATAGACGGGCCGGGCAAGAGTCTTTCATACAAATGTTCGTGAGCCCAAATCTCGAGATCAACACCTGCGGTAAAGAACATTTCGTTTGATCAGAATTATCATAACTAAGCCTTAGGGAATGATAGTAACACAATGAATGGCATGCGTCTTTTTACAAGATCTGTAGACACAACAAGTTCATTAGGTTCTTTGTAATGTGACAATCAACACTCATTAGTTGCGCTTTCCCTCAGGACTTCAGGCATCGAATTTGCACAACAATGAGCATTGTTCAGATAGACTAGCTAAACTTGTCGTCCAAATCAGTAAGCGGGCTCAATAGCTTAGTAGGGACAGTTCTTGATGGCTTAGGATCCGACTGCTCCCTCCCTCTTTGAATGCTAAGTTGATTGATGTACTGCTCGATAGCGCGGATGGGGCCGAAATCTTCATCCTATACGTAACATACGGTGACTCAGCATTAATGTCTGGGTGTATGGTCGTTTTTTGAAGAATTTCCCGGCATGCTTTTCTCATTTCAAACTTGGGCTCGCGAGTTCGACTCCCAGTCATGACACTTTTTTTTCTTTCTTTTTTCTCCCTTTTAAATCTAATAACATTGTTTTATAGGTAATTTCCTATTGAAAGGCATTATTTAAGCTGGTAAAATAATAATAATAATAATTTATTTGTTCGAGGGGGGGGGGGAGGGTACTCCCGGAAATTTAGGATAGGGGTGTGCCCCCGGGATATCGAAACCCTGACCCTATATAAGGATGACAAATTGGAAAATTCATACCCTTTCCAAGAATTTGTAACTTTTTAGTCAAAAAATAAAAAAGTGTACTCAAATTAAAGATCGGATATTTTATTTTAACGCCGAAGGCGTGAGCTTCTAGAGTGGTGAGGGAACTGATAGAATCACTGTGTGGAAATAAAATTTATCTATCTATCTATCTATGCCCCCCTGAAAATTTAGAAATCTAGAGCCTTGGAAATACCCTTTTCTTCGTTTTCCAGCCGACTTTCTCGCTACATAAATACATAGTAAAATGCATTTATCACTCAGTTGTTTTGGGGAATTTATGTAAAGGTTGAGTAAATGATTTAATAATAAACGGGTAAATATAAACAAGTATATATAAACGGGTTATATAAACGGGTTATATACCGCTACCGTTACTGAAGCGATATAACAACCCGAGGCGAAGCCAGTATTTTGGTATTTATTTTGTTTGAGACTGTACTAACTACAATTATTATTATACATGCCTACAATGACTGACTGCAAGGGGAAATTTATTGGGGACACAATCTGATGAGCGGCGAAGGCGCAAGCTGATAGGGGGATGCGCGGGGGCATGCTCCCCGAAAAACATTTGAGGTATAGGGTCTCCAAAATCGCATTTTCCTGCCTTCTGTGAGTAGTTTCCAGAGAGTTTAAAATAATTCAGCTGTTAAGATTTTGTCTTAGATTTCCTTTTTTTAATAATATTTTTATGTTTCTTATTATAATATTTATATTTTAAGTATTTTAAATTGTACGCACGTGCGTATGTACGTATATGCACGCTACGCCCCTGGGCCAGTATATTGAATAATAAAAAGTTATATCAACTAAGTCTAAGTATCACAAGAACATAATTCACTTACTAATTGATGTGAAACAAGCTCAAACTCGCTTCGCTCGATCTCGAATTCATATTTTCATATATCTGGCTGCCATAATATTTTCGTCCCCAGTGACTTCGCGTGAGCTCTAGCTAATTTCCCCTTTCCCACTCCCCCAAAAATACCACAATAGACCGCAGTTGTAAGAATCAGTGAAATTCATGAATCATAATGCTGTCTAAAGTCCCAGAGGAGATCTTTAGATAGGCTTGAGTGTGATTGGATCGAATATCTCCCTTAGGATTCGGGACCAAACCTCAATTAGACATTTATATTATATGTGTGTCTAGATAGAGCAACGGTCTAATAGAGGATACCTAAAAGTTTGTGGCTTAGGGGCCTGATCGATATCCCCTCCCTCCCGGCACCGGGATAGCGCGGGTGGGGCCGAAATCTTCACCCTCTACGTAAGCCGATTCGATGTCTCAGCTTCTCAGAATGTCTCGGGAGAATCGTCCCATTTTTTTCTTTTCAATTTTTTTCTTTTTCATTGACCGGGGGGTGCCGCGTTACTAATGATTCAGCGTAGATCCGAAGGTCGTGGGTTTGACCCTCGTACCGGGAGACTTTCAAATGTCTTTTTTTTTTCGTTTTTTTTTTTCGTTTTGCATTTTAGTTCTTGAAATTCAGTTTTATAAATATTTTGTGACTTTATTCTAAAAAAAAACAAATTTTTTTAAAATTTTATTTTAGGTATATTTTCACAATATAGGTATGTGCCTCGAATAGGGGATGGTTTTATAAGCTCCGGATCCTTCAATAGAGTATCATATTTTGTATTTTGACCTCAAATAAAATATCATTTTGTAACTTGAAAATGATGCTTGACACATCGAAACGTTGGATGAAAACTTTATACTTCACTTTGTCGCAAATGAGGGTTTATCATGTAATTTCAAAACTTATAGGAGACATAGGACAACATAACTGATGATTATCATAGCTGGAAAGAGCTCGTTGAAATTAGTAAAAATGCGAAGTTTGGAAAACTGATCGCTTCACAAATTGCGAACTGAGATATGAATTTTCAAAAATCGACATTTTATATGAAAACCTTTGGAAATTTACGTTTGGAGGCAACTCTTGCCTTCTTCGCAATTTGTGAAGCGATCTTTTCCAAACTTCACTTACTAATTTCAACGAGCTCTTTCCAGCTATGAAAATCATTTTTTTGTCCTATGAGTTTTGAAATTACATGATAAACCCTCATTGTGATCCCAAGAATCTTCTTCTTTGCAAAATAAAATATCCGATCCTTAAATGGGGTACGCTTTCCTTGAACTGAAGATGAACACGAAGAAAACATTTGTGTTACTCTCTGTAAGCAAAAGTCAAGAAAAAGCGACAGTTGAAGTATTGTCCTGCCAAGGATAACCATGTGTATTGATACAGCGATACAGTAGGCTACAAACACGAAAGACACCAGTCAATGTGTCGAGGCAGAAGGAGACGCATCGCCGCTGTCTTTACACAGCCTACTCACGTGAATGACAGCAGTAAACCTCAACAACATCACGTGACAATCACGTGACAGTCACGTGACAATCACCTGACTTGCCGTCTATAAAATCCCCACCGAATTTATCGTCGATTAAAGAGAGAAATGGCAGGACTTGGCGGTGTGTTGCGCGTGTTGATCATAACTTCCCTAGTGGCTTTAGGGTTAGGCCATGGTCGTATGAGAGATCCTGACTCAAGGAGCTCTTGTTGGAGATCGTTCGCGAACGATTGTCCAGCGCATTATACGGACAACGAGTTGAACTGCGGTGGATTCAATGTCCAGTGGAACACGAACAATGGCAAGTGCGGAGTGTGTGGGGATCCCTTCCACGAAGACCCCCCCAAGTATGTGCACCCTGGTATGTACGCCACGGGGTTCATCACCAAGACCTACAGAAAGGGACAAGACATCGCCGTACAGGTGAAGCTCACATCCAACCACTTGGGTCGATTCAAGTTCTCTATCGGAGACATCGGGACCCCGCCCATGACGAACGAGAAGTTAACGCACGTGTTAAGGACGCCATCGGGCGAGACTTGGTGGAAAATTCCTACCAGAGGCAACGACCTGTTTACTATCAACCTCAAGCTTCCATCTGGCCTGGCATGCAACCATTGTGTACTACAGTGGTACTATAAGGCGGGAAATAACTGGGGATGCGATGCTGAAGGGTGCGGTCTTGGCTATGGCCCTCAAGAGACTTTCGTGAATTGTGCTGATGTAAAGATCATATAGACAGTATTGTGATCCAAATCTATCTAGTCATAGAAACAATCACCGTAATAAAGTTCACATGGAATCAGTAGAAACTGAAGAGCGACGTGGATATATAGTTAAGCAAATATCTCATATATGCAGCTGTTAATGTTGGCGCTAAAATAGATTTAGGAGCTTAGTTCGATCGTTGAAAATGTCGAATGAATGCAAAGCAATAAAGAACGAATAATATACCCAGTATTGATTTTATTTCATCGTTTAAGGAAAATTATACCATCTACACACACTCTTCCCCACAGGCCAGGCCATTTATGCACTACACGGTCGATATTGGACATACAAGAGCCTGGTAATGAGGTTTCTAGCTACACACACAGTGACTTGGTGGACAGTTATTAGCAGCACAGTTCGCAATGCACCATGCATCCATACCAGCGTTGCCTGTCCATACACCGATGGCCTTACAGGGACCCGATGGTGGTACTTGTGTTGGAGGAGGGGGTGGTGCTTGTGTTGGAGGAAGGGGTGGTGCTTGTGTTGGAGGAGGGGGTGGTGCTTGTGTCGGTGGAGGTGGAGGTGCTTGTGTCGGTGGAGGTGGAGGTGCTTGTGTCGGTGGGGGGTGGGGGTGGGGGTGCTTCTGTGGGGGGAGGGGGTGGTGGTGGTCCGTCAGTGGGCAGTGGTCCACCAGATGAAGTGATGCTGATGTCTGCGCAGTTCACAAACGTCTCCTGTTTCCCGTGCCCCATGCCACACCCTTCGTTATCACACCCCCAGCTGTTGCCTACTTTCCACCACCACTGCATCACGCAGTGCTTACAGGTCAGACCACGAGGAAGCTGTAGACGCACCGTATATGTCCCTGAAACAATAACAATAACACTTGCTTAGAAATCTAATGAAGCAATAACAACTTGGTACGTGCTTATACAACTCGTTGCTTGTCGGTCGCTGCATAGCTACAAAGTATTGATCGCAGGATCTGCATGCGCCTCAAACTACTAGAAGACAAACAAGCTTTGATAGATCTACAGACGCGTGGAGATTGAATCTAACATTTCTTAATTAAGCTGCTTAAAAGTAGATTTCTGTAAAGACTACGGACTGTCGCTCACGGCGCTTGTGGCCTACATGGCTGCAAAAACTGGCTACTGCATCTCAACTTGCTGTCCGATAGATAAATAAAGTAAAGCGTATTTAGACAGTTGTGATAATATGCTCTACGAGAACCATGCACATCATCACCATATCATGATAATCATCATCATCTCGTGTTATTGTCACGTCATTTCATTATGTCAGTGTTTTCGATTGTAACTAGCTAGTATTGTTCTGTAATTATTGTAATCAGTAGTTATTGTATCTAGTGGGCCAAATTAGAAACCAGTATCGTTGTATTTGCTGTATTTGTAACCCACTCAAAATAAAGATTATTATCATTCACATTATATTCTCCGGGATTTTCATAGGTCGAGAGACGACTACGTCACTACAGATAACTTCCTACGAATAAGTGTTATCGTTCTCCTCGACAATGGCAGCTCGAGTCGTTCTAAGGGCCTATGTACACTATTATTAAATCACTATACCGTCTCTTACCGCTCTTCTTCCCGTGCTTCCATCTCGTCCCACCACTTTTCAGCTTCAGAAGATGAGTGAGTTTACTTTTCGTAATGGGTGGAGTACCAATGTCTCCAACCCTGAACTCAGACCATCCCAAGTGATTGGTTGTAATTCTTAACTAGTGAGGAAATACTACGCATTACTACTGCATGGTCATACTTTGAAAGCTGTTCCTATACACTGTTTAAATACACGTCGCTCAAAATAGCTCTTGGAAGCCTACGTAAGAAAGGAGAAAGTATGTCTTTACCTTTTGCTGTATAATGGCAATAAAACATTAAACAACAACAACAACAACAACAACAACAACAACAACAACAACAACAACAACAACAACAACAACAACAACAACAACAACAACAACAACAACAACAACAAGGATTTGTAATAACATTTCGTGAGTTCGACAATAGTTTGCGAAACAGCAGTAACTGACATCAGTATACTCATCAGTATTGCATAAACACCGTAACGCCAGGTGCACTTACATAAAATCCAAGACTGAAGGGCGCTCTGGGAAGAGGCAGTTGAGGCGTGTCCAGTTTAAGACGTGTCGCAATGTGATTGGACGAGAAGAGCTTTCTAAGAAAAGCCACTAAAGTGCATGTAGTGAAGTTGTAGTTAACAAATCGATCCACAAACTTTAATATTAAATTTCCAGTCAGTTTGAAGACAATATTTTTCGCACACGTTTTCTAGACTCGATATATAACTTTATTTTTATCGTTCAGATTGGGAATCACATTTTGCGGATCTGTAGTTGCGCATTAATTTAAAAACGCTTGCATTTTTTCCGTGCGTTCAAGACGCGGGACGACTATATTTGAAAACGCTCACCACATTACTCAGCATCAAACATCATGTCCTTATGGACGCCGCCAAAAGCGCATGGTTGTGTACTTAGCGTTGTATTTATTACCTTGACATCAATCTGCTGTCCTTCTTTATACACTCCTGTAATCACTCCTTTGGCGTATTTACCAGGATACACAAACGCTGGGTTTTTACGATGATACGCGTCGCCACAAACTCCACATTTACCACCGTTCTGGTCGTTCTGGACGCTGAATCCTCCACAGTTTAACTCATCAGGAGTCCAGTGCACTTCTGTACACTTCTTGATCGATCTGGAGCAAAATTGACGAGCGGCAGGGTCGGCAATATACCCATGACCCGCTACAAGAGAGATAAGACCTGCCACGCAAATAGCTACGCTGCTTAACTTGTAGAACATGTTGAATGTGGAGTTCTTACACATTGGATGTGTATTTTGTAGCGTTTTATACTTGACGATCTCACGTGGGTTAAGAGCTAGTTTATCCAGCTTTGCAGCTTTGCATGACTTTGATGCGAAGTGTTGACATTTGATGATGTGAATAAACTTAATACAAGTCGACATTGATGAGGGAAACATTCTTGAAATGAAGAAGAATTAAGTGTTTTAAAGCAAAACTATTACTACTTACTTGTACACAGTTTAAAGGCTCGCTATTTGACTATAAGGTGGGTACTCCCATATATGTGCTATATAGGTATGTGCCCCCGAATAGGGTATGGATTTTGAACCTCCAGATAATGTAATAATGTATGTATACTTCTGATTTTAGCGATTTCCAAAGGAACAGTATTCACTTTTTCCTTACTGAATTGAATCTATATTTTAGTTAAAAATCCTTCAGGAAATGCTATGAATTTTCCAATGATTCATCCTTAAATAGGGTCGAGAGTTTCAACATCCCGATGGCACACCCCTATGCTAAAGGTGAGTACCCTCCCCAGGACTATAATTGCCATACAGTCCTTATTTCAACACGGAAATCTCATGATGATTTAATTTGATTCTTTACGCAAATTCAAAGTGGAAACTTTTCAATGCAAAGACAAGAAAAACAAAATATGAAAAGAAGATAGAAAGAAAAGAAAAGAAAAACCGGAAAGAAAAAAAGTAGAAAATGAAAAAATACAATGAAAAAGAAAGAAGAACAAAAACAGATTAAAAGAACAAAAAGAAGCGGAAAGAGAAAAAAGGTAAAGAAAATAAGAAGAAGAAAAAAAGTTGATCCATCAAGGAATCGAACCCGGACCCGTCAGCTTCAAACGCATTGAGTTGTAGACGCGAGCCACGGGACCATACTAATTTGCACAACAATAGACAGTCCATTCACAGGATACACTAAGTTATTTTGTCCTCCAAATCAATAAGCGTGCACGATAGCCTAGTGGTGCGGGGCAGTTATTTAGTGGGACTAGGATCCGACTGTTCCCTCCCTCTTTGATCACTAAGCTGATTTGGTGTAATGCCCGGATAGCGCGGATGAGGCAGAAATCCTCGTCCTATACGTAACATACGGTGACTCGGCATAATGTCTGGGAGTATGGCCCATTTTTGGATAAATTACCGGCATTCATCACTTTTGAACCTGGGGGTCCAGGGTTCGAGTCCCAGCCCGAAGGTGTTTTTTTTTTCTTTTTGCTATTTCTTCTTTTTCTCCCTTTCTTTCTTCTTAAATGTCTGTTACTCGACTCTAAACCCGGTTGACTGGAACTTTCATTTTCACCTTATTTATTAATCAATTACAGTCAAAATAATACGTACACCGGCCATGCTAGGTATCAACAAAAGTTTGATATATTTTTTACTTTTAGATGGATATCACAATATTTACCTGCTGAGAAACAGTTAGAAATGGAAACACTTATCAAACAAATGGAAGATGGCAGAAAAGTGGACATCGCAGCCAATGAATATAACTGGAATTTGAACAAACTGTAGTTTTGATAATAAATTCAATGCCGTTTCAATAAAACTATGCAAAGCTGCCAGGCCAAAGAAAGACATTCTATAACACTCAAGCATCCCAGGAATAAATGATGCACAACAAAATGTCAAAAGGAATGAATAAAACATCCAGAAGTTATTACTAAGCATACAGTACAGTGCTGTAGCTATGGTCGTTGTTGTTCTTGTACTGTTCCTATTTCTCATAACTTCATGGAGTTAATTTCAGTTGAACAAAATGATTGAAAGGAAAGATGAAGAAGTATTTGTAGATTTCTTTACTGTAAGAGTTGGAGTGCTGTTCTTTCTCTGAGTAGCCAGTCATTAGTCAAATCCATGATAATTGCTACTGAGATATAAACCTCGTATAGTCAAACATCCTCAAATAAATGGGCCAATTCTTGGAACAGATGGTTTTGAAGGAATCCTATGCACTTTCTCCTCTGATCTACATTGATGAACTGCTACTGGAGAGTCTTCTATAGTCTTATCCTGTATGTGAATTCCAATACTACTGCTAGGGTAGCTACTTGGTGTTATACATGCCTGAAAACTTGGATCTGGATAATGAGTGCCTTGAGAATAAGGGTGAAGAATTTGAGCAGCATCTATTAATCTTCCCCGTGGTATAATACTTAGAGACTCCGCCCATGGGTACATGATATCGCTCTGGTTGTTGAAAAGCTTAGATGAGCTGCCTCGTTGGTTTGCTGGATTGATTGGCTTTGGAGTGGTGATGTGAAGAAATTCTTTATCACTAAAAACTATTTTCTGTGGAAATGTAATTTTTATGGTTAATAAAATTGTCATGATGATATTGATGCTTGGTAACCATAACGATGATGATGATGATAGTGATGCTGAAGACAATAGTAATGATAATGGTCATGATGATATTGACACTTGGTAACCATAGCGATGATGTTGATGATAGTGATGTTGATGACAATCAGTAATGATAATGATGATGATAACTGAGAGTGATGTTGATGACAATAGTAATGATAATGGTCATGATGATATTGATGCTTGGTAGCCATAGCGATGATGATGATGATGATAGTGATGTTGATGACAATAGTAATGATAATGGTCATGATGATATTGATGCTTGGTAACCATAACGATGATGATGATGATAGTGATGCTGAAGACAATAGTAATGATAATGGTCATGATGATATTGATGCTTGGTAGCCATAGCGATGATGATGATGATAGTGATGTTGATGACAATAGTAATGATAATGGTCATGATGATATTGACGCTTGGTAACCATAACGATGATGATGATGATAGTGATGCTGATGACAATAGTAATGATAATGGTCATGATGATATTGATGCTTGGTAGCCATAGCGATGATGATGATGATGATAGTGATGTTGATGACAATAGTAATGATAATGGTCATGATGATATTGATGCTTGGTACCCACGAGATGATGATGATGATGATGATGATAGTGATGATAATGATGATGATATAGTAATGATAATGGTCATGATGATATTGATGCTTGGTAGCCATAGCGATGATGATGATGATGATAGTGATGTTGATGACAATAGTAATGATAATGGTCATGATGATATTGACGCTTGGTAACCATAACGATGATGATGATGATAGTGATGCTGATGACAATAGTAATGATAATGGTCATGATGATAGTGATGCTTGGTAACCATAACGATGATGATGATGATAGTGATGCTGATGACAATAGTAATGATAATGGTCATGATGATATTGACGCTTGGTAACCATAACGATGATGATGATGATGAGTGATGCAATAGTAATGATAAACATGATGAATTGATGATGATGATGATGATGATGATGATAGTGATGCTGAAGACAATAGTAATGATAATGGTCATGATGATATTGACGCTTGGTAGCCATAACGATGATGATGATGATGATAGTGATGCTGATGACAATCAGTAATGATAATGACCATGATGATGGCGATGTTAATGATAATAATGATTTGATGATAACTATAATTATAGGGTGGTACTTACAGTCATATTAGAGCCGCACATCACGTGCGGACTCCACGCAGCATGTGTAGGCGTGGTCTTCTTAGCCTTGGTAGGTGTTGGCTGGATCTGAAATAGATACATTTTAGGAACAATTCATCAATCACACAGCTGGGTCTGGTACGAACACCACGTGGAGCGTCGTCTTTTAATTATACGGCTTTTCTTTACTCTATTCCAGGCAGCAAGTGCTCTTTATTTTCAGTGTCCTCTCTATTTCTTTTCCTATCTTTTCATTCATTCTTTTCATTCTTTCTTTTCATTCTTTCTTTTCATTCTTTCTTTTCATTCATTCTTTTCATTCGTTCTTTCATTATTTTAATCGTAATAATTTCTCTCTAATAATAATAATAATTTAATAATCACATAATAATAATAATAATAATAATCATAATAATAATAATAATAATAATAATAATAATAACAATAAAAGAGTATTTATATAGCGCATCCTGGAACCTCGATGCGCTTTACAATAAGAAAAAGAATACCTTAATAGCTTTCGATCGCATGCCCTTGCTTCCTTTCGCTCGCGTTCCACATTGCGGGCTATAGACTTGAAGCTTAACTGTCTTGATTTTCTCGGCACTTTCGGTATTTCTACTCTCCTTTTCGTCTTCTTTAAATTCTTCATTGTTTGCCTTGGAAATGGACATCATCTGCCTCGTCTTCCCCATCTTTCGCAAGTTGGAATTAGAGACTTGGCCTGTTGCTGTTGTTTCAGAACTAACAGAAGACGATGGCTTGGTGCCTTTGATGGCAATCTCCATCTGTTTTGGAATAAGCTCTACCTTTTTCGCATCTCTTGGCAATTCTACTGTTGATTCCGCAGAGGATAAGAACGCCGTTTTATTATCCACTTTCTTGGTAGAAGGAGTGCTTGCTGTACATGTACCAGGGTAACGCCCGACTCTCAAAACACCAAATCCTTGTTTTTTACAAAGCTGAAGTCTGAAGATTTGAGTTGGTTTCTTGTTTTCGACCGACGATTTCTTCGGCTCGACTGGAGTTTGCTGCTGAGGTCTTTTGACGGTTCTAACTTGGACATGCTGGAAAATGTGCTGTTTAATCATGATGTATGTGATATAATCTCGATAATGCTTGATGTAGTCCCTGGGATATAAAAACCGGCAGAATTTCAAACTGCTGTGAGTGCGAGGAGAAGTTGAGCGGGTTTGACGGGACAGTTCTTCTTTGTTGAAATCAACATTCGTGTTGTCCTTTTCGGCAGTTTTTACTTCAAACAAGTCGCATTTTCGAGTGTCGTTTGAAGTGACAACATTTCTAGCCGAGTTTAACCTTCGTTCAATTTTGTTTTCTACCTTTTTCGACGATATTTGCGTTCTCGCAGACACTCTGTCCTTCCATGTTGAATGTTCTTTCAAATACCCTCCTCGATGTCTTTCCTGTGTTTCACAAATTTCCCAAGCCGACAACCCTCCTTTGATGTGCTTTTGAAGTCCATTAAAATGACTTTCTAAGCTTAAAGCCTTGTACATGAGCCCTCCGAGACCGAGGTCTTCTTCTTTTTCTTCTTTAGTGGAAATTTCTGCTTTTTTCGGGTTGTGTTCTTCTGTCGTCCATGACATTGACAAACGAAAAAACTTTGGACAAACTTCATTTGAATGGGTGCACTCGTCGAAATTTCGAAGTTCTTCCACTGCTAGTGCTTCATAGCGTTCCTTAAAGCTACATGGTAAATAACAAGATTGACATTTTGGGTTTTCAAAAATGAGTGTTCTTTGACTTTGGCCGAGCATCGCAAAAACACCGAATTTTGTCTCTTTTCATTAAAAACACGGGAATTTCTGCTGTTCGAAAGTACCGAGGGCTCGCTCTTTCCAGTACCGCTCGTTGTGTTAGTTGAATGTTCAAATCTGGTAGGTATTGATTTGGAAGTGTTTTCTTGAGCCATTTTCCACTACAAGAGCCCCTAGGCTGGCATCATTAAGCCAGACTATTGGGTAGAGGCAATCTTCTAAAAGAACTTAGAGGAGGGAGGTGATTTCACGAACTGAGACAGTTAGTTGTTGTCAACTAGTCTGTAGTAGGCCGGATTCCTAGACCTACGAAGGCAATGAGGGTTTATCACGTAATTTCAAAACTCATAGGACAAAAAATATCTAAATTTTATATGAAAACCTTTGGAAATTTACGCCAACAAAGGTTTTCATTCAAAATTTCGATTTTTAAAAATTCATATCTGCGATCTTTTCCAAACTTCACACTTTTACTAATTTCAACGAACTCTTTCCAGTTATGATCATTTTTTTGTCCTATGAGTTTTGAAATTACATGATAGACCCTCATTTGGGCGAGTTGTGACCTCTAAAGAAAGCAGTCGGTGCAATAGTTTGCCAGTAGGACGCGGTGGCTGTACACTTATAAAAACTCTCTAAAACGGGGGAACTGAAGCCAGGATGGCTTGCTGTCGAAATTTTCGTGAGTTTTCCAGTATTGTTCTATGGCGTGAGAAGAGAGTATTTCAGTGTTTTCACCGTGAAACAAACGATTCGATTCTATATACAATCATTTGCAAAAATTCTGGCCGCCACGAAATATCAATATATCAATATATCGGGTGCATTATGGGTAATTAAATAATACTATAGGTAAATTCATTGGATGACGAGGGAATTCCGCGTTGAATTCACGAGAAAAGGCGATATCGCACAAGTCGCGAAGCGACGAGTGCGATATCGCCTTTTCGAGTGAATTCAACGTGGAATTCACGAGTCATCCAATGAATTTTCCTTGAATCCCATAGCGTTCTCTTTGTTTCAGGAAAAAATATATTTTTTAGACAATTTTGAGTCGCTATTTATCGCGCGTCGCAAAGAAAGCCAGTGGAGTGTTTAGTCTTTCACTACGCTAGCCAATAGGAATCAAGCAAAATTGAATACTAAAATCAGTTTATTTGAAGGACAAATTAAAGTTGTTTTCTTCAGTCATTTTAACGTCTACCTTTACGGAGAATCTACAACAGTAACACAGCCATAGATCTAGATATGGATAACCAGTTCATAGTTAACGAAAACTTACAACCAGAAAGACTGAAAGCGATGACAAGCTGACTACACGCGAGAGAAGTTTTCAACTGAGTTTTCACAATCACTGAATTAGTCTTGACAAACTTGTAAGTAAAGCTTATACTTCAGAAGTTAATCGGAAGATATAAAACTACGGACTTATTCTTTCCTCATCAGTAAAACTTTAAAATTTTCTCAACTGACGTTCAATTTTTTTGTTTTTTTCAATCCGATCAGAGAGCTGCCGCTTGCATGAGAAGCTGAACTTCAACTTTTCACAGGACGTCGACATTGATGGATTTGACTACGTTCCTTGAATGCTAATGATTCTCAGGCAAAATATTTCAGACAAAGACATATTTATCGATAAACAGAGCCAGAGGTGATCGCTCTGATTCAGTAATTGTGAAGCTACATCCAGTACATCAGTGTACTTACAACTACAACAACTGAACAAGTCAAAGCCGGCAGCCGAGCGACAAGCAAAGCCAACTGGATAATTTGCAGTTTTGGATGATTTTGGCCATATTTTTGGATGATTAGGTACAGATTTTGCTAGGTGTAAATTCTGTATTAAATTAGACTATTGTTGTTGTTTATCTATTGGCTTTTATTAGATTGTAGTTGTTGCTGGAGCTGCCATTAAGCTTATAAGTTATATGACTTGTACTTCGTGGTCTCTTTCTTTCAAACTTAGGTGAAAGTTAAATAAATTCTTATCTCCAGTCGCTGAGAAATTTCAATAATTATCAGTGCATCGATCCGGAGTATCATTCATTCAGAAGAGTATTAATTTAAGCTTGCAAGGTATACGTTTTACGATTGTTTTGTTTTCAATGTTGTTGTTTTGCGAAAAGCCAACAACATCAAAAGTGCGGGCTTCCTGTTTTTTCATTGAATTCAGCTTTTCAAATGTCTTGATTTTAATCTCATTTGCAAAACAAAAATTCATTATTTCTGTCTGTAAATGTTTTTGTTTGTTCCTTTTGTAAGCAATCTCAATGTTTATTTGTTCTCTTGGTGAGAAACAAAGACGAAAATCGAACTTGAATACAAATTTCAGCGCGGGATCCCTATATATCGTTGAATTCAGCTTTTCAAAGTGTTGAATTCCACGCTGAATTCCCTCTCATCCGGTTTGCTTCTCAGCCAATCATCGCGCGAGTTTCATATGAGCTATGGGATTCTATTTTGAATTTCCTAACTTATTAAATGAAGCAAAATTTACACACAACAAACGTAAGACTAAAATAAACATCATACTAAATATGTCTATCAACTTTGCTGGCGTTAACCCGCTTTAAGGGGAATATTTGATTATTTAATTATCATTATGCACCCGATATATTGATATTTCGTAGCGGCCAGAATTTTTGCAAATGACTGTATCGAAATAACGGTTGCTTGGATGTAAAGTTTGAAGGTCTTACTTAGTCGGCGAAAATATCTCATATATGCAGCTGTTGTCGCTAAAATAGATTTAGGAGTTTAATGATTATTATAATTCGTTAAAAATGTCGAAAGAATGCAAAGCAATTAAAGAACGAGTAACATATACCCAGTATTGATTTTATTTCCTCATTTAAGGAAAATTATACCATCTACACACACTCTTTCCCAGGCCATTTACGGTCGATATTGGACACACAAGAGCCTGGTAATGAGGTTTCTAGCTACAACCACAGTGACTTGGTGGACAGTAATTAGCAGCACAGTTCGCAATGCACCATGCATTCATTCCAGCGTTGCCTGTCCATACACCGATGGCCTTACATGAAGGGGGTGATGGTGGTCCACCAGTTGACGCAATGCTACAAACACAGTGACTTGGTGGACAGTAATTAGCAGCACAGTTCGCAATGCACCATGCATCCATACCAGCGTTGCCTGTCCATACACCGATGGCCCTACAGGGACCCGATGGTGGTGCTTGTGTCGGTGGGGGAGGTGGTGCTTGTGTCGGTGGGGGTGGAGGTGCTTGTGTCGGTTGAGGTGGGGATGGGGGCGGTGGTGCTTGTGTCGATAGGGGTGGGGGTGCTTGTGTCGATAGGGGTGGGGGTACTTCAGTGGATGGAGGGGGTGGTGCTTGTGTCGGTGGAGGTGGGGGTGCTTCTGTGGGGGGAGGGGGTGGTGGTGGTCCGTCAGTAGGCAATGGTCCACCAGATGAAATGATGCTGATGTCTGCGCAGTTCACAAACGTCTCCTGTTCACCATGTCCAAGGCCACACCCTTCGTTATCACACCCCCAGCTGTTGCCTGCTTTCCACCACCACTGCATCACGCAGTGCTTACAGGTCAGACCACGAGGAAGCTGTAGACGCACCGTATATGTCCCTGAAACAATAACAACAACACTTGCTTAGAAATGTAATGAAGCAATAACAACAACAATTAGCCATTACCAAAACGAGCAGGGGACTGGGACCAAGTCCGTAAAACTAATTCAATTTTAAACTAGCAAAATTGGGCATCATTTTCTGAGAGAGCAGATCAAACTTAGCTAGTCTGGAAAGTTTGGTGAACTTCGGCTTAATATTGACGATGCTAGAGGGATCAAAGATGTCTATTTTCCCATACAAACTCTGTAATTTTTTGTCGTTGTCGGCATCACTGTAAAATTTTGGCTGGACAACACAAATTCAAAATTTTATAATTCCGACAGAATTCGCTCAATTCACATGAAACTTTGCACATATGTTAATTTCAACACGTTAATTTCGTGATTACATTAATTCTAATAAACTCATTCCCAGTCCCCTGCTGGATTTGGTAGTGGCTAATTGCTCTACGACACGCCTCAGGCTCTACGACACGCCTCAGGCAGCCCAACCATATATATTTGCATGTGCGCACCTTTTTTAATGGGTTGTCTGTAGCAGAGGCGCGCGCTCTATGCAAATGTTTGGGCTACTTGTGGTAGAGGCGCGCGCTCTAAGCAATGGTTGGGCTACCTGTGGTAGAGGGGCGCGCTCTAAGCATTGGTTGGGCTGCCTGTGGTAGAGGCACGCGCTCTAAGCAATGGTTGGACTACCTGTGGTAGAGGGGCGCGCTCTAAGCAATGGTTGGACTACCTGTGGTAGAGGCGCGCGCTCTAAGCAATGGTTGGGCTACCTGTGATAGAGGGGCGCGCTCTAAGCAATGGTTGGACTACCTGTGGTAGAGGCGCGCGCTCTAAGCATTGGTTGGGCTGCCTGTGGTAGAGGCGCGCGCTCTAAGCAATGGTTGGACTACCTGTGGTAGAGGCGCGCGCTCTAAGCAATGGTTGGACTACCTGTGGTAGAGGCGCGCGCTCTAAGCAATGGTTGGACTACCTGTGGTAGAGGCGCGCGCTCTAAGCAATGGTTGGGCTGCCTGTGGTCAAACTACTAGAATCCAAACAAGCTTTATTTATTAAATCACTATACCGTCTCTTACCGCTCTTCTTCCCGTGCTTCCATCTCGTCCCACCACTTGTCAGCTTCAGAAGATGAGTGAGTTTACTTTTCGTAATGGGTGGAGTACCAATGTCTCCAACCCTGAACTCAGACCATCCCAAATGATTGGTTGTAATTCTTAACTGGTGAGGAAATAACTTTTATCGTTCAGATTGGGAATCACTTTTTGAGGATCTGTAGTTGCGCATTAATTTAAAAACGCTTGCATTTTTCCGTGCGTTCAAGACGCGGGACGCCTATATTTGAAAACGCCCACCACATGCATTACACAGCATCACTCTTGTCCTTGTGGCCGCCGCCAAAAGAGCTTGGTTGTGTACTTAGCGTTGCATTTATTACCTTGACATCAATCTGCTGTCCTTCTTTATACACTCCTGTAATCACTCCTTTGGCGTATTTACCAGGATACACAAACGCTGGGTTTTTACGATGATACGCGTCGCCACAAACTCCACATTTACCACCGTTCTGGTCGTTCTGGACGCTGAATCCTCCACAGTTTAACTCATCAGGAGTCCAGTGCACTTCTGTACACTTCTTGATCGATCTGGAGCAAAATTGACGAGCGGGAGGGTCGGCAATATACCCATGACCCGCTACAAGAGAGATAAGACCTGCCACGCAAATAGCTACGCTGCTTAACTTGTAGATCATGTTGAATGTGGAGTTCTTACACATTGGATGTGTATTTTGTAGCGTTTTATACTTGACGATCTCACGTGGGTTAAGAGCTAGTTTATCCAGCTTTGCACCTTTGCATGACTTTGATGCGAATGCGAAGCAATTGATGATGTGAATAAACTTAATACAATCGACATAAATTAGTTATTTGATAGGGAAAAACTGTACATGATAGAATACGAAGCTTACTGGGCCACGCAGTTTCGTACGTTACGCCCAGAAGGCCTTAACAAAAGGCAGGAATTTAAGTCGACGCGTAGAATACATTTTCAGGCATAGGGTCTCATTATTACCATTCATCTAGATTTCTATTCATGCATGCGCACTTATTTCTCTTCTATTGTTGTTTAACAAAGGATGATGTAACACGGTCCCCCTAGGATTCCCTTGGGTCGTTTTCCCCTATCGACTGGTTACATCATCGCTTTGTTTCCTTTAATAGCTACAAGTATATTATACTTGTAACAGTAGGTATTATTATGGTGGCAGAGGTGGGAAACAAACGCAGCCAAACTACCATATATGGTGGCAGAAGTGAGAAACAAACGCAGCAAAACTACTATATATGGTGGCAGAGGTGAGAAACAAACGCAGCAAAACTAACTACCATATATGGTGGTAGAGGTGGGAAACAAACGCAGCTAAAATGGTACTGGGAAACAAACGCAGCCAAACTACCATATATGGTGGCAGAGGTGGGAAACAAACGCAGCAAAAGTACTAACTACCATATATGGTGGTAGAGGTGGGAAACAAACGCAGCAAAAGTACTAACTACCATATATGGTGGCAGAGGTGGGAAACAAACGAAGCAAAACTACCATATATGGTGGCAGAGGTGAGAAACGCAAAAAACTACCATATATGGTGGCAGAGGTGGGAAACAAACGCAGCAAAACTACCATATATGGTGGCAGAGGTGAGAAACAAACGCAGCAAAACTACTATATATGGTGGCAGAGGTGGGAAACAAACGCAGCAAAACTACCATATATGGTGGCAGAGGTGGGAAACAAACGCAGCAAAAAACTACCATATATGGTGGCAGAGGTGAGAAACAAAAACGCATACCATATATGGTGGCAGAGGTGGGAAACAAACGCAGCATATATGGTGTCAGAGGTCAAAACTACCATATATGGGCAGAGGTGGGAAACAAACGCAGCAAAACTACCATATAGCAGAGGTGGGAAACAAACGCTGCAAAACTACCATATATGGTGGCAGAGGTGGGAAACAAACGCAGCAAAACTACCATATATGGTGGCAGAGGTGGGAAACAAACGATGCAAAACTACCATATATGGTGGCAGAGGTCGGAAACAAACGCAGCAAGACTACCATATATGGTGGCAGAGGTGGGAAACAAACGCTGCAAAACTACCATATATGGTGGCAGAGGTGGGAAACAAACGCAGCAAAACTACCATATATGGTGCAGAGGTGAGAAACAAACGCTGCAAAACTACCATATATGGTGGCAGAGGTGGGAAACAAACGCTGCAAAACTACCATATATGGTGTCAGAGGGGGGAGGACTCCACGATTTGGTACCGCATAGGGGTCTCAGATTTAGTTGGTACGTTTTAGTTCTTATAATGGTACGTTTTAGTTCTTATAATGGTACGTTTTAGTTCTTATAATGGTATCTCACTGTTGCAAGTCTTCGTTAGTTTGTATGTTCAACAATCGGTTTTAAGAGCACATCTTTCATGAGGTGAATACAGCTGTGCTTAGTACGTGCACCCCTGACCGAGTACCGGCGTTGTGTATTTGTTGTTTGAGTAGCTTGTTACGCTGATTCAATAACAATGATCTCTTGTCAGTTTTGCTCTTACGTGAAATATCGTCCTGTGTAAACCAGGGTGGGTTTTTAGTTGCTTTCTTCGAGTATCAGTGAACAACATGACAAACTGAATCGTCAAGATAAACAATTATTGGATGAGGTTGAGTGTGATATGAATTAGATTGGTGTCGCTTTCCGATTCCGAGACCAAGTACTTGGTCTACAACCCTCCCCTCCCTAGTGAGTACCCTAGGAGCTTGCGTCAATGTTTAAAGCTTGGTTTTTACTAGCGACGCAAGCATAATTCTCATAACAAGAAACTCCAATATTGAAATTGTCTGCAGAGCTCGCATGTCGTACGGCACGAGTTCGTCTCGTGGTCGACAAAGTCCTTCTTTCTTTCTAAGCGCATTAAATACCAGCAAAACAGCTCACAAAAACTCATATAAACTAGACCTTTTGCACCTTTTATAGAAGCTTGCGTGTCCATACGAATGAGCAGAATTAATCCCAACAACAACAACTCGTTCTGTACGTCCGCCATCTGATTTCACAGCTGAATACGAAATAAAGATGAGGATTTGAACTTCATGTAGTGTCACCTAATTACCTTCACAATCAACTACTATTCTTTGTTTCGTACTTTTAGTGCATTCCAACGGGAAGTATGTAACGCAGTCCTGTCACCGCTAAAACCTGGTTATCACCTTTTTTATTGGTTAAAGCTGCATCTACAGGAGCATGTTTTCCTTGACAAGGAAAAATTGGCGATGTTTTTGTCGTCTACGCGAGCAAGTCTTCCTTTGTCAAGGAAAACTTGGCAAGGAACATTTGCTCGTGTAGATGCGGCTTAACACTACATCTTATATAAAGATACCTACATACGGTACAACATTGCGCGCAACTATGTGTCAATATGATTTGAGCAGCCAAATGGAGAGCGCCCTTTGATTGATCTCATTGATGTGCGCGCGGTGATGATTTGCTCTTGTTCACTATAAACAGGTATTGTCTATCTGTCACTAGTTTTGAATACACTTTCTTGTTTCTAAAAAGCAAATACAACTAACTACATGGTGTTACAATGTTGTTTACTTTTCGTATAGGAAATGTTGACCGGAGGGACGTAAAAGAACCCACACCACTGTTCGACTAAGAGTAGGGCACGGAGTTCCCGGTGTGTGTGGCCTGACCTATTGCCAGTCCCAGCAATGTAGCAATGAGGCCGGCTTGCAGGATTAGAGCCTAAGTTACTGCATGGTAAATGATGCCTCTAAAAACTTGTATCCAGCATACATACATGCATACCCCAGGGGGGGGGGACTCCCAAATACAAAGTACGTAGTGGGGATGCTCGTCGTACCTTTTAGGGTTTGAAATGCACGATTTGGTAGCGCTTAGGGGGTCTCAGATTTAATAATAATAATAATAACACTCTATTTAACGAGGATGTACAGATAAAGCTATGCTTTTTTCCAATCTGGTCCTCCTAAGTCGGTACCTTTTAGTTTATCTGTCAGCAAATAAACAGCAAATAACATTTGTTTTGCGAAGCTTCTGAAGCATCACAAATTAACCGCAAAATGCAAACGGGATGTTTAGACTTGGTACCTCTTAGCTAGGGGTGAAAATGATTTCATGCCACGCCCACTTGGAAGAGACTTTGTACCTTTTAGGGGTCATTTTCAAAGTTTCCTATGAGCATCCTTACCACTTTGAATGAATGAATGAATGAATGAATGAATGAATGAATGAATGAATGAATGAATGAATGAATTAAAACTTGTGGCGCTCACATTACAAGAATACAATATATGGGAGTCAACTCCCCCCCCCCCCCCCCCCCCCCAAACACCTTCTCCAAACACCTGTTTTATTCAGCTGAATGATGGTTGAGGTTAGTTCCAACACAGCTGCCATGTCTTCATATATATCAATTAAACTTCTGTGCTCTATTCTGCATGAAACAGTCCTCTCGGCACTGACCAAACAACCTGATGGCGTTCAAAGTTCTCTGTGTGGTAGCCTTACTCTGTAGCGTTATCTCTACAGTACTGGGTCATGGATATATCCTAGACCCTGCTGCAAGGAACGCCTGCTGGCAAAAGGGATTCCCGCAGTCTTGCGGTGAAGAATGGACGATGGACGAGAAGAACTGTGGCGCGTTCAGTACTCAATGGAAGAAAAATGGCGGCAAGTGCGGTGTCTGCGGTGATGCGTACCATCTAAAGATACAGAAGTACGTTTATCCAGGTTCACACGCCACGGGAACCATTACGAAAACCTACGACGAGGGACAGGAGATTGAACTCGATGTAAGTAAGGAAGTAGGTAGGGAAGCTTGAGTGGCCGGGGAAGCTTGGGTAGCCGAGTGGTTATGCCTCGCCTCTCACCGCTGTGGTACCTGGTTCAATTCACGGACCGAGTGCTTTATGTGAGTTGAGTTTCTTAGTTCGTTCTCTCCCTTGCTTTGAGGGATTTTCTCCGCCGGGGTACTCCGGCTTTCCCCCCTCAATAAAAACGGACTAGTGAGATGAGTGTTTGGCGTACAGAATATAGAATGTAGTAAGAAGTGAGTGTGAGAGTCGTGTCTCCACTAGTGAGATGAGTGTTGGGCGTACAGAATATAGAATGTAGTAAGAAGTGAGTGTGAGAGTCGTGTCTCCACTAGTGAGATGAGTGTTGGGCGTACAGAATATAGAATGTAGTAAGAAGTGAGTGTGAGAGTCGTGTCTCCACTAGTGAGATGAGTGTTGGGTGTACAGAATATAGAATGTAGTAAGAAGTGAGTGTGAGAGTCGTGTCTCCACTAGTGAGATGAGTGTTGGGCGTACAGAATATAGAATGTAGTAAGAAGTGAGTGTGAGAGTCGTGTCTCCACTAGTGAGATGAGTGTTGGGTGTATAGAATATAGAATGTAGTAAGAAGTGAGTGTGAGAGTCGTGTCTCCACTAGTGAGATGAGTGTTGGGTGTATAGAATATAGAATGTAGTAAGAAGTGAGTGTGAGAGTCGTGTCTCCACTAGTGAGATGAGTGTTGGGTGTATAGAATATAGAATATAGTAAGAAGTGAGTGTGAGAGTCGTGTCTCCACTAGTGAGATGAGTGTTGGGTGTATAGAATATAGAATGTAGTAAGAAGTGAGTGTGAGAGTCGTGTCTCCACTAGTGAGATGAGTGTTGGGTGTATAGAATATCTAGAATGTAGTAAGAAGTGAGTGTGAGTGTTGTGTCTCCACTAGTGAGATGAGTGTTGGGCGTACAGAATATAGAATGTAGTAAGAAGTGAGTGTGAGAGTCGTGTCTCCACTAGTGAGATGAGTGTTGGGTGTATAGAATATAGAATGTAGTAAGAAGTGAGTGTGAGAGTCGTGTCTCCACTAGTGAGATGAGTGTTGGGTGTATAGAATATAGAATGTAGTAAGAAGTGAGTGTGAGATGTCATGTCCCCACTAGTGAGATGAGTGTTGAGTGTATAGAATATAGAATGTAGTAAGAAGTGAGTGTGAGAGTCGTGTCTCCACTAGTGAGATGAGTGTTGGGTGTATAGAATATAGAATGTAGTAAGAAGTGAGTGTGAGAGTCGTGTCTCCACTAGTGAGATGAGTGTTGGGTGTATAGAATATAGAATGTAGTAAGAAGTGAGTGTGAGAGTCGTGTCTCCACTAGTGAGATGAGTGTTGGGTGTATAGAATATAGAATGTAGTAAGAAGTGAGTGTGAGAGTCGTGTCTCCACTAGTGAGATGAGTGTTGGGTGTACAGAATATAGAATGTAGTAAGAAGTGAGTGTGAGAGTCGTGTCTCCACTAGTGAGATGAGTGTTGGGTGTATAGAATATAGAATGTAGTAAGAAGTGAGTGTGAGAGTCGTTCTCCACTAGTGAGATGAGTGTTGGGTGTACAGAATATAGAATGTAGTAAGAAGTGAGTGTGAGAGTCGTGTCTCCACTAGTGAGATGAGTGTTGAGTGTATAGAATATAGAATGTAGTAAGAAGTGAGTGTGAGAGTCGTGTCTCCACTAGTGAGATGACTGTGTTGGGTGTATAGAATATAGAATGTAGTAAGAAGTGAGTGTGAGAGTCGTGTCTCCACTAGTGAGATGAGTGTTGGGTGTATAGAATATAGAATGTAGTAAGAAGTGAGTGTGAGAGTCGTGTCCACACTAGTGAGATGAGTGTTGGGTGTATAGAATATAGAATGTAGTAAGAAGTGAGTGTGAGAGTCGTGTCTCCACTAGTGAGATGAGTGTTGGGTGTATAGAATATAGAATGTAGTAAGAAGTGAGTGTGAGAGTCGTGTCTCCACTAGTGAGATGAGTGTTGGGTGTATAGAATATAGAATGTAGTAAGAAGTGAGTGTGAGAGTCGTGTCTCCACTAGTGAGATGAGTGTTGGGTGTACAGAATATAGAATGTAGTAAGAAGTGAGTGTGAGAGTCGTGTCCACACTAGTGAGATGAGTGTTGGGTGTATAGAATATAGAATGTAGTAAGAAGTGAGTGTGAGAGTCGTGTCCCACACTAGTGAGATGAGTGTTGGGTGTATAGAATATAGAATGTAGTAAGAAGTGAGTGTGAGAGTCGTGTCTCCACTAGTGAGATGAGTGTTGGGTGTACAGAATATAGAATGTAGTAAGAAGTGAGTGTGAGAGTCGTGTCCACACTAGTGAGATGAGTGTTGGGTGTATAGAATATAGAATGTAGTAAGAAGTGAGTGTGAGAGTCGTGTCTCCACTAGTGAGATGAGTGTTGGGTGTATAGAATATAGAATGTAGTAAGAAGTGAGTGTGAGAGTCGTGTCTCCACTAGTGAGATGAGTGTTGGGTGTATAGAATATAGAATGTAGTAAGAAGTGAGTGTGAGAGTCGTGTCTCCACTAGTGAGATGAGTGTTGGGTGTACAGAATATAGAATGTAGTAAGAAGTGAGTGTGAGAGTCGTGTCCACACTAGTGAGATGAGTGTTGGGTGTATAGAATATAGAATGTAGTAAGAAGTGAGTGTGAGAGTCGTGTCCACACTAGTGAGATGAGTGTTGGGTGTATAGAATATAGAATGTAGTAAGAAGTGAGTGTGAGAGTCGTGTCTCCACTAGTGAGATGAGTGTTGGGTGTACAGAATATAGAATGTAGTAAGAAGTGAGTGTGAGAGTCGTGTCCCCACTAGTGAGATGAGTGTTGGGTGTATAGAATATAGAATGTAGTAAGAAGTGAGTGTGAGAGTCGTGTCTCCACTAGTGAGATGAGTGTTGGGTGTACAGAATATAGAATGTAGTAAGAAGTGAGTGTGAGAGTCGTGTCCCCACTAGTGAGATGAGTGTTGGGTGTATAGAATATAGAATGTAGTAAGAAGTGAGTGTGAGAGTCGTGTCTCCACTAGTGAGATGAGTGTTGGGTGTATAGAATGTAGTAAGAAGTGAGTGTGAGAGTCGTGTCTCCAATTAGCAGTATTGCTAAATTACATTGACACGTTAAAAAAGTGATTTATTTTATTTTATTGAAGTAGTGAAAACTATCTAACTGAGAAATTATCATTAATCCTTCACCAAAAGGATTTTTTTGTATTCACTAAATCTGATTGGTTTATTTTGTCATTATCTGTAATCTGATTGGTTTGTAATTATGATTGGTTTAGGTTATGATGTCATCACATGATCTGTAATCTGATTGGTTTAGGATATGATGTCATCACATGACCTGTAATCTGATTGGCTTAGGTTATGATGTCATCACATGATCTGTAATCTGATTGGTTTAAGTTATGATGTCATCACATGATCTGTAATCTGCATGATTGGTTTAGGTTATGATGTCATCACATGATCTGTAATCTGATTGGTTGTTATGATGTCATCACATGATCTGTAATCTGATTGGTCCACAGCTCATGATTACTGTTACTCACAAAGGATGGTCTGAGTTCAGAGTAGGTGATATTGGTGCTCGACCCATCACCCAGGACAAGCTCAGGTACTTGCTTCCCATATCAGGTAGCGGCGGAGAGACAAGATGGTATCATAACAAGTACGTCAAAGGAAAAGGTACAGTACTATATCCATGAACGTATGGTATTAAAGTTTATTTCAATAATTATAAATAAATATAATAAATAATAATATGCAAGTAAACGTACTCCCACAAAGACTAGAGTGATGGCACTTAACCCGTGAAACAGCCATTAGCCAAGTAGATATTACTAGACACTAATTCCATTGTTTTCTTCTGTTTTGATTTGACTATTAGTCACTAACTATTAGATTTTGTTTCACGGGTTAAGTGCCATCACTCTAAATAACATTATTATATAAATTGAAGATTTACAGGAAAATACTATACCGTGTTTACGACAAATACTTCACAATTTAATACTCTCTTTAAATCTAAGGTTCGTACAAAATCAAGCTACAACTCCCTGCTGGTCTGACGTGCAAGCACTGTGTTCTACAATGGTGGTGGAAGACTGGGAACAGCTGGGGATGTGATGACGAAGGGTGTGGTCTTGGACATGGTGAACAGGAGACGTTTGTCAACTGCGCAGATATAAGGATTACATCGAAAGATGGTGTCGTTCCCCCGGTAACGCAAGCACCACCTCCTACCCAGGCCCCTACTGTGGCTCCTACCCAGGCCCCTACTGTGGCTCCTACCCAGGCCCCTACTGTGGCTCCTACCCAGGCCCCTACCGACCCACCACCTAATACCGCTGTACCAACGAATGCACCAAATCTAAAGTGCAGAGCTACTGGTCCATATCAGGGAAACAAAAGACTTGATAAATGGTGCCAGAAGAAATGTGCCAATGGATCTTGTCCTTCACGTATTTGTGCTTGTGATTGACGTGCCTCGTGTTTGAATTTGATTGTTAATCAATAAAAGTCTATTGTTTGTTGAAAATATTCAAACCTCGAAAATCCTTTGGAAATGTAGAAAATCTTGGAAATTATTTAAATTCGGAACATCCAATGCATTGCCAAGGTTTCCATGCAGTGAATACAGCTGTGCTTAGTACATCCCTGACAGAGTACCGCGTTGTGTATTTGTTGTTTGAGTAGCTGTACTTAGTCCCTGACCGAGTACCGAGTACCAAGTTGTGTATTTGTTGTTTGAGTAGCTTGTTACGCTGATTCAATAACAATGATCTCTTGTCAGTTTTGCTTTTACGTGAAATATCGTCCTGTGTAAACTAGGATGGGTTTTTAGCCGCTTTCTTCGAGTATCAGTGAACAACATGACAAACTGAATCGTCAAGCGTCGATAAACAATTATTGGATGAGGTTGAGTATCGATCTACACCTACAACCCACCCCTCCCTAGAAAGTATCCTAGGAGCTTGCGTCAATGTATAAAAGTATCGACCTACACCTACAACCCACCCCTCCCTAGAAAGTATCCTAGGAGCTTGCGTCAATGTATAAAAGTATCGACCTACACCTACAACCCACCCCTCCCTAGAAAGTATCCTAGGAGCTTGCGTCAATGTATAAACCTACAACCCACCCCTCCCTAGAAAGTATCCTAGGAGCTTGCATCAATGTATAAAAATATCGATCTACACCTACAACCCACCCCTCCCTAAAAGTATCCTAGGAGCTTGTAAGCATAAGGATAAAATAGACTACTCACAACTACCCTCCAACACACTAAACATTCCAAGCCATCTGAAAACTGCATGAGTTTTCAAATCAAATCACTTGTGACCGAACAAAGTCTATTACATGGTTGTGTTCTGGCGCAAATTCTGAAAACGCCATGTTTAGCTTCAGTGGTCAACGCATCTCAAAAATATCACATAAATGTGGTTATCATATAACAATCAGTGGTATATATACTGGCTGATAGCAACATCGTAAAATCCATATCAACACTGCTACCAGCCGGGCCAATGGTGATATCATTGAAGATATCGTTTTTTGAAAAAAAGAGAAATTCTGTGTTTTCTACCACTGGTTGTTATATGATAAAAAGTAAATTACATGGCCGCTTGAAGATACGGAATGTATCTTCTCGTGTTGAGAAATATCGCACTCTCGTTCGCTACGCTCACTCGTGAGATATATTTCTCAACACTCGAAGATAAATTCCGTATCTCTGCGCGGCCATGTAATATTCTCTATTTATCATATCAACGAAAAACTGCATTAATTGGAACTAGAAATTACAACATTGAAGCTATCTGCAGAGCTCGTACGTCGTACGGAACGGCTTCGTCTCGTGGTCGTTATTAAAGTATGTAACGTAGTCATCCATTACCTCGCCGCTCAACCATGGTTTTCACTAGTAGCGACAATAGGCGACTTGCATGATGCCGTTGTTTTATTACAAGTACCAGAATGCTTTGGGAATTGTCTTTCTTATTCAGATTTTTATTCCCTCATGAGAATAGTAAGACAATTGGTGCTAATTATCTAACAAAAGAAAATGTGCAAAGCATTCTGGTACTTGTAGTATATGACGCCATAACGCGCGGTACGCATCAGTCATGCAGTTTGGATAGGCGACCTGGCACCAAGGTAGTCCTTTTAATCAGTGCGTCCTGTCCGTATTAAACATGGTGGCTGCTTGGGATATATTATTACAACCAGTCATATGGAAAAAGAACCCTTTGATTGACGTGCGCGCGGTGATCATGCTTTGCTCTTGTCCGCTAACCAGCGTCCCCAGGACCCTCTCTTCTCGATATTTTCAGCGCCATTTTGAAAATAGCGAGAAGAGAGGGCCCTGAGAACGAGGTTGAAACAGGTGCTGTCTGTCTGTACACTAAAGTAAATACTACAAACTACATGTCGTTACTCGTAATGTTGCTTGCTTTTCGTCTACGACATGTTGACGTCTTCTCTAAACACCTGCTATGTTCTGAATGATGGCTGGAGTCCGTTCCAACACAGCTGCCATGTCACATTCTTCATATATATCAACTTCTGTGCTCTATTCTGCATGAAACAGTCCTCTCGGCACTGACCAAACAACCTGATGGCGTTCAAAGCTCTCTGTGTGGTAGCCTTACTCTGTAGCGTTATCTCTACAGTACTGGGTCATGGATATATCCTAGACCCTGCTGCAAGGAACGCCTGCTGGCAGTATGGATTTGATTCTTGTGGAAAAGAATGGACGATGGACGAGAAGAACTGTGGTGCGTTCAGTACTCAATGGGACAAGAATGGCGGAAAGTGCGGTGTCTGCGGTGATGCGTACCATCTAAAGATACAGAAGTACGTTTATCCAGGTTCACACGCCACGGGAACCATTACGAAAACCTACTACGAGGGACAGGAGATCGAACTCAATGTAAGTAGTGAAAACTATCTAACTGAGAAAATTCATCTTTTGCCAAAAGGATATTTTTTAATTTTTCACTAAATCTGATTGGTTTATTTTGTTATATCGCCATTATCTGTAATGTGATTAGTTGTAGTGATGTCATCATATGATCTGTAATATGATTGGTTTAGGTTACGGTGTTCTGATTGGTTTATGTTATGATGTCATCACGTGATCTGTAATCTGATTAGTTTAGGTTATGATGTCACTGATTGGTTTATGCTATGATGTCATCACATGATCTGTAATCTGATTGGTCCACAGCTCATGATTACTGTTATTCACAAAGGATGGTCTGAGTTCAGAGTAGGTGATATTGGTGCCCCACCCATCACCCAGGACAAGCTCAGGTACTTGCTGCGTCTGTCAGAAACTGGTGGAACGAGATGGTATCATAACAAGTACGTCAAAGGAAAAGGTACAATACTATATCCATGAATGCATTGACTGTTCTGAACTATTTCAACCATATATGGGGCTAATCACAATAAATAAACAGATATTTGTATACGCACGTTTTTGTTGATGGGTTTCCTGTGGTAGAGCGCACGGAATACGTAATATATTGGGCTCCCTGTGGTGCTTTTGCGAGAAAACATATTGCGCGTCCATTGCGCGCAATCTTGCACTGTACAAAACATTTCAGTTTAATACTCTCTTTAAATCTCAGGTTTGTACAAAATCAAACTCCACCTTCCCTCTGGCCTGACGTGCAAGAACTGTGTTCTACAATGGTGGTGGAAGACTGGGAACAGCTGGGGATGTGATGACGAAGGGTGTGGTCTTGGACATGGTCCCCAGGAGACGTTTGTCAACTGCGCAGATATAAGCATACTCAGAAGAGGTTAAGAGTCTTTAACACAGCCTTGTGCCAATATGTATCATGTATTGAGCGAAATTAATAAAGACATTGCTTGGGTTTCCTGTGGTACTGTTGTTGATTTGCGAGCTGGTTGGGATCAGTGGATGGATGTAACCTGAGTATCAGGCTTTTTTGGCGGAGGGGGAGAGAAAAAGAAAGGAGGAAGAGAAGGGAAGAAAAGCCTGACACAGACCTATTGATTTGAGCCTTCCGCCCCCTCGCAGCACGATACATATATCTGGAAATAACAACCAATCAAAATCACTTCCGCTTTGCCAACTGTCATGTCAAGACTGTCGTATGTCAAGGAGCTTGACCTTCAGTGCTGTTGGAGTTTTTAAAACCGTTTCAGTACGTTCTACAAGCACCGTTTGTATCTTCTTCAATTTGGTTTTATCGTGCTACCCTCGTTAAATAAAGTCCTTACTTACTTACAAGATGAAACTAAGAAACAGCTGATAAATCAGCCTGTCGGCAAAACCCCAAGCACGTTGTTTTTGTTAGTTTGAAGACAAAGTTCTTGTTATTTCTTCAATTCAATTCCAGGAAAGGCTTCATAGCTCCTTCTAGAGCCTGTCTAAATTATTTTCAATCATAAATAAAAGGAAATCGAGCTTATTCTTGTAGAATACGATGTATCATTTCCGGTCGGCTGTGACGTTTCCCTGGGGACGTTTCAAGCCTTTGTTGACCGAAGCGTTAAAAAAATCGAATTCATAATAATGGAATTATTTATCCAATCATATCAACGTCCAGAATCTGGACGCATGACACGGGCAGATCACTTGTGTCAGGCCTTCTTCCTCTTTCTTCTCCCCGGGCCTCCCCCCCTCCCCTTTCCTTTTTGAAGGCCTGATACTCAGGTTAGGATGGATGAGGAAGCAAACACAGCAATAAAAGACGATTGAGAAACCATGAAATTCAATTACATAAGACTAGTAACATAACATAATGCAGTCTGTAATACTCTACTAAGAGTGAATAATTATCTGGTAAATAAATAGAACTAACTCAGTTTCGAGTTGTTTAGCACCGCTGTACTACTTGACGAAAGACGCATGTTTGCAGGCTCAGCCTCGAGTCAGTGTAAATTATTCACAAATACCAGGACGATAGATCCCCCGGGGGGGGGGGGGGGGGGGGGGGGGGGTGCGTATTTTTTAGGGGTTGAAATCGTCAATTTGGTATTATTTAGTGTTGTCAAAGCGTAGCACTGGTTGTTTCCTGAAAAACGGTATTATTTAGGGTACTCTTGTGACAGATTGCTAAAAAAAGTCAGTCTAGTCTCACGGGTGCCAAGCCAGGCAATAAACGGTGATACAATTGCTGTAGTCAGTTATTTTTGTAGGTAATTTTTAGGTTTTTTTCAGGCTACGAAGTATTTCTTAGTGAAGGCAGTTTTTACGGCTTGGTATTTTTTAGGGTATTTTTTAGGGTATTTTTTAGGTTTTGCGACGGTCATCACTACCCTTTTTACCCCGAAGTACCCCCCCCCCCCCCCTTGGATAGAACACCTCCAGTCCCCCCCACCCCCGGGGATAGAACACCTCCAGTCAGAGTTACATTATGTTTCTATTTATTGTATATATGTTGTTCAATTGTTAGATATTGTATTTGTTATGTATGCACGACCCCACAAGCTTCTTAGCTTAACTTTAATCGTGTTGAAATAAAGATTATGTTATGTACGTAGTATTGTATGACAATCGGTCATTCTCGTACCCAGAGCCCACTCCTCATTTGGTTTGTCGCTGGCTCTGGGAAACCCTGTTGCTCGGTCGTCAAATTTTGGGTCCCAAATTTTGACGACCAAGTCGTCAGAGCGCATGCTCATACTAAAGACCGCTGAGAGCGGGTACTGTGGAAGAGTCTACTGGCTACGTAGTGTTCACGTTGGTTTGAATATTCAACAATGTAACAAGTACACAAGTTTGTACATTTATCTTCGTGTAGCCGTTTAAAATCCCTTCGACGTTCATCACCGGTTCTTCTCTGGCTCTGTTGCGATAAAGGCTGGACGATAAATACATGTTCTAATATAATCTTGCATGTGAACCTTCCTGTCTTCCGCTTTGTTATTGTTTCTCTTGAATTATAAAAATATTCCTTTGAATACTCAAAGCGAGTACGATCGATTGTGTCTGTAGCCGTTACTTTTATAATTTATGTATTGTTAGATCTTCCTTTACGAATTTATGTCTACACAGTCAATGAGTCACTCATTTCCATTGTTTAACAATATTTATTATGGCTGAAATAGCTCAAATATGGTTTGAAAATCATTCCTATTCACTCCAAGATTGTTATGAGTGCAAGAGAGTCGTGTTTTGGCATTACGTTTTTTGTGTTTTAATGACAAAAATGAACGTGACAGGTCGAAATTAATGCTAATTTTGGCAGTCCCAACCATAATAGTTTATTCAAAAAAGGTATATAGTTTTTGAAAATAATATTGTATGAAATTACTACAACCGTCGCTGTCATTCGCTTCGTTCGCTTTGCAAGTTTGAATCTTTGTTTATCTCATGGACCAATCAAATACGATCATTCATTGTTGATTTCAACAGGTACTTAAACAGGTACCAGTCCCAGGTCTCCTCGGTCACGATGGTTTCTTTGCAAACAAACATTCCAAGACACGAGACAAGAAGCAAAAAAAAACTCGAAGGTCAAACGGGACTTTTCCCTTTCGGTCATGCAAGTTATAACACATCTAATCACATGAGCTCCCCGGGTGACCACTTTGAGATGTCGGGGGAAATTATTTTCGAAAAGAACTTCCCAGATTTCGCGAAGTTCATTCTCATTCAAATTTCTTATCTCGCTTGATTTTTTGAAAATTTCTCATAAAAAGCGGCGCAGTGTTTGGTATTATATAATATTCAACCAAGTGTGTCAAGCAGTGGTCACTACGTCCTGTTAGATGGTAGCTTAACGACAATGGTGGATGGAGAAGCTTGGAAAGTTCAGCAAAAGTGTTACACTGATTGTCTTATGTGTTGCTCTTTGCTCAACTTTGGATGTCAAATTCACGAATGCAGTTAACAATTCAGGCGAGCAATATTTAGTTGTAAATTCCACTCGATTTTGTCATGTTTATATATCTGCAATGTTTGCACTGTTTACTAAACGTTCCCTGGTTTTAAACTCGATATTTTGCTCGATATTCCTGCAAAATGACACCCAATGTTGGAATAGAAGGTGATTCATTTCATGATTTGAAATCAATCAACTCACAACATTCCAAGTTTCTGCGATGCAATTATTCCAAGAATCAATGAAGTCGAACGTGACAAATCGGAAATGAAATTATTTTGTTTTTAACGAGTTTAAAGCGTGAATAAACAGCTTATCTACGAGAAGATAATTATCACTTAATTCACGATCGTATTTAGAAACATTGCTTTGTGTTTAAGCAATTTTACTTGTGTTTTTTTCCGTGGTATTAAAATTTAATAGAAGCAATGCAATCGGCGAAGGTTCCATTATTATATCAACATATTGATTGCTCCTATCGATGCATAAAGTCATTAAAAAAAATCTTGTCACCTTTTTGAAAACATTAATTCAATTATAACACCGAACTTATCACGCTATCAAGTATTTGTCTCTTTATGTGATGCAGGTAGTTAACTATAGTTTTAAATATTCATATTTATATTATCTTGAAATATTCAAAAGTTGGTTCATGATTTGCAGTATATTTGAAGTCCGTTCACTATACATATAGTATATGACTGACTATTACAGTATCAGAATCAAGTTTTACAAAATCGTCCCCAGCATTGCCTCTGTTAAAATACCCACACAAACTAAATTTTAAATTTTTAAATATTATTGTTATGTTCTATTGCCACCTGAAGCCCACAGTTCACATACATGGTCAAAATTATTTAGTCTAGCTGACATCTATCAATTCTTAATACAGGGCTAACCTCAGAATTTCCTTTTTTAAGATACTGTTTTATTATTTTGTACTAAGCGTTATTATTATAGTGGTCGTTATTCCACCTCAGAGCTTGGCCTAAACAGGCCTTAATTCAATCCTTTATTTGTACAACATATGACGTGTAATTGATGCGTGGTGCAGCGTGGGCCATGAGGTTTGGTTGTAACACATCCTTTACACTGTACTTTGTCATGTCAAATCAGAGGGTTGTCACTCAGCTATAATTAGATAGCGAATGAAACTTTTCGTTTGACTTGTTTGCATATATTATTGGGGGACCCTGAACCAATCCCACAAGAAAGGTCCAAGGTGGTCCAAGTACTAGTCAAGTTGACACCATTTAATTAATTATGATAATATTAAATTGCATATATGGCAATCCGTCTCTCCACACTTCACTCATTGACTTGAACTGGAGGGACATAAAAGAACCACTGAGGACGTAACAAACCCTGGCTGTGATCATGCACCCTCAGTGACTGGCTCAAATGACTAACACATGCTCACTTACTAACTTCTCTCACAATTATAAGTCACATGGCTCCAAAATTGCGGCTCAAGAAAAAAGTGGTCAGACATTAAGACATTGTAAAATGTGCTATATAAGAACTGTATTATGTGTACATTACATTACAAGGTTTTGACTCATGTTTGGGGCCTTCCCCTCATTTGGGGCTTTCACTTGTTATAGAGCAGAGGACATGGTACAATTGCAAGTAATGTAAGCTCAAACTATTGTTCAACTTCCCTATTATTCTAACAATGACATACCACAACCTCATGTTAGCTTGCTGTGCATTTCATATTCCCACTACTACAATACTTCCCAAAACAATGAACCCTCCCCACCCCTCCCACAATCTTACCAATCCCCCCTGCCCTAGTAAGTCAGGATCTCTCTTATCTAACAAAATTCTTCCAATAAACAATGTTTCTATTTTTAGATGGCGATGTCATCATATGGAGTGGTAATAGATATATCAATTCATCAGGAATCATTCCAGCAAGAGTTGGTTCAAGTTTAGATTTAAACTGTTCTGTTAACAACAAGTCTGTTAGTGACGTCGCCTGGAGGAACAATGGTGCATGGGTCAACTCAATTACACTACAAAATACTAGTGTAGTTCAACTGAAGATTGATCAAGTCACGTGGGGTTTAAATGCTTCTGTTTTCTGGTGTGGGCCAAGAAATGGAAGCCTTGTTGACGGCCAAGGAGCACAAGTCACTATAATAGTTGGAGGTAATATGTGTGATGTAAACATATATATAGAATGGAATAAAAAAAATAAAAAATAATTTGAGCAGAATTTTACAGACAAGTGATTGACAGGTAGCTAATGCAGTGTTTACACTTGAGCGCTTTACCAAGGTACAAATCAGAAAACTAAGGTTAACCGCTCAACAAACAATAGCTTTCTAATTTCTACCGAGGTCCAGTAACTTGTTTACTTCTGACAAATCAGTAAACCTCCAAGTCTAAGTTCTTTCAGAGAGAACAGATTTGATAGGTTGACACCCACCAGCCGACAAGACAGACAGAGTTGGTCAACAATAGGTTGGCTGGGAGTGTCTGCACGTGCCTTAGTTGACACCCACCAGTCAACAAGACAGACAGAGTTGGTCAACAATAGGTTGGCTGGGAGTGTCTGCACGTGCCTTAGTTGACACCCACCAGTCAACAAGACAGACAGAGTTGGTCAACAATAGGTTGGCTGGGAGCGTCTGCACGTGCCTTAGTTGATTGATTGAATGATTGTGATTGATTGATTGTGATTTTTGTAATACTCTTTAGACGTACCAAGTCCTCCAAGGAATCCAAACTACAGGATATACGGTGTAGAATTATATGAAATACGTATATACTGGAAACCAGCATTCACCACGGGACGATTACCCACATACTATAATGTTACTTATATACCATGCAGTAATGAGAGTTATTGCACCAATATGCCTGCTTATGTATTTTGCCGTACACCTCACATCACTGGTAAGAAGGAATACCACTGCAAGAAGTTAAGACAAGATATGATGTTAGTGATTCCTGTTGAACATATATACGACATGTTTCATGTTACCATAGCAACAGTCAATGACCTGGGTGAGAGTAAGGCACCTAGTTTTAAGATTAATGCAAGTTATGGAGGGTCCGACTCACCATTTTTTCGTAAGTATTGCAACTTTGTGTCACAGTAACAATTATAATACTTTGAAGATAAACATGGATTCGTCTACACGGTTTTGAAGTTTAATATCACTTCAAGCTTTTGGGTCAATTGACCCATCATCAGGGAAATAGTGGAATGCTTTCCACTAAACTTCAAAATCGTGTAGATTAATCCATTTTTATCTTCATTTATTATATAGTCAAGTCAATCCGCGCGCTCTGATTGGCTGAAAACTGTGCTGTATCAGAGAACGGAGCACGGTTTGATGACGCTATTTTTCAAAAAGACCAAAATACTGAAGAAAACAAACCCAGCGCACGCTCGATGGTGTAACTGGCGTCAGTAGCGCGCGCACTTCACTCGCTAAAATTGTATTAAAAAACACAACAGAATCCTCAAATGTCTTGCCATAAATTCATAGTTTCTATATAATAAAGCAAATAGAACAGCTTCATCTGTGCTCCGTTCAGTTATAAAGCACTTAGGAAGTAACAATAGCACTCGAGAAGTGAGGAGAAACACTCGCCTACGGCTTGTGTTTTTCCCTACACTTCTCTCGTGCTATCGTCACTTCCTGCGTGCTTTATAACTGAACGGAGCACAGATGAATCCTACACACCAACAATCTCTAAACTATAATACTGTTACATGAACATTAGTGTAGTTAACAGGTTATTTGGATGTGTTAAATTTCAGCAACTCCATTGCCGCCACCATTATTTAATGCATCAGTCTTAGGTAGCAATGAAATAGAAGTATCGTGGACAAAGAGGCAATACTGGGTGTTATATGATCTAAAGTATACAATACTCTACCACAGTCTTACAGATCACAAGAATCAGGTCAGTAATTTTCTCAAATTTGTAATTATTTTTTTTCTACATCATTTTTGTTGTGGGCCAAATTGGAAACCAGTTTGTTATATTCACTGAATTTGCCACCCACGTGAAATCAAGTATATGTATTTACTCTTTGTGTTTCTATTATTCTTTCATTTTCTTTCTTCTATTTCTTTCCCATTTCTGTCATTGATCTTCCTCACATTCTTTTATTCCTTGTTTTCAAAATGTTACTTTTTTTAACCTTCATGTTCTTTTATTTTACATTCTTTCTCCCTGCTTGACACAGTCTCCAAGGTACTAGAACGATGCGTCTTTAATCGGTGCTAGCAACACCCAGGGGTTTCAATAGAAGCCGGTTACTGCTGGAGTTACGGCGGTTATTTACTGTTCCTCTGGCAGCTACTTTTGCCAGTGTATGATCCTACAGATCTAAAAAAATCATTGACTGCATACGGCTACTTTGAGCATTTCATACAGCTACTTTTAAAATTAATGAAACCCCCTGAACACCTTGCATTCCTCCTTCTTTTTTCTTTCGATTCCTTCCTTCTTGCTCTCTTCATTTCTTGATTTATTTCATTATTTCTATCTTCTTCTTTTCTTCATTTCTTTCTCTCATTCTAACCCTTGAAATTCAATGTTTTCTCAGCGCATTAGTTTATCACTATTTAGTGTTACCCTCATTAAATAACGTTTTTCATTCATTCATTCATTCATCCTCATCCATTTATCCATCCTTCAATTTCAATGTTTTCCTCAGCGCATCCATCCATCCATTTATCACTATTTTAGTGTTATCCATCCTCATTCAAATAACGTCCATCCATTCCATCCATCCATCATCCATCATCCATCCATCCATCCATCCATCCATCCATCCATCCATCCATCCATCCATCCATCCATTCATCCATCCATCCATCCATCCATCCATCCATCCATCCATCCATCCATCCATCCATCCATCCATCCATCCATCCATCCATCCATCCATCCATCCATCCATCCATCCATCCATCCATCCATCCATCCATCCATCCATCCATCCATCCATTCATTCATCCATCCATCCATCCATCCATCCATCCATCCATCCATTCATTCATTCATAGCATGCACTAGATGCCTAACAAGTCCCTGCCAGTTTGTGAGAGTATATAAAATTGATCTACAATGAACAATTATTCCCTGATGTGGAGGTGAGTAGTGGTGGATATTTACCGAGCCGCGAGTCCTCGAGCAGCAAGGTAAATATTCGCCACTACTCACCGACACTGAGGGGGATAATAATTATTGTTTTAGTGTTTACCAAATCAGTTGGTGTTGGTTGGAACAGCTAATTCATTTATTTCTAAAATGTCAGCTTCGGAGACTGTAGCGAAATGAAACGCCATTTTGAATCTCGTCCCAAAACAGTGAATAGCCAAGGATATTCCGAGTTACGGGAGCCAATCAAAATGTGCCAAAATTGCTATCCACTGATTTGGTAAATACTAATGATTATTATAGAAATAGAAATAGAAATTGTTATTTTATTATCTACAGACTAAAGAGATTGACCAGCAAGTGAACAGGATCACATTGACCAAAGAAGATGGCATAAAATCCTACACCAAATACTATTTATATATCATAGTAGAGTTTATTAATGACAGCACAAGCAAAAGCAGTGGACCAAGCGAACCACTTGGTCCAATAATTATACGTACTGATGAAGGAAGTGAGTCTTAAGAACCCAATATTTCCCACGATGCCTTGCATCAATGTCTTGATTTTGTGTTTACCTGCTAAAACTACACTACTATACTTGTGATTATTCCTCACAGGGCCTGACCAAGGACCTAACATTTTAAAGATTGAATCACACATCTACAAACATGATTCTAGAAAGAGAAACGTCACAGTAGTTTGGGAGGTAAAGTATTCACTGGAACTTGTATGGATATGATGATGATGACTGATGACATGATGATGACATGATTGATGGTAATGACATGATGATTGATGGTAATGACATGATGATTTTTGACATGATGATTGATGGTAATGACATGATGATTTTTGACAGATGATGATTGATGGTAATGACATGATTATTGATGGTAATGACATGATGATTGATGGTAATGACATGATGATTGATGGTAATGACATGATGATTGATGATGATTGATGGTAATGACATGATGATTGATGGTAATGACATGATGATTGATGGTAATGACATGATGATTGATGATGATTGATGGTAATGACATGATGATTGATGATGATTGATGGTAATGACATGATGATTGATGGTAATGACATGATGATTGATGGTAATGACATGATGATTGATGATGATTGATGGTAATGACATGATGATTGATGATGATTGATGGTAATGACATGATGATTGATGGTAATGACATGATGATTGATGGTAATGACATGATGATTGATGATGATTGATGGTAATGACATGATGATTGATGATGATTGATGGTAATGACATGATGATTGATGATGATTGATGGTAATGACATGATGATTGATGATGATTGATGGTAATGACATGATGATTGATGATAATGACATGATGATTGATGGTAATGACATGATGATTGATGGTAATGACATGATGATTGATGGTAATGACATGATGATTGTTGACAGATGATGATTGATGGTAATGACATGATGATTGATGGTAATGACATGATGATTGTTGACAGATGATGATTGATGGTAATGAAATGATGATTGATGACATGATGATTGTTGACATGATGATTGATGGTAATGACATGATGATTGATGACAGATGATGATTGATGGTAATGACATGATGATTGATGGTAATGACATGATTGATGACATGATGATTGTTGACATGATGATTGATGGTAATGACATGATGATTGATGACAGATGATGATTGATGGTAATGACATGATTGATGGTAATGACATGATGATTGATGGTAATGACATGATTGTTGATGATGATTGATGGTAATGACATGATGATTGATGGCAATGACATGATGATTGATGGCAATGACATGATGATTGATGGCAATGACATGATGATTGTTGATTGATGGTAATGACATGATTGATGGTAATGACATGATGATTGATGATGATTGATGGTAATGACATGATGATTGATGATAATGACATGATGATTGATGGTAATGACATGATGATTGATGGTAATGACATGATGATTGATGGCAATGACATGATGATTGATGGCAATGACATGATGATTGTTGATGAGATTGATGGTAATGACATGATTGATGGTAATGACATGATGATTGTTGATGATGATTGATGGTAATGACATGATGATTGATGATAATGACATGATGATTGACGGTAATGACATGATGATTGATGGTAATGACATGATGATTGATGATAATGACATGATGATTGATGGTAATGACATGATGATTGATGGCAATGACATGATGATTGATGGTAATGACATGATGATTGATGGTAATGACATGATGATTGATGGTAATGACATGGTGATTGATGGCAATGACATGATGATTGATGGCAATGACATGATGATTGTTGACAGATGATAATTGATGATGATAATGATCTGATTGATGATGATATCATGATTGTTGACAGATGATGATCAGATGATGACAGATGATGATCGATGATGGCATGATGATTGATAACAGATGATGATTGATGAAGATGACAGATGATGATTGATGATGATATGATTGATAAAATGATGACAGATGATGGTGATTGATGACAGATGATTGATGACATTCTGATGACTGTTTATATTTTCAAAGGAATCCAGTCAATCCAGTTGGCATGGCAAACCATCAAAGATTAAAGTACAGTATAGAAACATCAATAAAGAATATCTGCTGGTCAAGGATGTACCAGTTACTCCAAACATACCACATCAAGTCATGCTTACTGGATTGAATACAACAGATTCATACGTATCGCATGTCTCTTTGTGTAACAACAAACATTGTGGTGACATGGGATTACAGAAGTTAATAGCACCTGAGAAATCTACAGGTACAGTATATATAAACTATTGCCGAAAATATCCAGTCCATAAATTATATTGATGATGGCAATATTAATGCTGATAATAATGATGATTGATGATGATAATAATTTATTTGTATAGCGCTGCATGTTGATAATGCTGATGATGATGTTGATGATAATGATTGATGATGATAATAATTTATTTGTATAGCGCTGCATGTTGATAATGCTGATGATGATGTTGATGATAATGATTGATGATGATAATAAGAATTTATTTGTATAGCGCTGCATGTTGATAATGCTGATGCTAACGTTTATGATGACGATGATGATGACGATGATGCTGGTGTTGATGATGATGGTATTGATAAAGATGTTGGTGCTGATGATGATAATGGTATTGATGCTGTTGCTGATGCTGATGATAATGACATTGATGTTGACGAAGATGGTGCTGATAATGATGTTGATGATAGTGATGATGATGACCATGATAAATTCTCAACCCTGTCATCACACTCTGTGTATTCATTACCATTATATACACCTATTCCAAATATCATTGTCCGGGCCGAAAGCAACAAGCAAGAAGCTGACAACCGCAAAGGACTTTGGGAATCTCCTAATTAATTAATTTAGCTGTGGTACTTGAGAAGTTATCCCTATGAGCGTTGAATAGCAATCATTTGGAACTATTCAGCCATTTGAAAATGCATGTTGTCAAAATGTCTACGGATGAATAAATGAATAAGGAGAAAGCCCCAATGCCCTTTGCGGTCGTCAGCTTCATGCTTGTTGCTTTCGACGGGGACAACGATTTTTGGAATAGGTGTATATTAAATATAGTATAACTAATAAAGAATATAAATATTATTATTATTAATCATTGTTTGCTGCCTTCACTTTGTAGATGTGTGTTTTATCTTTTGAAAACTACACTTTTTCTTGTTACAATTATTTCAGGGCCAGAAAACGAAAAAAGAAGCAAAAATACAGCTGGTATTGCATTGTGGGTGTCAAGTGTTCTAGGGTTGGCATTAATAGTGTTGATTGCACTGGGCTGCAGGGAGTATTACAAAAGGTGAGAGCTTATCTAGCATCCCACGGGGGAGTACTGGGGTTGGCATTAATAGTGTTGATTGCACTGGGCTGCAGGGAGTATTACAAAAGGTGAGAGCTTATCTAGCATCCCACGGGGGAGTACTGGGGTTGGCATTAATAGTGTTCACTGCACTGGGCTGCAGGGAGTATTACAAAAGGTGAGAGCTTATCTAGCATCCCACGGGGGAGTACTGGGGTTGGCATTAATAGTGTTGATTGCACTGGGCTGCAGGGAGTATTACAAAAGGTGAGAGCTTATCTAGCATCCCACGGGGGAGTACTGGGATTGGCATTAATAGTGTTGATTGCACTGGGCTGCAGGGAGTATTACAAAAGGTGAGAGCTTATCTAGCATCCCACGGGGGAGTACTGGGATTGGCATTAATAGTGTTGATTGCACTGGGCTGCAGGGAGTATTACAAAAGGTGAGAGCTTATCTAGCATCCCACGGGGGAGTACTGGGATTGGCATTAATAGTGTTGATTGCACTGGGCTGCAGGGAGTATTACAAAAGGTGAGAGCTTATCTAGCATCCCACGGGGGAGTACTGGGGTTGGCATTAATAGTGTTCACTGCACTGGGCTGCAGGGAGTATTACAAAAGGTGAGAGCTTATCTAGCATCCCACAGGGGAGTACTGGGGTTGGCATTAATAGTGTTCACTGCACTGGGCTGCAGGGAGTATTACAAAAGGTGAGAGCTTATCTAGCATCCCACGGGGGAGTACTGGGGTTGGCATTAATAGTGTTGATTGCACTGGGCTGCAGGGAGTATTACAAAAGGTGAGAGCTTATCTAGCATCCCACGGGGGAGTACTGGGGTTGGCATTAATAGTGTTCACTGCACTGGGCTGCAGGGAGTATTACAAAAGGTGAGAGCTTATCTAGCATCCCACGGGGGAGTACTGGGATTGGCATTAATAGTGTTGATTGCATTGGGCTGCAGGGAGTATTACAAAAGGTGAGAGCTTATCTAGCACCCCACGGGGGAGTACTGGGGTTGGCATTAATAGTGTTCACTGCACTGGGCTGCAGGGAGTATTACAAAAGGTGAGAGCTTATCTAGCATCCCACGGGGGAGTACTGGGGTTGGCATTAATAGTGTTCACTGCACTGGGCTGCAGGGAGTATTACAAAAGGTGAGAGCTTATCTAGCATCCCACGGGGGAGTACTGGGGTTGGCATTAATAGTGTTCACTGCACTGGGCTGCAGGGAGTATTACAAAAGGTGAGAGCTTATCTAGCATCCCACGGGGGAGTACTGGGGTTGGCATTAATAGTGTTCACTGCACTGGGCTGCAGGGAGTATTACAAAAGGTGAGAGCTTATCTAGCATCCCACGGGGGAGTACTGGGGTTGGCATTAATAGTGTTCACTGCACTGGGCTGCAGGGAGTATTACAAAAGGTGAGAGCTTATCTAGCATCCCATGGGGGAGTACTGGGGTTGAAAATGAGGAGGAGGGAGGTACTATTATTAAATCCCCCCAATAGATAGATACCCATGGGTCAAATGTAGACCCAAAATATGTCTCTTTAATAAAGATCTCACTCCCTCCGCCCCATCCCCCCTCCCATCATATAGTCCTAGCAGTGTATGTATGTAGCAGTGTGTAGTTTGTATTGCCATGCAATGTTGACAATGGGTGTGGCAAGACTTTCACGAGCACAATATATTTAAATATTGTTTGTCTAATAGGTTACAGAAAAGAAGAGAGCCCTCTTTGACCCTAGAAAATGATGTTGGTGACCTGGTAAGCTACATTTGAGGAGGATTGGGGAGAGGAGTGATGTCACTTCGCAAACACTAAAACTGTGAAACAGTACAAACTATTTAGTGCTAAATAGCACCAATGAAACAATAGAAAACAAAAGACATTGCACTATTTAGTGCTAATTAAAGTTAGCACTGTTTCATGGTTTTAGTGTTTGCACTTTATTATATCAGTATTCCAGTTTGAACTTAGCTTTTAAAGGGGGACTATTACGTAAATTATCGTTCAAAAATTGATTTAGCTGAAACTTCACTGAAATAATGTCAAAGACCCAAACTAGTATTGGTGATAGAGTAGTTTTCGTATGAGTGGGAAGTAATTTTTGGTACAGTTTGTGTCGTACGGTGACTGTGCCGTGCCATGTCCAAGCATTCTGATTGGTTGAGCAATGATTTTGCGCACTGTGATTGGTTGAATAGATGTTTTTGATTCCGACTGATCGTAACTCTGAACCATAGGTTTCCTACTCATACGATAACGGCTCTATTATAGCACACACTTGATGTCATAAATCTTCATTGCATTATGTCAATAAAACTAAATTCTTATCTTTTTCAGACCACTATTTATAATGATGGATATTTAGAAGTCGCTAATCGAAATCCCGATGGACAATATCAAAGAGCTGAAGCAGATCTGGTTTAACTAGTATAACTGTTTTTTTTATATGAAAACCATAGACCGAATGCAATAATGGCGTAATCAGTAAATATCATTTATTGTGTAGTTAGTAATATAGTACGTCGATTGTTTCAAAGAGTATAATAACAAAAAGAAACCTACAAGATTTTAGAGCGATTCTACAAAAACGTAAAAAGTATATAGCGAATTGAAATCACAAAGATTTGTATGGGAAATTGAGTTTTGAACTGACTAGTCTCGTTTCCATGCAATTGCTAGAATTCAAGTGGTTATAACTTTACGAGGGTAACATTTAAATTGATGGGCTTTTGGTGTATTACTAGACTATGTATGGTCTTGCAAAAAATGATATTACATTTCCTAAACTCGTAATTTTTCTCAGTTTATGCAAATTACTCGGCCATTATTGCATTCGGTCTATTGTATTACACCTTACTTTTCCCAGTAGAATTCCACCGTCTGTTCTCACTAGTTCCTTTTGTGTGTCAACCGTCATTACACTCATGTTTAATGTTCTGGGCTCACTGTTTAACCTGAGAACTCTGTCCACGTCTAATGAGTGAATGTTACAAGGTTATTCATTATTAGGGGTATCGGTGGTCAAGGCGAGACTTTGCAAGACTCCGAGACAAGGCATATTTTTTGCGAGCCCGAGACGCTTTTTCGCCGATTTCCTTTGTTTTCAAAATTCGAGACTCTGAAAAAACGAGACTTCGAGACCCGCAAATTTTGACCAGAATTTTGCGGGACTCTGACTTTTTGCGGGGACCATTCGACACCCCTATTATTGACATTTTTGTTCGATGTCACAGCTGGCCTGGGAACATAATATGTTCGTTCTCAGTTTTTTCGTCAATCAATATAACTGCCTGGTGACTAAAGTGTGGCTTATATTTTCAGAAACAAACTTTTATATCAAGAAATCATTGTTTTTGTAAACAAATCAAAGTATTTAATGCGATGCACCATTGTTGCACTATCAATTATTGAATAGAAATGTTATTTGAATATTCAAGTATTTTTGCACTGAAAATAAAATATGCAAGACATAAATATGTTTCTTTTGCATTCTCTGATACGTGTATAGACCAATTCGGCTAACGCATTGTTTACAATCTTTATCCCAATTCAAAACCTTTGGGAATAAGAGCTTTTTGTTCAACACATTTCCATGTCAATGCTCTATTGAAATGGAAATACAACAGACAAAGAACCGTATTCCCAAAAGATTTTAAATGGGTCAAAGAATGTAAACATTGCGTTAGCCAATTTGGTCTATTTTAACATTTGTCATGTTCTTTTAAAATTAAAATTAAAATTAAAATTTCCTCGTGTTTGAATCCAACAGTAGTTTAACAAGATATTGTCCTCAAAAAAATTATTGTTTTCACCATTGTCATCATCATCATCATCAATGACCATGATTGTTATCATCATTGCAGACCATCATCAACCATCACCATCATCATTGACCATTATCATCGATCATTGACCATTATCATTGTCATCATCACCACCCATCATCACCACCCATCATCATCAACCATCATCACTATCATCATCAACCATTATCATCATTGGTCATTGTCATCTTCAAAAATAATTAATGAGCAATTCGTCCAATCAGAAAGACGAAATTCATCACGTGCATGTACCTTTATACCTGGTAATGCACTGCTTATTAGTATTCTTTAAAGAATCTCATATTGGTGTCGTATCATTGACCTCCCAGTTCCCTGTACGGGACGACATAAATGTTTTCTGGAAAGATTGCTCCTATAGGTCACACTTTCAGACCGTTGTTCAAATGAGGGATCTTTTTGAGAGTATCAGTAGTATCGGTGCGCATGTGTGATTTCTTACTGCAATCGTCCGAAAACGTATTATTTTGGAAGATCGTTTTTGAAGCTGTTCAATAAACTCGCAGATCATGTTTTATCGGGTCTAAAACCACTTGGCTTCGCCTCTTGGTTTTAAACACAATAAAACACTCCTGCTTGTTTATTAAACAGTGCATCATCACCCGGGGGAGGGGGGGGGGGGTACTCCCTTAAATTTAGGACGGGGGTGTGTCGCTGAGTCTCTGAGACCCTGGACCTGTTCCAGACAAAAATAATAATTTGCGACCCTGTTCCAGACAAAATGGCCAAAATAGGTACCCTGTTCCAGACTAGAAGCAATAAAAATATACTCTGTTCCAGAGTATTATTTACAGAGCCAAATTGAACGTAAAATATACCCCTGTTCCAGACAGAAACAGTGATTTGTATACCCTGTTCCAGAGTCAGACAGATAAAAACCATACCCTGTTGAGCGACACATCCCCGTATAGTCCACATATGGGAGTACCCCCCCTGGGATCATCACCAACACTACCACCACTACTGAGGGTTGTCAAAACACTTGGTAATCTGAATTTCTCAAACTCATTAATAATTCATTAGCTCAATAACCAATCAGCTCTCACGATTCGAGTCAGGTGGATGTATCTTGATACCGGAGGAAGAACTGATCAAGACACTGAAATTATTGTATATTTACCATTATGTTACTTACCTTTAACTTAGTAGACTTACTACCTCTTACTTATCATGAAAAAAAATCTAGTGATAAATCATCAACCAGAGTTGAATCAGTGACCCCTCGCACATTACACTCACTACTTATCCATTAGACTACCTGACTGCTTGTTCGATTTTGAAGCTCTTTTTAACAAACATAATACTTGCGAGGTGACTCATTAGGCCAAGACACAAAAGCAATTATTATGTTCTTTTCTCAGGAGACTCAAGAACAATTCAGATAATCATTCATTATTAATGAGTTTGAGAAGCAATATCAAAAACTCGTGCTTCGTGTTTCATCAGGGGATTCAAAACACCTCGAAACAATAAAAGCACTCGGCCTTCATTAGTTTCTCGGTGTTTTGAACCCCTGATAAAACACTCGCACTCGTTGTTGATATATTACGTCAAGGTTCATCAGTGTATCTTGTCATTTTGATAGGTTTTAGTTGAGTCACATACTTTGTAGGAAGAGCCTGCACCCCAGAGAGCAGTTCCAATATCCAGTGTTATACATGAAGATATGGTATTTTATAGCATTTTATTTAATATATTTTATACCTATAATGACTAGAATAATATACATCCAAGTTGTTGTAACAGCAACGATAAGTTATTGATAAGATTTATAATCATATATAATATAAATAATAGTACTAGCTATATATACACCTATTTCAAAAAACGTTGTTGCGTTCAAAGCAACAAGCGTCAAGCCAGGATCCGTCAAGCCAAGACCAAAGTGAATGCTGGTTATGTGCTGACAATTACTTAAATCACAATTGTTTCTATAAGGACTAATTACAAAATGTGAACATTTTCACGTGCTTGTTTGCATATCACACTTCGTTCCATAGAAAATAGATCTGATTTGAATAATTTACCAGCACAAAACCAGCATTCACTTTGGTCTTGGCTTGATGCTTGTTGCGTGCTTTGAACGTAATGTTAGTTGAATAACAAATGCAACATTGCAAACAATATTGCCGGCAACAATACAATGTTGTCTACCTGTGCATGCAATGTTGCGCAAGTAGGATGAAATGAAGGGGTCTGTGCAAGAACGATGTAAGTTATATAAAATCTAAATTCTCCTCTAGGATCTTTGAATTCCAAAGGAGAATTTTGGTTTGGATCACAAGTCACTTACACTGCTCTTGTATGAACCCCTTCAGTTGGGGTTACTCTGATCAAAATCTATATTCTCTTGTTGGATCTTTGATTTCTGAGGGAGAATTTGGATTTTGATCACAAGTCACTTACACTGTTTTTGCATGAAACACTTCAGTTAAGGTTACTCTGATCAAAATCTAAATTCTCCTGTTGGATCTTTGATTTCTGAGGGAGAATTTGGATTTTGATCACAAGTCACTTACACTGTTTTTGCATGAAACACTTCAGTTAAGGTTACTCTGATCAAAATCTAAATTCTCCTATAGGATCTTTGATTTCTGAGGGAGAATTTGGATTTTGATCACAAGTCAGTGAAAATATTCTATATAAATTATTGTATTTACAATATTATTGTTATATATTTGTTACCTACGAATCAATAACCGTTACTTCATTATCTGCAGCATTTGATGCTTGTTTTATTCCATTTCTTTTTGAGTTTTTCCCTTCATCTTTTTCAGCTTGCAAGAACATTTCCAAACTTATGGGTGTACGATGAACTAATAAACATAACAATACCAAATAATACATTACCGGTAGTTGAATGGTTAGTTAATAGATGGAGGGATGAATAGATGGAGGGATGAATAGATGGAGGGATGAATAGATGGAGGGATGAATAGATGGAGGGATGAATAGATGGAGGGATGAATAGATGGAGGGATGAACAGATGGAGGGATGAATAGATGGAGGGATGAATAGATGGAGGGATGAATAGATGGAGGGATGAATAGATGGAGGGATGAATAGATGGAGGGATGAATAGATGGAGGCATGGATAGATGGAGGGATGAATAGATGGAGGGATGAATAGATGGAGGGATGAATAGATGGAGGGATGAATAGATGGAGGGATGAATAGATGGAGGGATGAATAGATGGAGGGATGAATAGATGGAGGGATGAATAGATGGAGGGATGAATAGATGGAGGGATGAATAGATGGAGGGATGAATAGATGGAGGGATGAATAGATGGAGGGATGAATAGATGGAGGGATGAATAGATGGAGGGATGAACAGATGGAGGGATGAAGAGATGGAGGGATGAAGAGATGGAGGGATGAAGAGATGGAGGGATGAATAGATGGAGGGATGAATAGATGGAGGGATGAATAGATGGAGGGATGAATAGATGGAGGGATGAATAGATGGAGGGATGAATAGATGGAGGGATGAACAGATGGAGGGATGAATAGATGGAGGGATGAACAGATGGAGGGATGAATAGATGGAGGGATGAACAGATGGAGGGATGAATACATGGAGGGATGAATACATGGAGGGATGAATACATGGAGGGATGAATAGATGGAGGGATGAATAGATGGAGGGATGAATAGATGGAGGGATGAATAGATGGAGGGATGAATAGATGGAGGGATGAATAGATGGAGGTATGAAAAGATGGAGGGATGAATAGATGGAGGGATGAATAGATGGAGGGATGAATAGATGGAGGGATGAATAGATGGAGGGATGAATAGATGGAGGGATGAATAGATGGAGGGATGAATAGATGGAGGGATGAACAGATGGAGGGATGAATAGATGGAGGGATGAATAGATGGAGGGATGAATAGATGGAGGGATGAATAGATGGAGGGATGAACAGATGGAGGGATGAACAGATGGAGGGATGAATAGATGGAGGGATGAACAGATGGAGGGATGAATAGATGGAGGGATGATTAGATGGAGGGATGAATAGATGGAGGGATGAATAGATGGAGGGATGAATAGATGGAGGGATGAATAGATGGAGGGATGAATAGATGGAGGGATGAATAGATGGAGGGATGAATAGATGGAGGGATGAATAGATGGAGGGATGAATAGATGGAGGGATGAATAGATGGAGGGATGAATAGATGGAGGGATGAACAGATGGAGGGATGAAGAGATGGAGGGATGAAGAGATGGAGGGATGAATAGATGGAGGGATGAATAGATGGAGGGATGAATAGATGGAGGGATGAATAGATGGAGGGATGAATAGATGGAGGGATGAATAGATGGAGGGATGAACAGATGGAGGGATGAATAGATGGAGCGATGAACAGATGGAGGGATGAATAGATGGAGGGATGAACAGATGGAGGGATGAATAGATGGAGGGATGAATAGATGGAGGGATGAATACATGGAGGGATGAATAGATGGAGGGATGAATAGATGGAGGGATGAATAGATGGAGGGATGAATAGATGGAGGGATGAATAGATGGAGGGATGAACAGATGGAGGGATGAATAGATGGAGGGATGAATAGATGGAGGGATGAATAGATGGATGGATGGGATGAATAGATGGAGGGATGAATAGATGGAGGGATGAATAGATGGAGGGATGAATAGATGGAGGGATGAACAGATGGAGGGATGAACAGATGGAGGGATGAATAGATGGAGGGATGAATAGATGGAGGGATGAATAGATGGAGGGATGAATAGATGGAGGGATGAATAGATGGAGGGATGAATAGATGGAGGGATGAACAGATGGAGGGATGAACAGATGGAGGGATGAACAGATGGAGGGATGAATAGATGGAGGGATGAATGGAGATGGAGGGATGAATAGATGGAGGGATGAATAGATGGAGATGGATAGATGGAGGGATGAATAGATGGAGGGATGAATAGATGGAGGGATGAATAGATGGAGGGATGAATAGATGGAGGGATGATTAGATGGAGGGATGATTAGATGGAGGGATGAATAGATGGAGGGGATGGAGGGATGAATAGATGGAGGGATGAAAAGATGGAGGGATGAAAAGATGGAGGGATGAATAGATGGAGGGATGAATAGATGGAGGGATGAGATGGAGGGATGAATAGAGGGATGAATAGATGGAGGGATGAATAGATGGAGGGATGAATAGATGGAGGGATGAATAGATGGAGGGATGAACAGATGGAGGGATGAATAGATGGAGGGATGAATAGATGGAGGGATGAATAGATGGAGGGATGAATAGATGGAGGGATGAATAGATGGAGGGATGAATAGATGGAGGGATGAATAGATGGAGGGATGAATAGATGGAGGGATGATGATTAGATGGAGGGATGAATAGATGGAGGGATGAATAGATGGAGGGATGAAAAGATGGAGGGATGAAAAGATGGAGGGATGAATAGATGGAGGGATGAATAGATGGAGGGATGAATAGATGGAGGGATGAATAGATGGAGGGATGAATAGATGGAGGGGAATAGATGGAGGGAGGGAATAGATGGAGGGATGAACAGATGGAGGGATGAATAGATGGAGGGATGAATAGATGGAGGGATGAATAGATGGAGGGATGAATAGATGGAGGGATGAATAGATGGAGGGATGAATAGATGGAGGGATGAATAGATGGAGGGATGAAAGATGGAGGGATGAAAAAGATGGAGGGATGAATAGATGGAGGGATGAATAGATGGAGGGATGAATAGATGGAGGGATGAATAGATGGGGATGGATGAATAGATGGAGGGATGAATAGATGGAGGGATGAATAGATGGAGGGATGAACAGATGGAGGGGAGATGGAGGGATGAATAGATGGAGGGATGAATAGATGGAGGGATGAATAGATGGAGGGATGAATAGATGGAGGGATGAATAGATGGAGGGATGAATAGATGGAGGGATGAATAGATGGAGGGATGAATAGATGGAATGAATAGATGGAGGGATGAATAGATGGAGGGATGAATAGATGGAGGGATGAATAGATGGAGGATGAACAGATGGAACAGAAGATGGAGGGATGAATAGATGGAGGGATGAATAGATGGAGGGATGAATAGATGGAGGGATGAATAGATGGAGGGATGAACAGATGGAGGGATGAATAGATGGAGGGATGAATAGATGGAGGGATGAACAGATGGAGGGATGATTAGATGGAGGGATGAATAGATGGAGGGATGAATAGATGGAGGGATGAATAGATGGAGGGATGAATAGATGGAGGGATGAATAGATGAATAGATAGAGGGATGAATAGATGGCGGGATGGAAAATGAATGAATGGATGGATGAATGAGTGAATGGATGAATGAGTGAATGGATGGATAGATGGATGAATGAGTGAATGGATGAATGGATGAATGGATGAATGAATGAATGGATGAATGGATGAATGGATGAATGGATGGATGGATGGATGGATGAATGAGTGAATGGATGGACGAATGAGTGAATGGATGGATGAATGAATGGATGGATGGATGGATGATGAATGATGAATGATGAATGAATGGATGAATGGATGAATGGATGGATGGATGGATGAATGGATGAATGGATGAATGGATGAATTACTAAAATGATGACTTATAATAATACCTAGCGCTTTATCAATAAGATGATAATGCATTTTTTCTTCTCTTTTGAATTTAGCCTGTGGAAGAAAATGTTGTTATATTTAACATACAATTACATTATTTATTGAAACAATAAACTTCTTCTTCTTCTTCTTCTTCTTCTTCTTCTTCTTCTTATTTATGAAATGAATTTTTTTCTGAGTTCTTTACACTTCTCGTCATTATCATTTCATTATATGTATGTCGACACAATATTATTATTTATCAGTAGACTATAAAACATGTTATACAATTAAAGGGTGCAAGAACATATTCCAATAATAATAATAAATAATGTTTAAATTTATTAATCTTCCCCCATAAGAATAATAATAATAATAATACAATAATAATACAATAATATAAATAATAATAATAAATAATAATAATAAATAATAATAATAATAAAAATAATAATAATAATAAATAATAATAATAATAAATAATAATAATAATAATAATAATAATAATAATAATAATAATAATAATAAATAATAATAATTAAAAAAAACTTTATTTAAGTGTCAGGAGCTTATACACCGAATCGAAATATGGCGACCAATTTGAATAATTATTGTTCTGGACTGACCAACGTGGAACGTGGAAACACAAAAGCGTTTTCACATGAATGAGAGGTTGGTCAGTCAGGAACAATAGTTATTCAAATTGGTCGCCATATTTCGATTCGGTGCATAGCAGAGCACAAGTGCTCTACTAATTGGGGACACTATCTATATCACTAATAATAATCCTGTGGGCAACAGGTCCCTTTAGTGATTAGAGTAATAGAGTATTTATTGAAGGTGATACTAACAAACCTAACCTAAACTAGTAAGTAGCGTTTAAACTACAGTAGAACCTCTATATAATGGACCTCTATTAAGCGGCCACTTTTCAAGGTCCCAATTTTTTCCCCGTCAGTCAAGCTCTGTGAATTATTCTTAATCTCCGAACTGGCTTATTACTATTAGGTGCAATACTGACCTTTAACTCCTTGCGATTTCTCATGGGAAATAAAGGTGCCATAAGCTGAAAATCTGTCCCTACTTGACTCAATGTTTTGTAGAATTTCAGGGTCTCTGTGAAAATAGGTAACAATCATGAATTGGTATACATAAGAAAGCATGTCACCATGTATTAGTACATTTGTATGTTTAATTATTATATATCTGTGACGTAATTTTACCAAATTTGGTCATTTTTGAGGGCCGATATGAGGCATTGTAGAAATCCGTAATGCCCTGTTCACAACTCAAAAAACAATATTCTGATAAAATTACGTCACAGTTATATAATAAATCCCTCATTAGATGTTTTCTCGGGTATTACGGGCTGACATTTTCCTCGTTGCTTGCATTTTCCTCGCCCTGCGGGCTCGGAAAATACATTCGCAACTCGTAAAATATCAGCCCGTAATACCCGAGAAAACATCTAATAAGCTGTATGTATTGTTTATCTTTATGGATATACAATGTAAAATTGAAAAGAATAGATTATCGAAATAAAATAACAAACAGGAAAATATCCCTATATGCAGAAAAGTAACATAAATAGTGACTATGTGTAATAACTATATAGTAGAAAATATGTTATGACCAAACTAGTCTACCACAAATTGTTGACTTCACAGTTACTGTGATTCTCAGTATTATGCGAACTCAGACATTTAAGCAGTTGGCTTGTAATTTGTTTTTTCGCTTCTGTCAATCAACATAAAAAATCAGAAAACTTATTAAAAATAAAGTCAGAAGATCCACCAAATGTAAACCAAATATGATTTTGACCTAAATTATGGATCATTTGGTCGAAGAATGTATTTAGTTTTATGCAATAATAATTATTACTGTGTTTGTGTATGACAGTAATAGCAAGGGTTCATTACCTGGCATAGACCATCTGGCTCTTCGTCCTACTTTACCATAAAATTCAAAGTTAAGGACGCTTGCGTCCTCGTATATTATGTCTCTGTGTGTAGAAAAAACAAATGAATGAATGAATGAACAATTAAATGAATGAATGAATGAACAAACAATTAAATGAATGAATGAATGAATGAATGAACAAACAATTAAATCAATGAATGAATGAATGAATGAACAAACAATTAAATGAATGAATGAATGAACAAACAATTAAATGAATGAATGAATGAACAAACAATTAAATGAATGAATGAATGAACAAACAATTAAATGAATGAATGAATGAACAAACAATTAAATGAATGAATGAATGAACAAACAATTAAATGAATGAATGAATGAACAAACAATTAAATGAATGAATGAATGAACAAACAATTAAATGAATGAATGAATGAACAAACAATTAAATGAATGAATGAATGAACAAACAATTAAATGAATGAATGAATGAACAAACAATTAAATGAATGAATGAATGAACAAACAATTAAATGAATGAATGAATGAACAAACAATTAAATGAATGGATGAATGAACGAACAAACAAATGATTAAATGAATGAACAATTAAATGAATGAATGAATGAACGAATGACTAAATGAATCACACAATCAATCAATCAATCAGTGAATAAAAAAATGAGTAGATGAATCAATGAATGAATAAATAAACAAATAAATAGAAAAATGGATGTAATAATAATAATAATAATAATAATAATAATAATTGAATGGATGGATAAATAAGAATGAGTAAAAAAACCAAAAAAAAACAAGGAACTCGAGTGTTGAGAGAATTTCAGATAACGAAGGCGACCAGGTGTTAACAGCATTGAATATGGCCGGGAATCTCAACGAAAAACTTCAACAGATCTTAAAGAAACTAGAGAAATTAGACACAATCGAGAAATCGACATCCAAAATCGAGTCCAGCCTGAAGGAACTAGAGATTAGAATGGCGAAAATGGAAGAGTTTAAAATCACGGCAAGCAAGGATATCCAAGAATTAAAGGACGGTCTTTCCTATGTAGGGGATCAAGTTCAAGAAGCGAAGCTTGACGAAGTGAGTAAGAACCTAACACAGATTGACGAATTGAAGAAAGAAAGCTCCTCAAAACTTGAAGAATTAACCACCCAGAACTTATATCTTGAAGCTTATTCAAGGAGAGAAAACATTAAATTCTTTAATATTGAGGAAACACCTCGTGAAAATGTCGAAGAGGTTCTTCGTGACTTCTTGGAGGAGGAACTTGGTCACCAAGATGCAAGAGAGATCGAAATTCAAAGGGTGCATCGGGTTGGAAAGACTAAAGGAGACAAGCCAAGACCCATTTTGGCAAGATTTCTAAGGTATAAGGACTGCGAATCTATCTTATCCATGGGACGCCGTCTTCGCGACACGGATTACCAAATGTTTACAGACCTCCCTTATGAGATATAAATACGAAGAAGAAGACTACAGATGGATAATTTGAGGACTGCGAAACTAAATAACATTCCAGCATACTTTAGCAAGTCGCAACCGGACAAGCTGTACATATTAAGAGGAAAGGTTTGGCCCGTAGGCAGAGAGTTAGAAGTGTAATCTCAGTACGATACCCTAAAGTTTAAATATCCTAAAGAGGAGGGAAAATCATTCGTTTCAGTATTACGTCAAAATCTGGCTCTGATAAGTTACACCAGTTGTTAATGTATGTATATGTTGTGGTGTATTGTACATTATTAAGCCAGTCCTTATTTTTGTCAATAATATGTTGCTTAAAAGATTCTAAAACTTTAGATATTTATGTTAAGTGCTACAGTAGGAATCTATTCGTCAGGCGTAATTATGAATACGTTTAACTTTAATATATTATCACTCAACGTCCGGGGCCTAAGGGAATACAAGAAAAACAGAAAGTTATTCAACTGGATTGTTAAACACAAAGGAGACCGTGGTATTACTTTTCTACAAGAAACACATAGTACTCCAGACATTGAGGATGATTGGTCTCGTAGAACAAAGGGGGAATTAGTTATGTCGCACGGGAGTTCAAACAGCAAAGGAGTGGCTATTTTGTTTGGTGAAAAACTGAATTTTGCTATCAAACAAAGCATAATAGATAAAAATGGCAGGTATGTAATCATACTGAGTGAAATACAAGGGACTAGTTTTATGTTAGTTAACACTTATGCTCCAAACGATGAAAAAAGCCAAGTAACTTTAATTGAAGATATAGTTGAAAAAAAAAAAACAAAAAAAAAAAACAAAAAAAAAAAACAAGAATGAGTAAATGAATGAATGCTTACTTCTCCTCCAAAGTGGAATTAGTTGCTGACCTGATAACAAGACTGAGGACCAAAAAGAAATGACAAATTACGATAAGAACTTCACACTGGTTAATAAGAGATACATGTGTACACCTAATTTAAATAAGTTTATAGTCGCCCACAAAGGTGCGACCCCAGAGTATCAAGGGAGGTACTGTTTAAGTCTTTCTACCCAAATTCCTTGACAATTTGACAAAAAAATTGGCAATCTCATGTTCAATGTCACTTGAATTTGCTTAACAAGACGTTTATAAAGAATATCGCTGCAAGTAGAAACCCCCATGATCCTTCAGGGTCACACCTTTCACCCTATTTGGGGGACTAACTTAATTGAAATAGATGTCTTTGTTACCACTATTATGTACCTCTCTTCATCCAAGATAATACAACCATCAGCACCAATCTTTACTTGTGGAGCACAAAGTGTACTATCCCCTCCCTTGTCAGTTTTTGATGTATTATCTGTTGTCTGTTGATTGTTTGATTGGTTCTCAGTGTTTCTCCCATCAACGTCCACAGTAGAATCACTACAAAACAGTATTAACATCTGTTACTCTCTTTCTCACATGAAGAAGAGGAGGGGAGAGGAGGGGAGGGGAGGAGATGGGACAAAGGAGTATGGAAAAAGGAGTAAAAGAGAGATAAATGAACAAATCTACCTATTTTCATTTCCAGTTGATTGGGTTGATTTTCTTTTCTGCTGGTCCAGCTTTTTTCTTTTAGCATCAACACTGGACCTACAAATGCCAGTAAAATGTAATATAAGCCTGGTGAAAAGTGTTTTACATCCAACTCACTCTAACGCACATCAACACGACAGACTCTGAAATTAAAGAAATTTTGAGACTCGTGTTTGAGATTTCAAGATCACAGTAGAAATTAGAAAACTATTGTTTCTTGATTAGTTATCTGATTTGTACCATGATAAAGCTAGCTCTCAAGTGTACATACACACACAGCCCGAGGTGTCCTGCATTCATGAGAGAGAGATAAAGTTTCTAAAACCTTACTTCATGTAGTTTCCTTTGGGATTAAAGTAGATCAAGTCTTGTAGGGTCATCTTGGAAGGGTCCAACATCTCTTTGGGTTTACGTATTGGCGCTTTTCTTTTTCTTCCCTTAATCTTATCAAGTAAAAAGAAATGATTTTTAAAGACGTTTAATAAACTTGCAGATCTTGTTAAATTAGCCGATATAAAACCACCCTGCGAATCCGATAAAACACTCCTGCTCATTTATTAAACAGTACATCATGTTTGCAACACTATGTGACACATGTTTAAACACAATGGGAGTTGCATAGAAACAAGGTGACTTTACAACCAACCTTTTTGTTGGTCTGTGTTTGTTCTTCTTCAACCTCAGCTTGTTCTTCGTCATCTGGTACATCTTGACATTGTTCAGCTTGCACAGTGACCTCCATCACTTCTATGTCTTCCTGTACAACAACAACGTCTACTTGACTTCTTGGTCTTTTGGCAGTCTTAGCTATTGCTTCATTACTTTCAGTTATTTCCTAAATTAATGTACAAATATACAAGACATATGACATTATGAATATGGATTTAGAAATACATTCATTAATTCATCCATCCATCCATCCATCCATCCATCCATCCATCCATCCATCCATCCATCCATCCATCCATCCATCCATCCATCCATCCATCCATCCATCCATCCATCCATCCATCCATCCATCCATCCATCCATCCATCCATCCATCCATCCATCCATCCATCCATCCATCCATCCATCCATCCATCCATCCATCCATCCATCCATCCATCCATCCATCCATCCATCCATCCATCCATCCATCCATCCATCCATCCATCCATCCATCCATCCATCCATCCATCCATCCATCCATCCATCCATCCATCCATCCATCCATCCATCCATCCATCCATCCATCCATCCATCCATCCATCCATCCATCCATCCATCCATCCATCCATCCATCCATCCATCCATCCATCCATCCATCCATCCATCCATCCATCCATCCATCCATCCATCCATCCATCCATCCATCCATCCATCCATCCATCCATCCATCCATCCATCCATCCATCCATCCATCCATCCATTCATTCATTAACTTCCTATCCAATCATTTGACATTACTTTGTGTGCTATATCAACATTGTCTTGCTGACTGTCTATCTGACTATCAGATTCCTTGTCTGCCACTGAAGCACTTCGTTGCTTTCTTGGAGGGATGCATATTTTAGGCGTGGCTCTTTTACGCCGGGATAGTAACAAATTACTAGCTGGGGTCTTCCCTTCTTCAGAATGTCCAATACGAACTGGGACTTCAGTTGGTGTTTGGGATTGGGATACTGGTGTGATTGGAGTGTCGTCTGCATCTTTTGAGGTTGAATTCTCAGTACTTTCTGGACTTGCGCCTTTGTCTTTTGATTGTGTTTCTTTTGATGGAGTAGATTCGTTATCTATATTGATCACAAATATAATAAACTCTAGTCAATAATATGGATTCTAAAATAGTCTATTATAATTGTATTAACTGGTCTGCAGTGGCCAGGTGCTGGGCTAATTGAAGGGGTTTGCACAAGAACAGAACAGACTGTGATGACTTGTGATCAAAATCTGAATTCTCCTTTGAAACTCAAAGACTCTAGAGGAGAATTTAGATTTTGATCAGAAATAAGAAGCATAGGTGATAGTAATATGATGTACATGTAATACGTACGGTAACTTGTTCAGTATTATGTAATCTAAGAGTACTATTGTATTGCAAAAATTGTCCCGTTGATCACTTGTGCCTGGATTAGAATAACTACATGTACAATGTATATTGGTACTAATAACTCTGTTGTGCCTGGATTAGAATAACTACATGTACAATGTATATTGGTACTAATAACTCTGTACATGTATCACTTGTTATCACTTGTATAACTACATGTACAATGTATAATAACTCTGTACATGTTTAAACTATTGTTATCACTTGTGCCTGGATTAGAATAACTACATGTATTGGTACAACTGTAAATATTGTTATACTGGATAACTCTGTACATGTTTAAACTATTGTTATCACTTGTGCCTGGATTAGAATAACTACATGTACAATGTATATTGGTACTAATAACTCTGTACATGTTTAAACTATTGTTATCACTTGTGCCTGGATTAGAATAACTACATGTACAATGTATATTGGTACTAATAACTCTGTACATGTTTAAACTATTGTTATCACTTGTGCCTGGATTAGAATAACTACATGTACAATGTATATTGTATCACTTGTGCCTGGATTAGAATAACTACTGTACATGTACTACTAATAACTCATGTACAATGTATATTTTAAAACTATTGTTATCACTTGTGCCTGGATTAGAATAACTACATGTACAATGTATATTGGTACTAATAACTCTGTACATGTTTAAACTATTGTTATCACTTGTGCCTGGATTAGAATAACTACATGTACAATGTATATTGGTACTAATAACTCTGTACATGTTTAAACTATTTGTTATCACTTGTGCCTGGATTAGAATAACTACATGTACAATGTATATTGGTACTAATAACTCTGTACATGTTTAAACTATTGTTATCACTTGTGCCTGGATTAGAATAACTACTACATGTACAATGTAATTGGTACTAATAACTCTGTACATGTTTAAACTATTGTTATCACTTGTGCCTGGATTAGAATAACTACATGTTGTACTAATAACTCTGTACATGTTTAAACTATTGTTATCACTTGTGCCTGGATTAGAATAACTACATGTACAATGTATTGTTATATTAGAATAACTACATGTACTAATAACTCTGTACATGTTTAAACTATTGTTATCACTTGTGCCTGGATTAGAATAACTACATGTACAATGTATATTGGTACTAATAACTCTGTACATGTTTAAAATATAACTACATGTACAATGTATATTGGTACTAATAACTCTGTACATGTTTAAACTATTGTTATCACTTGTGCCTGGATGTTATATTGGTACTAATAACTCTGTACATGTTTACTATTGTTATCACTTGTGTACATGTACAATGTATATTGGTACTAATAACTCTGGTGTTTAAACTATTGTTATCACTTGTGCCTGGATTAGAATAACTACATGTACAATGTATATTGTACTAATAACTCTGTACATGTTTAAACTATTGTTATCACTTGTGCCTGGATTAGAATAACTACATGTACAATGTATATTGGTACTAATAACTCTGTACATGTTTAAACTATTGTTATCACTTGTGCCTGGATTAGAATAACTACATGTACAATGTATATTGGTACTAATAACTCTGTACATGTTTAAACTATTGTTATCACTTGTGCCTGGATTAGAACACTACATGTACAATGTATATTGGTACTAATAACTCTGTACATGTTTAAACTATTGTTATCACTTGTGCCTGGATTAGAATAACTACATGTACAATGTATATTGGTACTAATAACTCTGTGTTTAAACAAATCACTTGTGCCTGGATTAGAATAACTACATGTTGTACTGTTTAAACTTTTTTAGAATAATCCATCGTAGAAAAATACATGTACAATGTGTTGGCTGTACATGTTTAAACTATTAGTGATTAGAATAACTACATGTACAATGTATATTGGTACTAATAATGTTAGTAAACTAATCATTACGTTCAGACACCTATTACACACTAATTATCATGTACACTCTGTTTTTGTACACTTGTGCCTGGATTAGAATTTCTCAACTACAACCTCAGAGGTACTGGAATCACAAGTCTCTTGTGTGTTATCTTCATTTCTAGTCTTGGCAATGTTTCTCTTTCTAGGCACAGGAGTAGCACTTGGTTTTATACGAGATCTTCTTGTACTTGCAGGTCTTGTAGCTTTCAAACTTTCTTTAGAACTTTTTGAGTTTATAGGATTTGTTTGTCTTGCTTCTGTTGCATCGTGTTTTTTGAGGTACTTTTTACAATGACAACTGAACTTGATTCTAAAAGAACAAAAGAAAATGAAACATTGATGTAATTAAAATACAGTCCACAAACTGGCACCCCCTGTAAGCAACACATCTCACGTACACACACATAACATATAGATGTCACTTAATGTATTATTTATTTCAATAAAGTTGTTTCTTTCTGCACTAAACATTGCTTTTATAACCTCCCATAAGCAGACACCTGCTGTAAATGAACATCTCTCATTTTTTTGTTAACATCCTTGCGATACTCATGGTTTTAAGGATAATAAAGATAGACATGGATGTAGATAGATAGATATATAGATATCTCACACAAGTGGACAATTCCTGTAAGAAGACACCTCCAATATGAAGTGGATATCTCCCATAAGCGGACAGTCATACAGTACATATTGTGGTTTACATTTTTCTGAGGGTTGTTCTAAGGTTAGGTTTATACATGTAGGGTTTTGTGGTGGATACGTTATGTGTTTAGGTTAGGTTTATAAGGTTTTATGGTGGATTAAACTGAAAGGAAGTGAATTAAGAAACCAAAACAATGGACTAAAAAATTTAAACCAGACTGGAATATTTCAAACCACAACATACATACATGTACTGTACAATGTGTTTGGTGTCTGCTTATGAGAGGTTCCACATTACAATGAACAGAAATTGTACAAAGTTGATGTCAACGAAATATTTCAATTTAAACGTAGAGAAATTCCGTGCTGTCATCATGAACACACAATGCTTCCTCAAAATAACAAGCACTCTTGTACCTTCTACTGTCTGTATTTCTTCACATGTAGTATCCCCAGTAGTTTTAGAGCTGTTTGGAGGAATAAAAGGTAGACTATGATGTGTTTCATTGCTAGTAGTTGTACTATCAGTAGTTGTTGTACTGTTGGAACGTTGTCTTCCTCTTGGAGTTAAATTAGGAGTAAAACGTTGTCTCATTGTAGAAACACACAGCTACTACAGTGAGCTATACCCCAAAACACGATTAGCGTCGTCTTGTTGTATTTTCTGTCTGTTTTTTGCCCATTTTTAGAACGAATTTTGCTTCAATTTGACAAAGTTTCGCCTGTTGAACAAAAATTGCCAGGCGTTTAGTCCAGTCCCTCTCGATACACAGGGATCCCAAATTCTCATTTTCATTTATTTCTCATTTTCATGATCATATTCATTCTATTTTCTTTCACTTTCTTTTTCTATTAATATTCAGTTCCTTTCTCAATACTCAACATTTGAGCTGATAAACATTTTTTATTGCAACTCTTGACCATCCCCACCCCACCCTACAAAGTTAGCGCTAAACTTCGTATTCCGTCGTAAACACTTCGGCATTTGACCGAACTTTCAAAGATGGACGAGTTTTCAACATCAAATGTTTTGAAACTTGTCTTGCTTGTTTGTTCGCTCCATTGTGTTCAGTCGGCTCATATTCTAGGTGTTCCTAGTATTGGTATCAGTCATGGTTTTGTCTTAATGAAAATCGGTCGTGAGTTGGTTGAAAGGGGACATCGTTACACCCTGGTTGTTCCATCCGCACTTGAAGCTGATCTGAAACCCAAAAACGCGATACATGGCTTGCAAGTTATGTCGTTTGAATCCAACTTCACGAAGGAGGCGCTGGAAAAGCTGATGCTGAAGCAAAGTCAAGGTGAACTGGATATGAATGAAAACATGGCGTTATGGATAGGTGAATGCGAAGACACGCTACGTAGCAAAATCTACTCCCAAAATCTTCAAGATGTTGGCTTTATGTTGTGTGATATTGGGTTGTTGTGTTGTACGCTTTTAGCCGATTTACTAGGGATTCAACGTATTGATATCTCACCGACAGGATTTGGTGACCCCTTCCTCAGTATCATACACAACTTTCCCGCCTCATTGGCACACATTCCGCAGATGCCTTACTGGTTGCCAAGGAAACTGTCATTCATCGGCCGGGTACAAAATTTTATATTGTACGGCTTTGGGTACCTGATGTATAACTTCTATTTGACTGGTCCGTATACCCAGTTATGGAAGAAATATGTACCAAACTCAAAGTTTAAAAACTTAGAGGAACTGTTCCGTTCAACAGGGTTGTTGCTGATTCCTACTGACTTTGCCCTCAGCCGTCCTCGCAGTATAGCATCACACATGAAAGTTATCGGCCCAGTACTTCCCGAACCACCCAAACCCTTACCTCAGCAGTTCCAGAAAATTATATCATCTGCACAGTACAGTGATGTCATCGTTGTTTCATTTGGTACGGTGATCTCAAACTTTGGAGATGTCTTTGTTGATACCCTTGCCTCAGCCCTGAGTAAAATACCTGCGCAGGTCATATGGAAACACAAGGGCAAAAAGCCAAAGAAGATTAGTGAAAATGTCAAAATCTTTCCATGGTTTCCTCAGAATGACTTCTTGGGTCATCCTGCAACAAAGGTTTTCATAACACACGGTGGTTTGAACAGTATCTATGAATCAAGCTTTCACGGCGTACCAATGGTGGTTATACCATGGTTTGGAGACCAGTTTGATAATGCTCTAGCAGCTGAAAATGCTGGTACTGGTGAAATGTTGCATGTAAAGGGCATAACAGAACAGAAAATCATTGACAAAGTCAATAAAGTTTTGTCTGATGCTTCCTACATGACCAGAGCTAAGCAAGTTGCTTCTCAGATAATCTATCAAGGTAGACAGATATCGACATCTGATGGGCAGACATACACCCAGCCATTAATGCGGACACCCACTGAGCAAGCAGCTGATTGGGTGGAGTATGGGTTGTATAATAATGCTGGTCTTCACCTTCGCAGTGATGCTGATAATTTAACGTTCATACAAGTGTATCTACTTGATGTTATATTGTTTCTGTTAATCAGTTTGTCAGTTTTTCTAAAAGTATCTTGTGTAGTGGTACGGTGGGCAATTACACAATGTTGGCCTAAGTTCAGAAATGAAGAAAAGGAAAAATCGGAATGAAATTCATTTTATTTTCTGTCCAACAAGACGATACAACTTTTTACCTCCATTATAAGCCCTAGCGATGTCAGCATAAAGTGCAAGTACTGATGCAGGAAAGAGAAATAGGATTGCGATAAAGTCCCGAGAACTATATTGGACATTAGTAGGTGGAGCACGTCACACTTAAACAATTTTCATATTGTAAAGTAATAATTTATTGTCGCTTGGTGATAGTTAGTAAAGTAGTTTGTAAGGTATTTTTCCAAGTCTTTTTACGCTTGACGAAACCTTACGAACTACTTGACTAATTTTCATATTGTTGCCCAGACTGTGGAAAGAGAATTTTGTACATCGATGAAATCCTTGCAATCAGAGCGCAAGGATCAAATAGTTTTATCGCACTCATGGCTGCATGTGCAATCGTTATTGGTCTGTTATCACAAGGCACATTTCTTATAGAAGTGAACTATAACAGAAGAAGGTATATAAGTTTTAATGTGATTTATTATACATTATAAACAAGTTAAAAAGCTATTAAATTATTTCTAAGTTACCGTACATGTACATGTATTTTAAAACAATGCTTTATAAAGGCAATCCATAGCTAGTTTTACTACAAAGTAACAAAAATGACCGATAAATAAAAGTTATATATTATAATAATGTGCACCATTTGCTTTTATTTAATATCTATTCATTTGAGGTTCTTATATTAAATTCATTCAATGGAAATTCACATTTTATCAGTTGCCATTTATTTTTCCTGAATATTATGACATTCATTAATATTTGCTGTACATATAAAAACATCAAAATACATTCACATGAAAAACACATCTATTTTCCACATAAAAGTGTAAAATCCTTTAGTCAATAAAATACAAATACTAGATCGAGTGCCTGTAGTAAATACCATGCACCATAAATAGTACTAAATACTATTGCTTCATTTATAGTGCTATTTCATACTTAATAATAATAATAATACTCAAAAATAGAGTGATGGCACTTACATTGTAACCCGTGAAACAAAATCTAATAGTTATTGACTAATAATCAAAACAAAAGAAAACAATGGAATTACAGTTGATTAATATCTACATGGCTAATATCTGTTTCACCATGGAGTGTAAAAAGACTGGGCTAAGTGCCATCACTCTATTGCATAGATTTAGTATTTGCACCCTAAAGTGCAAACACTAAAACCATGAAACAGTGCTTCTTACCCTGAATAAATCAAATTTTGTCTGTCTGTCTGCATGTCTGTCTAACTTTAATTAGCACTAAATAGTGCAATGTCTTTTGTTTTCTATTGTTTCAAAACTAGTTTGTACTGTTTCACGGTTTTAGTGTTTGTACTCTATTATACCAAAGTACCAGTATTTAGTTCTAATTTATTATAAATTTAAAACCGCCCTGCGGAATAAAGTTTTGTTAAAGTGCGACATGCAAAAGTGTGTTCATGAATCTACAACATTTTTGTAAAGACTAGAGACACTATAACTACTCATATTTACTTATATTCAGTTCAGTTAGCTATCCATCAGTTTACTTCCGGTCGGAACAGTCTCCTACCATACAAACGACCGGGAGTGGTTACAAAGTGATTTTACACGAGGCTCAGAGACAGTAGTAATGTTGACTTTGTTGTATTCCTCTTAAAGCTCATTTAGCTTTGTTCCAGCAGTAAGGATGTAAGTTTTTGTATGATTTTGTATCCTAACATTATTTTATTGTACACAAATCTATCTCATAGTTTCTGTTAACCTTTATTGTAGTTTTCACTGACTATATTTCTGATTCATTAAACGAATGGATTAAGACTCAATGTTGGTTGTCACTCCGCTCCCTCCAGGACGCGACAATTTGCATACTTCTTTAGTTGCAGTACTCGGGCAGATATAGGGTGGGGTGAAGGAGGCACATGCCCCCCCTTTTGGAAATTCCAATACCTTTTTGGCCAAAAAATTATTTACATAAAATTTGGCTGAAACCAATGTCCAACCTGAAGGTGTCCCCACCCCCCTCCCCCTGCAAAATCTCTGGATCTACCCTGGAACTGAAGTTGATGTTTGCAGAGAATTGTAGGGGTTGTTTTAGGGGGACATCGTTATAGTCTATATTAGGATACCTATTCAAACTTGTTGCCCTATTATTGAAAATTATTATTATTATTATATTATTATTCTAACTGAGTGGAGGGATAGGGTAGCTGTAGGCTAGTAAATAGTTGCATTTCTGTTTATAGCAGTGAGGTGTTTGCTCCTGACTCTTTGAACCTCAAAACACAACATCTGTATTTGATTACACTGGACTCAGGGATCCGTGTAAGAACAGTGTGCCTCGGGGACTTCATCCTTGGGAACCCAGGGGTATATTCTGTCGCTTGTTACTCACTCCCAGAAGAAATACCCCTGGGAACGAAGTCTGTTGGAACTTGTTCCGGAAATAAAACTCTTGTTTCTGATGTCGACCAATCAGTATCAATTATATTCTGGTTTGTATAGGACAGCCGCCATATTGAATTTTGACTTCCGGAACAAGTTCCAACAGACTTCGTTCCCAGGGGTATTTCTCTGGGAGCGAGTAACGATTGAATGACAGAATATATCACTGGGTTCCCGAGGATGCAGGGACTAGTTGTGATCAAAACCCAAATTCTCCTTTGAAATTCAGTGTTTGTTGTATGTACATTATATTGGGGTTCTTACACTGAGGTCATGCAGAAACAGGTTGTGGGATCAATGGAATGTCCAGGTTTTCAGTGCTGCCAAGAATGAATGCATTGGTATAGTTTGGTGTACTTTCACTGGAAGCAGCTACATCTTCGTATTGATCAACATACTGTCCACCCTATGATTTAAAACAAGATGACATTAATTTTAATTAAAAGAAGTTCAATGGAACAGCTAGCATACATCAAATCAGTTTGGCCTTTGAGCGTGATGGATCAAGATCTTTCTATGGCAGTTCTTTGTCTTCTCTTTCATGAGAGGCAAACTTACTTGTAAATCTGGCAAATCTGGGTAACTACATCTTTGTCTTGAAGTATTTCTTCTGTAGAACAAAAAGTACAAATCATTTCAATCATTTCTATTAAACCCCCTATTTAAATTATGTATTAAGCCCCCTATTTAATAAACCCCCTATCTTATAAGTCCCCTAATAATAATAATCATCTAATAATCTATTATGCCCCCTATCTAATAAGCCCCCTGCATGTATCTAATAAGCCCCCTATCTATTAAACCCCCTATCTTATAAGTCCCCTAATAATCTATTATGCCCCCTATCTAATAAGCCCCCTGCATGTATCTAATAAGCCCCCTATCTATTAAATCCCCTATCTTATAAGTCCCCTAATAATCTATTATGCCCCCTATCTAATAAGCCCCCTGCATGTATCTAATAAGCCCCCTATCTATTAAACCCCCTATCTTATAAGTCCCCTAATAATCTATTATGCCCCCTATCTAATAAGCCCCCTGCATGTATCTAATAAGCCCCCTATCTATTAAACCCCCTATCATATAAGTCCCCTAATAATCTATTATGCCCCCTATCTAATAAGCCCCCTGCATGCATGTATCTAATAAGCCCCCTATCTATTAAACCCCCTATCTTATAAGTCCCCTAATAATCTATTATGCCCCCTATCTAATAAGCCCCCTGCATGCATGTATCTAATAAGCCCCCTATCTATTAAACCCCCTATCTTATAAGTCCCCTAATAATCTATTATGCCCCCTATCTAATAAGCCCCCTGCATGCATGTATCTAATAAGCCCCCTATCTATTAAATCCCCTATCTTATAAGTCCCCTAATAATCTATTATGCCCCCTATCTAATAAGCCCCCTGCATGCATGTATCTAATAAGCCCCCTATCTATTAAATCCCCTATCTTATAAGTCCCCTAATAATCTATTATGCCCCCTATCTAATAAGCCCCCTGCATGTATCTAATAAGCCCCCTATCTATTAAACCCCCTATCTTATAAGTCCCCTAATAATCTATTATGCCCCCTATCTAATAAGCCCCCTGCATGTATCTAATAAGCCCCCTATCTATTAAATCCCCTATCTTATAAGTCCCCTAATAATCTATTATGCCCCCTATCTAATAAGCCCCCTGCATGCATGTATCTAATAAGCCCCCTATCTATTAAACCCCCTATCTTATAAGTCCCCTAATAATCTATTACGCCCCCTATCTAATAAGCCCCCTGCATGCATGTATCTAATAAGCCCCCTATCTATTAAACCCCCTATCTTATAAGTCCCCTAATAATCTATTATGCCCCCCCTATCTAATAAGCCCCCTGCATGCATGTATCTAATAAGCCCCCTATCTATTAAACCCCCTATCTTATAAGTCCCCTAATAATCTATTATGCCCCCTATCTAATAAGCCCCCTGCATGTATCTAATAAGCCCCCTATCTATTAAACCCCCTATCTTATAAGTCCCCTAATAATCTATTATGCCCCCTATCTAATAAGCCCCCTGCATGCATGTATCTAATAAGCCCCCTATCTATTAAATCCCCTATCTTATAAGTCCCCTAATAATCTATTATGCCCCCTATCTAATAAGCCCCCTGCATGCATGTATCTAATAAGCCCCCTATCTATTAAATCCCCTATCTTATAAGTCCCCTAATAATCTATTATGCCCCCTATCTAATAAGCCCCCTGCATGCATGTATCTAATAAGCCCCCTATCTATTAAATCCCCTATCTTATAAGTCCCCTAATAATCTATTATGCCCCCTATCTAATAAGCCCCCTGCATGCATGTATCTAATAAGCCCCCTATCTATTAAATCCCCTATCTTATAAGTCCCCTAATAATCTATTATGCCCCCTATCTAATAAGCCCCCTGCATGTATCTAATAAGCCCCCTATCTATTAAACCCCCTATCTTATAAGTCCCCTAATAATCTATTATGCCCCCTATCTATAATGCCCCTATCTAATAAGCCCCCTATCTTAAATAAGCCTTTATCTAATAAGCTCCCCATCTACATGTAACACTATAATAAGACCCATGTCTAATAAGTCCCCATGTCTAATAATCCTCTCATCTCTAATAAGTGCCCCCTATCTAATAAGCCCCCTATTATTATTATTATCTAATAAGCCCCCTATCTACATGTAATAAGACCCCTATCTAATAAGTCCCCATCTCTAATAAGTACCCCATCTCTAAGAAGTGACCCCTATCTAATAAGCCCCCTATCTAATAAGCCCACTATCTAATAAGTCCCCAATCTCTAATAAGCCCCCATCCCTAATAGGTGCCCACTATCTAATAAGTCCCCTATTTGTTTAGTCAATTAAATGCTATTTTTACCTGTAGGCAAAACAAAACAAAATAATTCCTACAATGGTCAAGACGACAACCACAGAGGACACAATAATTATTACAGAATCATTAACGGTTGGCAATAACTTTTTCTTGACAATTCCTGAAAGACAAAAATTATATTGATTGTGATTACAGTGCGAAGCTTCCAACTATGACCGCCTATAATGTATTCACATACTTTTGTCTCGCCATCCTGCAATTAGCCGTTAGATCAGAGATAAGATAATCCTGCAAAGCTAATTGGATAATGGCCGAGACGAAAGTATACGAATACATTATAGGTGGTCACAGTTGGAAGCTTCGATCGCGCTGTAATAATTTCTGTGTGATTAGTATAGGAAATCATATGGTTTCGAGTGCAATTTGTTATAAATTTGTTATATCAGAAGATCATATTAGGTATTATTGTTCTTTATATTTTAACATCTAGATATATATTTTTTTCTTTCTCATTCTTAGTTTTAGATTTTTTGAATTGTATATATGTAAAGCACATTTGGGCATTCTGGAGAGTGCGCTATATAAATATTAAACTAGTCGTTTCTGGTAGAAAGTGTAGTGCTGCGAGTTGTGCACTGCCGTACATGTAGCTTTCAATGCATACATGTGGCTGTCCCTTGTCAGCAAGGCACATTTGTAATAATAACTTTATTACGTACTGTGTCATGTGTTCTAACTTACAAGAAACTAATTAGAGACACCTATTTCCCTCCCATATATCTACTGATTCTCATTCCCACCCTTGTCCCATTGTTCCCATCCCACATCTCCATTGATTCTCATTCCCATCCCGGTCACATTGTTCCATTCCATGTCTCTATTAATTGGTGTTGCTTAATACAAATGCTAACACTATAATAATCTGGTCATAGACAGACAGCTATAGACATGTACCAGCACTTAAAGCATGCAATACTTTGCACTATTTATGTTGCACACTTGTAATAGTTTGTACTCTAATCGGATATGCAGTAATTAATACAAATATGGATTCAATGAAATAGAGAATTGTGTTTGTGTATATTATATACAATGTTACTGGCCAGATATCAGGAAAGATGTCGAAGCCTCATAGCACACTTGTAGAAGATAAAAGTACATCAGGATGGATCGTATAATTTGATTCAGTAGTTGCCTCAATGGCAATGGCATGATTGGTTTGACGAAGACCAACGAGCTCGATCAGGTAGATAGGTCAGCGACAGCATCTGGGATACTAACTGTGTCTTTCAAAAGCATTCAAGTACATGCTGTCTCCTTCGGTCAACTCTGATCGACTGTAGAAGTAACTTAAGTACTTCATTGTGGAACTGGAGGTCGGACTGAGCACACAACCATAAGTCATAACAGCGCTGAAAACTCATAAAAGAACATGGTCTTTCCCTTGAAATGTCACTAAATTGTTCATGACCCCGATGAATGCTTCCAGCAATGAATAAAGTTGTATTTGATATCATGGATTTGTAGAAAACGAACACTTTCCTGGCTTGAATCAGCGAAAAATAAACGATACTCAATATTAAAATCGATTGAACGTGTTGTGAGTGTGCGCTGATCAAAAGTACCGTGGCTCACAAAATCATCTCCAATCATCCACAAACTCCGTGAAATGCAGTCTCGACTCTCGCCGCATCCACATAAGTGCCCAGATCCCACACGACCACACATGACACAGGAACTCCGTCAAGATTAGTTTCGCTGCTCGCTGCGCTCGCAGCAATTATTATTATTATTATTATTATTATCATACCTGGGACTGTACAGATGTCGCTGACACCACTTCTATAGTTTCCCTTGTTATAAACAGTAACACTCATCCTGACATCTTCACGGTCGCTTAAACTAGCAAACACTGCACTAGTGGCAGGAGCATCCACTGTACGGTTAAAAGACTGCTGATTGCTGCCAGAGATATATACATGTATGTTGTACTTAGTTAATGGTCCATTTTGGTACTGTGCTGCTGGAGGCTGTATGGGATAAAACATTAAAATATCATGAACAGAAGAGACACTTGACAACTCTTTCAGTTCAACCAAATTAAACTAAAGTAAACCGCACAACTTAAACTGTGCAACATAAATAGTTATCACCATCAGTGATTCACCATGCAATATCATACCAATCATTATCATCAATATCATAATTAAGATAATCAATAATAACATCATCATCAATTATTTCATTGTGTAAATTACGTAATTCAGCTTACATGTATGCTGCAATGTAATTGTTTTAATAAAGATCTATCTCTATCATCACGACTTATATCATCTGATCACCATCATGACTGGTAAAGCTGTTATCATCAACATACATAACATGATATAATCACTGTCATATATTGATAACATTACCAAAACCATATAATTCATATTATTAAACATTTTACTCACAATCTTGCATCTGATTGGCTGAGAGCATGCAGTTAATTCTCGATAGCATGTGAACTTGACAGGATAAATCTATTATCTGCTACAGATAATAGATTTATCCTGTCAAGTTCATTCAAGACAGGATTCAAGGTCATAAAGAGTGGTAGGTTTGCAGTGTCAATGCAGGCCATGGCAGCATTTATTGACCTGATTATAATTGTGTTCTCACTTATACAAAATGTTTAATAAAACAATTATTGAATTCGGTTTTCGCATGATATCGTAAATTATCAAGACCTCGGGTCTGTGTTACTCAGCCTACGGCTTCGGCAGATAACACAGACCTCGGTCTTGATAATTTACCATATCATGCTCAACCTCATCCAATAATTGCTTAATCACCACCAATAATTGCAATAACTCAGCTTCAATCACCTATTATTATATAGATTCATTGTACTGTACATTAGATAAATACCAGCAATGCCATTACCTGCCAGGAGAGTGTTATATTCCTTTTGCCATCAGAATTACTCATTGACTCATTACATCTAAGGTACTGTGGAGGCTGGTCAGGGGCTAGGCAAAGAAACAAACATACAATGAATGATGCCTGTGTTAGAGAGGTGTATGTCTTAGAGAGGTGTCTGTCTTAGAGAGGTGTCTGACTTAGAGAGGTATCTAGCTTAGAGAGGTGTCTGTCTTGAGAGGTGTCTACATCTATCTTAGAGCGACGTCTAGCTTAGAGAGCTGACAGTCTGTCTTAGAGAGATGTCTAGCTTAGAGAGGTGTCTGTCTCAGAGGTGTCTGTCTCAGAGGTGTCTGTCTCAGAGAGGTGTCTATCTTAGAGCGATGTCTAGCTTAGAGAGCTGACAGTCTGTCTTAGAGAGATGTCTAGCTTAGAGAGGTGTCTGTCTCAGAGGTGTCTGTCTCAGAGAGGTGTCTGTCTCAGAGAGGTGTCTATCTTAGAGAGATGTCTAGCTTAGAGAGGTGTCTGTCTCAGAGGTGTCTGTCTCAGAGAGGTGTCTATCTTAGAGGTGTCTGACTTCGAGAGGTGTCTATCTTAGATGTGTCTGTCTTAGAGAGGTGTCTAGCTTAGAATGGTATCTGTCTTAGAGAGGTGTCTGTCTTAGAGAGGTGTCTGACTTAGAACGGTGTCTGTCTTAGGGAGGTGTCTGTCTTAGGGAGGTGTCTGTCTTAGGGATGTGTCTGTCTTAGAGAGGTGTCTGTCTTAGAGAGGTGTTTGTCTTAGAGGTGTCTGGCTTAGAGAGGTTTCTGTCTTAGAGAGGTGTCTTTTTTAGAGGTGTCTGTCTAAGTTGTAGTAGGTAGGTAGTATATTTAACCATGCAGTCACAGATTGAGTACAAAACTCTTTTAAACATGAACATGCTAATAATTGATTACTGAAATTGTTTTTTGTTACACCAACTGTGCCAGATAAACAAGTGAAAAGCAATCCTCACCAGTATAGTTTGTATGAAGTGTAGTAACTACTGCAGTACTGCGGTTACTTGGGGTCTTATTTTGTATGGAGTACTGTGACTCAGCATAGAAACTGTACATCCTATCAGCATGAAGATTGGGAATAATAATTCTTGTAGTTTAGCAGGAATCCTTGCTAGTGTCTAGTGAAATAATGTCATAAAGGTTACTAACGTAATGACTGGCTGACTGACAGCTGGTTGACTGACTGACTGACTGACTGACTGATTGTCTGACTGATTGACTGGTTGGCTGACTGACTGACTGACTAGTTGACTGACTGACTGGTTGGCTGACTGACTGACTGACTGATTGTCTGACTGACTGACTGGTTGGCTGACTGACTGACTGATTGTCTGACTGATTGACTGGTTGGCTGACTGACTGACTGACTGACTGATTGATTGACTGGTTGGCTGACTGACTGACTAGTTGACTGACTGACTGGTTGGCTGACTGACTGACTGACTGATTGTCTGACTGACTGACTGGTTGGCTGACTGACTGACTGACTGATTGTCTGACTGACTGACTGGTTGGCTGACTGACTGACTGACTGATTGTCTGACTGATTGACTGGTTGGCTGACTGACTGACTGACTGACTGATTGTCTGACTGACAACTTTGTAATACAACACAAGTTGAATTGTACTCCATATTCTGTTTATCTCTTACTGTACCATGTTTCTTGGGGGAGGGGAGGGGGCACTATCGAGGTGGGACGTTTATTTCAAATTTTGTGGCCAAGGGGGACTCTTAATTGAGCCTGGGTGGGTGCTTAATCGAGGAAATACGGTATGGATGCAGCTATTCATTGAAATGCAGGAAAACAGTAAATAAATAAGTTGATTAACTTCACTATCAATGTACCTTATTGGTACGGTCTCCACTTTTGGAATATGCAATCCAAATAAAAATCATGTCTACTCTTTTATCCCATTGCTTCCTTTGTTGCCATGACAACAGTACTTCTCCATGACGCACTTCATTTGCACGAAAGTTGAGAGGTGGACCAGGTATTGCTTAAAGATTCAGTTGAATAATAATAATGCAATTATTATCATCATTATTGAAGCAATCATCGTGATCATCATCCATCATGACTTTTACCACAATCACATTATATTAATAATTTAATGATTATTGATCAATATTATATAGCGCTATCACCATTAATCACAGCAATCATCATCATCATATATTGCATCATTATCATTTGTAGCATTGATAATCATCATCATATATATTAATGACCAATTGGCCATGTGGGTGATGATTATATGTTGTGGTTTAAATTTTTCCACTGGTTTAATTTTTCTGAGGTTAGGTTTAGGGTTTTATGGTGAGTATGAATATGTGTTTAGGTTAGGATTAGGGTTGTACATTTGGTAAAGCATGTGTTTGGGTTCATTTAAGGTATCATCCTACCCCAAAAACCTCTCAAACCACCGGTTTTGAGATTTTTTGACAATCAAATAAAATTGAATATTATCTATCATCTCCAAAAAACAGAATTTAAAAAAAAAATTTTCCTACAAAGTTAGAATCAAAAAACGAATTTTGGATTTCATATGAAGAGAAAAGTTGTTGACAAGCAAGCTGCCAACAGCACTCACGTCTATGATAATTGAACGGACATACCAACCTCAACTACGTGCTGACCAGCGTCAAAACGAACACATGTACCAATGAACAAAGAACAAATGTGTACTGGCAATGTACGTAATTTCCCGCAAGCGTGAAATGATTAGGCAACAACCACGAGGACGTTGTGTGACTGGAAAACTGATACTCTGGTCACTATCTGGTCACTATCTGGTCACTATCTGGTCACCATCTGTCAGTGAGTAATTAGATCCCATTGTCATGGAATGGACTAATCTACTTATGTAAACAGAGGCACATTGACCTTCTTTCGGCTTTTTCTCAAAAGACGAAATGCCAACAAATAGGCTCACATTTGGAGTTCCTGGACAAAGGGATTTTATCGGATTTATTTGAAACTTCGCAAAGTCCATGTCTGATAATTGATCTTCAAAACAGTGTCTCCGATTTTTGGTATTATATTTCTTTCAAAAGTTGTGCTTTGATATAAACAGAAGTTACTAGTTATGACAGTACTCAAACTTTGAAACCGGATAATTAAAGAATGGAGCAATATATCAAAAATCGGAGACACAGTTTTGACAAGTGATATCTACTAAGCTCATTGAGGTGTTTATCTTCGATGGCCGACGAATTTTGGCTGTCAAGGAACTTATTTTCTCTACATAGGTGAAATTTCGGTTTTGAAGGAATATTTCGCTAACAGTTATCTCTTTCTTAAAAAATCATCTTTCTTAAGATTCTATGTTTATTAAGCTATAAGAAAATGTATACTTTGTTGGAGTTAAAATTCTTAGTTTTGAAGCTAGAGCGTGTTGAACGGAAGTCGGTCATTTGGGGTAGGATGATACCTTAACTGAAAGGAAGTGAGTTATAAAAATAAAACAATGTCCTTAAAAATAAAACTTAAAAATAGTGAAAACTATTAAACATGTATTATAATTACTGATAAACCATGATGAATAATAGGGACCTTACGCACAAGAACATTCTAGGACGGGAACGTGAGGACGACAGCGTGCGCACTACCGAATAACGGTTCAAAACGACCGTTGACGGCAATCTACGATGGCATTTCACCTGTTTTCACGTCGTAGATTGCTATCACGGTCGTCAAAGGTCGTTTTGAACCGTTATTCGTCAGTGCGTGCGCTGTCATCCTCACGTTCCCATCTTAGAATTGTCTTTTGCGTAAGGTCCCTAATGTCTAAGTATAACAAACTTACTGTCTGAAGGGGCAGTAGGTCGTTTAAAGAAGATGCAGCTACTAGAATTTCCAAGTTCATTAATAACATCCACACACACTTGATAACGTTCAAAAAGATTTGCCGGTTTTAAATCACAAGAGTACTTCTTGTCTGTGCTGTGCGTAAATGTATCACAGTTTTCTGCTCTTTGTACTTGGATTTCGTTGACAAGACGTATTGTTACTGTATAAAGCACCGGGAGTCCACCAGTAGCTTCCGAAGCTGTCCAATGAAGTACTTTGCCCCATTCAAACGAGGAGGTATAAAGATTCCTTGCTTTACTAGGAGGATCTGTAATAATAATAATAATAATAATAATAAATAATAATAATAATAAAAATAATAATAATTTAATAATAATAATAATAAATAATAATAATAATAAATAATAATAATAAATAATATTAATAATAATAAAATAAATAATAATAATAATAAATAATAATAATAATAAATAATAATATTAAATAATAATAATAATAATAAATAATATAATAATAATAATAATAAATAATAATAATAATAATAAATAATAATAATAATAATAAATAATAATAATAATAATAATTTAAAATAGAGGATATTATACAGTGTCGCGATTATGAAGTTTATCTTCGAATGGAAAAATCATATTGAAAAAATCAGTGAAATATGTAAAATATGAGTGTTTTAGTAAAACACTGTTACTCATATAATAATATTAAATATTTATTTATACAATGCAAATCATAACTAGAATTTTCAACTGTGCCTCAGAAAATAATATGAAATTACATTAGCGTCGTTTTCATATGAGTGGGTACCCTGGTTCCAGAGGCGCTTTTCGCTATTTAGGCGAGAGTATGCGTGAACGGAGAGAAGAGAAGAGAGCGCCTCTGGTAGAATCCGTTGGGAATCTCACTTCCATGCTAGGCCCCAAGTCTCTCTCTGTCGCTAAAACCAGTTTTCCAGGTTTGGCTGAAATAAACACGCAAAACCGGTTTGGCGACACATGACAACTTTGAATGGTTTCTAATGAAGAAATAGAAAACGAATGTAGCGAGTGGTTTCACTGCAAAGTTTTGAACATTTTGGGACGTCAAATCCATTGTCAATAAGAGTACAGACAATGGAAAACCGCTTGCGATTTCTTTTTTACAATAACAAAATCAAAAAACATCCAAAAGCCTTAGGATAAAGTTTGAAAGAAAAACCGTTTCAAACGCACGCTGGATCCGTACGCGAGCGATAATAATAATAATAATAATTTATTTATTCACGTAGAACACAAAAGAGCTTACAATAAAACTCGTGAGAACGTGCATGTGCTAAAAAATCTAAAATATAATATTATAAAAAGTATATACTCCTAATCTATAATTAATTCAATCACCACCCCTTCGTCATTCGTCATTCTGTGTCCGTTGTACTCTTATTGACAATGGCTGAGAGCCGATCAGATTGCAAAATTACGCTCTGTTATTGTAAAAACAGTATTTGTAGAGTATGTAATATCAACATATTAATATCGGGAAGAGGAAAGTTCCATTTGTTTGACGGTAAAGCTTCGAAGGAGCAAAATATTGCCATCAAGAGTTTCTCTTCAAAACCGGTTTTACAATCACTAATTGCGACATTCTGACACTCTCGCCTAAATAGATGTCACGCATGGATGTACATTGATTATAAGCATATAGTAACCATAGTAACCATACTACTGACCCCCAATAATGACTGACACATTAGTTCCTTGTTGCCATGACGACCCACACCAGTAAACCCCTTGATTCTTGAGAGTAACATTGCGTATTTGGAGTATAATTGTGTTGTTAGCTAGACTTGTGTTGTTGCGCAGTGGTCTGCCATCAATCCACCAAGTATAGCCATCACCATGGTTACACTTTAGCTCAAGATCATGACCTCTATTTATCACTAACAAACAAACACATGAACAAAGTGTCATCACACGCCAAGATATACGTTATTATTGATGGAGAATCCACTCCTCACAGAAACATACAGCTAGCGAATACTTGCCTGACCTCTAGTGAGTGGTTTGTGTATTAGCTAGCAAGCATACAGACTCACAGAAACATACAGCTAGCGAATACATGCCTGACGTCTAGTGAGTGGTTTGTGTAAGCTGACAAGCATTACAGACTCACAGAAACATACAGCTAGCGAATACATGCCTGACGTCTAGTGAGTGGTTTGTGTAAGCTAGCAAGCATTACAGACTCACAGAAACATACAGCTAGCGAATACATGCCTGACGTCTAGTGAGTGGTTTGTGTAAGCTAGCAAGCATATACAGACTCACAGAATACATGTCGTTAGAAATTATGAACTACATGTACAAAATGTATTCTGCAAGTGCATGCTTGCTAGTACTTGCAAAAAATCACTCAGACGGCTAAGCAAATACTTGCCTCACACTGGTGTGAGTCTGAGACAGACACCATTCAACTACTGTACATTTCCATAAAATTGTAAAAAATCTGATTGAAATAAAATAAGCTTAAAGTGTATATGACACGAAATTTTTTATTTTGAAAATCGATTATATATGAAGTGAATAGTGGGATGTTTCAGTATTTTGTGATTTGAGCTTCGCATTTGCGAGTTATGCTAATTCGGTGACGTCAGATTGTTTTTTTCCATAACTTATTTATATTATTTCAATTAGCATTCTTTTCTGAATTAGAAAAAAAAGTTTAACATCATTTATATAAGTTGTAGAAAACTTTTTGCCAGATAAAAAATGTCAATAATTTGCACAAGGGCGCTTTTGTATAATAAATTATAAACAATCTGACGTCACCAAATTACAATATCACGATTTCAAACCTTTATAACTCGCAAATGCGAAGCTCAAATCACAAAATACTGAACCATCCCACTATTCACTTCATATATAATCGATTTTCAAAATAAAAAATTTCGTGTCATATACACTTTAAGCTTACTGAATCTTGGGAATGGACGGAATGCCATTTACAAAATTTCACCTAAACAAGAGAATCAAAGCCAAAGGAATAAAGTACAGCGAAGAGAAACGCTGTCACTTGTTGGGAGATAACTTTTATTGCTTTTGTTAAGTGTGTCAGCTGTCATTATTCTGTACAATACTGCGCTTACAGTTACAATGGAGTCACAGACCTTCGTATAAGCTTATCCATGCATTGCCTTGGTATGATATTGCAAATATAAACACAGGAAAAAGAACTCGTTACCTTTGGTTGTCGTCGACCCAGCGATACTCAGATAACCAACCCATACAAACACGATCCATAGCGTATTAATATAATAGCTTAGTGTTATTTTGTAGTGATTCATACTTCTAGAATCTTTGATCAGTAGAATCATTGATCGGGTTTCAAACTTCCAAGAACCGTTCAGTCAATTATTCCAAGAACAGCATTGTATGACTGGCTCCAGTTAGTGTAGTAGGAAAACGACTATTACACTTACATAGCGTTAAAAAGGATTCAATTCGCTTAAAATCAGGCCGAAGTCAATCCAGAAATCCATAAAACTGTTTGTAAACCCCAAACTTTCACTTTCGAACAACCTCGTCCTGGAGGGGGCCCTGGGGACGAGGTTGACTTAACCCAACTTTGACTAATTTCCAAATCATCCACAGGAAGCCCAACGATCCGAAAAGTTTTGTTTTAAAAAAAAAAAAATTTCGATCCGAAAAGTTGGCCTAGTGTCGGCCTAGTGTTACTTCTTGATAGAATGGTCGTTCTTTTTATTTCCAACAAATTAAAACTGATTGGTTGCGAGTTCGATCCCCTTGCGCAAGACGCGCCCGCACAGCCCGCACAAGTGTAGTGTTCTCTCAACATCCCAAGTAAAGTGTTGATATAAGAGCATATAAAACATGGAAAATCATTTTTTAAAGCTTTTATAAAATAACTACAAGGATTTCTTTCGTAAAACGCCTTTATTTACGCGAGATTTTACTGATCAAAATTTCAATTCTCCTGAAAAGCGTCAGAAATCGCCCATCATCCAATCAAATCTCCATTCTCGTACCCAGAGCCCGCTCGTCATTTGGTTTGTCGCTGGCTCTGGGAATCCCTGAAATTTGAGCGAATTTCATTGGCTGATGAAATCAACAATGACTGATCGTATTTGATTGGTTCATGAGATCAACAAAGATTCAAACTTGCAAGGCGAACGAAAGGAATGACAGCGACGGTTGTATTTTCATACAATGGTATTCCGTTATTGAATTATAAAGCTATGGAAATGAGAGTGACTGTGTAGACATAAATTGATCTGAATTCGTAAAGGGAGATCTAACAATACATAAATTATAAAAGTAACGGCTACAGACACAATCGATCGTACTCGCTTTGAGTATTCAAAGGAATATTTTTATAATTCAAGAGAAACAATAACAAAGCGGAAGACAGGAAGGTTCACATGCAAGATTATATTAGAACATGTATTTATCGTCCAGCTTTTACCGCAACAGAGCCAGAGAAGAACCGGTGAGTGAACGTCGAAGGGATTTTAAACGGCTACACGAAGATAAATGTACAAACTTGTGTACTTGTTACATTGTTGAATATTCAAACGAACACTACGTAGCCAGTAGACTCTTCCACAGTACCCGCTCTCAGCGGTCTTTAGTATGAGCATGCGCTCTGACGACTTGGTCGTCAAAATTTGACGACCGAGCAACAGGGTTTCCCAGAGCCAGCGACAAACCAAATGACGAGCGGGCTCTGGGTACGAGAATGATCAAATCTCACGAAAGAAATCAAAATGGCAAAGCGACTCGACAACTTTTATCTGTGCCGTTTACTGTTTTGACACGAAAAACGTTTTGAAGAATGCTATTACAGAAGAATGCTTGTTACACTTTGTTTTTGTATCCTGTGAACACGAAACACGAACTGAAAAGTGAGAAAAGCTGAGCCGATTCTGATCAACATAACTGAAATAAAATGACTTTCTTATGAGCAGCATAAACTTCCAGAAAACTTCCCAGCTTCCACATCGTCTTCCACACAATCGTCATTTAGGCAACAGGCAGAAATTCCATCAGTATTTCTCCAGCTCTTTCATGTGTGATGTTATAACACGTTCCAAAATGACTTCGGATATTCCAAAACCAAAATTTCAGCAAATAACATTGAAAAATGAAATTCCTTGCCTAGAAAAGAGAAGATCGGCAAATCAAATAAGATTTCTTCAATATTTGCTAAAATGGATAAAAATAACCAGCAAAAAATTGAAAAGTCTCTCGAAAAGTGCTGGGAAATCACTTTGGAATATCCGAAGTCATTCTGGAACGTGTTTTATCAAGGCATTTAGCGGACAAACAACCACAATTATTGGATTCTTGGGGTACGAGAAACCCTTCTCGCTCAGGCAACTATTAAACAACACCGGGAACAAGTTGCCGAAAAATCAGCGATTTTCCACTGCCGGTAGGAAGCACTGAAATGAAATTGCAAGTTCAGATTCTGAATTCATGAAAGTGAGGCTGACGGCTCGTGTGACCAGAGGACCAGAGGCCTCCTCCCCTTCCCTCCTTCTCCCCAATCCCTCTCGGCCTCTGGTACCCAGGGTAGTCACGGAAGGATGACTTTATAGTCTCTTCATCTGTCAAATTTGAGATAGCTATGGCTTGTTCTACCAATGGTGTGTGTCGGTGAGCAGAGATAGAGATCTGCGAATCGTCGAGTTTCGTCTGAAGTACGTACTTAGGACGTATATTCATGCTGGTTCTGATAATAACGTCGGCCTGCACATTCTTGTTGTGTTGAGGTCACTACGAAATTCGATCACTTGTCTGAGACTTTGTCTAGCTACGGGACGCGTCTTGGTTTGTTTGGTTATAACATTTAGCGATTTTAAAAGGCCTACAGGCATATCATTTCGGCTACTGCATTATCCTTTTCAACAAGACGCTCAATGAGCGTACACTCGGACATTTATGACAATGACAGTTGCGTGACTAGGGAGACTATGTGTCGGTGAGGATAGATAAAGATCTCCGAATCGTCCGTCTGCATGCAGTACGTACTTCGAACGTCCAGTTGAGGTTGCATATTCATGCATGCATATGGTCAGATGGTTCTGATAAAGTTTTTCGTTTGTTGTAGGCGCGTTTGTTTTTGTTATAAATGAAACGACATCTTTCCGAGTGGGCCCACACGAATCGGCGCATGCGTTTGTATGTGAATGAATGAACTTTATTTAAACACGGAATCAAAATCACTAAAATTAAAATTAACAAGACGCTCAATGAGCGTACACTCGGGCATTATGACAAGGATAATGTCAGTTGCGTGAGGAAGGACCTGAAAATGACTGACAGTTGCGTGACGAGGAAGACTATGTATATATGTGTCGGTGAGCATAGATGACAAGGACAATGTCAGTTGCGTGAGGAGGGACCTGACAATGACTGACAGTTGCGTGACGAAGGAGACTATGTAAGTTATATATGTGTCGGTGAGCATCTCCGAATCGTACTTCCGTAGCACGTACTTGGAACGTCCAGTTGAAGTTCATATTCATGGTCAGACGGTTCTGATAACGTCTTTGGTTTCTTCGTTATCGCAGAGGAAAGTCGGTCAATTCAGTGAATCGTCGAATCAAGAAAATATATTTCCAATATATCTTTCATAGTTACAAGAGCTCTCCCGGTGTGCAGCATCTGTATAATGTAAGCTTTAGTGCAATTCTAAATTTAACGAAATGAATCATCGAAATGACTATAAATTAATGTACTTTGCATTTAACATCAGAGTAAGAGTAAACATTCAGGGCAATAATACGTATATTCTTGAGAAAAATATGAATATTTGACGATGCTAGAACCTGTTTCTTGATGATACGTCGAATGGAGTCCGTCGAATGTACTTTCTTAATTTCCTACTTTTTCGGAAAATAGACGTCAAGCTTTTGAAAGAAATTCTGCTTGGCTCTCGATCACGATGAGCATGGCGGTGTATTCTACTACTAGTACTAACCGTGCACGTACTCTATCACAAGCAACAAACATGGCATAGCGAGATCTTACATTGTTTATTGTATTCAATTCATGATTATTGACATTCAGCTTAACTTGTACACTGGCTTCAGATATATTTACAAAGGCATCTATAGCACTTAGTCTATTTTCAGTCAAACTTGCTTGTTCACCTTGATCGTTGGCCATGACGGTATGACGGTGATAACGACGTTATATGCACTCCAATAAAACTCTCTCTTTGACATAGAAAAATACTATTTTAAACAGCATCAACACAATAAAAAATATAAACAGAATGTAAACAAGGATTGACTTCATTTTCGCCTCAGATTTGTGTTCTTCTTGATGCGATTTCAAAGTTGTTTTCTCACCTTTGGATTTGTCCATGTTGGAATCACACTTCTGAATCAGTACATCTGGCTTCAAGTTGTGGTATACATGCTTGGCTAGGCAGTACTCAGTTGAGTTCACATTTAATGTCAAGGCTCTTGTGTATTTATATTGGAAGTATCGTCTATAAGTTCGATATACGGTCGGAAACTATTTGACACGTTTGTGGCGCCATGAACATGCAACCTCAAGTGACCTCAAATACGTTTAAAGATGTAATACAGACGTACCTCCACGAATCTTTACGAGTCATCGACACAAATAGTTTCTCGTCACGCAACTGTCATTGTCATAATACCCGACTATACGCTCATTGAGCGTCTTCTTCTGTAACAGATCCCTAATATCTAATGACGTTTTCATTTTGATTGTATTTTTGCCGTTCACCGACTTGTTTTCAGCGTGGAAATTCTGCTTTAAATAGCGCTGCGCTGCGGTTCTATAATTAATGCGCTTTTCTATTGTGCAAGTATATAAATAGGCTATTAAAAACTACTTTGGCATGAACCCAAATTTCGGACATTGACCTTGCTCTCTACTTGAGTCCTGTGTGTCGTTTGTTTTCGCAATTCCCTTATCTGCTGAGTAATCTTGAAACTCGATACGATTAAATACGTCGCATACTTTCTTCATTCTTTGACCAAACAAAACTACTACTACTACAACCGAAAAGTCCATTTTATAACTCGGGCTTCCTTCGGAAGGGCCCGAGTAATTACAAAGTGCTCTCCCTTTGAGCCGTGTGTGAAATGAGCGTGTTTAAAGCGTGTTTTATCGGCCATAAAGATCCGAGCCGCCGGCTTCAGATATATTTTAATCAAGCTTGTTGACGTTGTTGCGGTATATGCACTCCATTATGAAACATGAAAACTATCTCTTTGAAATACAACACTATTCAGTTTAGCAGCATTAAAACAATTATATTCAAGATTGATGAGTTCGTGGACCGGCCATTTCAAAAACACTCGAGATCTCAACTGCTTCTCTCTCGATACAGAACGAGCTTCTACACAGCACTTCTAGTCGGTAGTCGTGGAACGACGAGTTTTAACGATGACCCAAGAGCGAACTATTTGACCCGTTTGAGCATAGAATTACTTCATTAGGCGTTTGGATATCATCGCCCCAGTTTTCAGCCAATCGAAACCCTGAAACAGACATTCCTGACCGATACGATCACATACTTCACATTTTGTCGACTACGAAGAAAAAATAAATAAATAAAAGAGCGCATTTTATAACTCGGACTTCCTCCGGAAGTGTCCGAGTAAAAAAAACAAAAGAGCGCATTTTATAACTCCGGAAGTGGCCGAGTAATAAAAAACAACAACAAAAGAGCGCATTTTATAACTCGACCACTTCCTCCGGAAGTGCCCGAGTAAAAAGACGCAAATATCTTTATATTTTTTTTTTAGTAGCCTCAGAAGCAATAGTTGGGCTGCCTGTGATGGCTTTTAAATTGGGGTTGAAGAGCATGTGCTTCTTCCCAAACTGCTTGACAAATTGGCAGTCGACAAGATTGTCACTGATGGAATGATCAGTATAGATTCCGAAGGCAGTCAGACCACACTGAACACCACAATAAAACGTTATGCATACATACATTTTATTGAAGCTCCCCATAGGGACTTTTCAGCAACAATGTGAATAATATAATAGTAATATGCAATAAAACATATATAGATAACTATTATGCATACATAATGATTCTTTGTAAAGTACCATATATACAAAATAAGGGCTTGGTTAGTCCTTATTAACATGCTCTGTACTCGTGTCATCTTTCGTACAAAACTCTTTTTCACATGTTCAAGTGTGGTATAGTGTCTATTTACAAATGCATTCTAAGAACCAATTTGCCAGCATGCCAAAATGGTCACCACCCAATGAGTGTGATTGATTGCCAGAAAGATGTTAGACTGTTTTATGATCAATAAATTATCTATCTAGACTCTTCACCGGCTCTCAGTGAAATGTACTCAGTTCTAAAACTATTCCAAAGCTATTCTGAGGTCCTTCTTCAAGTCGCAAATCCAATGAATAATGCATACATATTTGTAATATAAACAGGGTTCTTATACTCTGATTATTTGTACTACTAAACTAACTCATAGTTTTTGCTCCAGATGAGCTACTTTGTCGAGGAACTCTTTGGAGGGTTGTCCCTGGGTTTTAACGTAATGCCATTGGCCACTGGACCTTCCAAACTGAAACTGACGACAAAATAGACCATGGTACCTTGGCTATAATCGCGTTCAACCTTGCCAATATCAGCATTCTTGCCAACGTACAGTTCAATGTTGCCTTGAACAAGCTCAATGTACACTTGCTTTCTTTTACCAGACTTGGAACGGATCTTGATTCTTCCGCTGCACTCCAACAGTTTCTTTCGACTTTGAGTGGTCCAAAAGTCCTCAATGTTTTGAAGATACTCTGTCTCCCCAGTTAACAAGGCACTTTTTGTCATCAAACGATTCATCCCTTCTCCGGTCTTTTTCAGGAAATGGGTTGACACAAATCGGCGCAAGTGGTTCACTGACTTCTCTCTGCATTGATCAAGAGCTTTATGGTAACTATCCCTGTAAAACACTTGATTCCCATCGAAAATCATCATAAAAGCAATCATCATTTGATAAAAGTACGGCATGGGATCGTAGCCAGATTCTTGTTTCCATAATTCTGCAACGCGTAATCCTTTTTCCAAAGAGTACTGCTTGGGACCCGTGATGAAAAGGGAAACTTTCATCAAATGACTAGCCATGCCAACCCGGCCACTTTGTTTGTCTGTGAAAACCAATTCTTCAAGGAGTCTTAGCAAAAATTCAATGTTCTCATTCTTCATGGCTTCAATTTGGTCGACACTGCTCAACATGAAGTGCACTTGCAGGCGTTTCAACTCAGCTGGAGAACATTTGGGGAATTTGTCAGGTGAGCAAAGAGCTTTACATGCTCGAATGATGTCATGATCTTTCTCTCTTCGTCTACCTTTATATTTCTTAAAGGTTCTCAACAAAGACATTCTGAGATCATTAGCTTGCTTATGAATTGTCTCTTCGGGCTCTGCAAGGTTTGGCTCCTTCAGAACAATGGTATCAACGATATCCAAAAGATGCAAGGAATCACCAATACACGTGCGAAAGAATGGTGGCGCTGTCGAGGTTATGAATTCAAAGGCCTTGTCTGTATCACCATTGCATTCATTCTTGGTTATCCATTCAATACAGGAAATCCACACTTTGACTTCTCCCATAAGTGGCAAAGGGTAGGTTAGTGGCCAGTTTCTTGAACGTATATATGATTGGAGGGCTTCATCTGCTAATTCCTGTAACATTGATATAGAGTTGATTTTTTGTTTTTCGACCATCAATTTCAGTTGACTTTGCAGGATTTGTCCTTTCATGTCATATATGATTCTGCTCTTTGATGGAGCATTCTTGCACTTAAACGCTTGAGCAATCAACTCTGTGGCGGCTTTGAAAGCGGGCGGATTAATCTTCGCATGAAATCGAGCTGCATGTGCAAACATAATGGCGTCACTTGTCTTCTCAGCTAAATCACGAAATAACTCTGCAGCAGCACGAGGTTTCGATGACCTCAATTCTTCAAATAGGATGGAAAACTTGGCTTTGGGAATGAACCTGCGATTTCGAATGAACAGGCTGTTCACAAGTGAAAAGAACCGCTCATCTTGAAATATTGGGAATTCAAGAAACTCACGTGTCAATGCAAAGATATCACACTTTTGAGTTTTGTAATACCTCTGAAGGACCATTTCAGCGATGAGTGGATGCTGAAGACTATAGGTTTCAATACCACTCGAAGTCGATGCTCGACGAGGATATCTAGTAGGCCTTGCTGGGACCATCAGACTCAATAGTTGGTCCGTGATGAGCTGGTTGATTTCCTTGTACGTGATTCCTTCTTGTTCAATGTCACTCTTGCGGACATGCTTCTTGAATGCTTTATACAGCAGAGATGCTGGGGTTTCTTGCGCTGCATATTGCTGTATAAATGCCACTACAACAGCAATGTTCTTCCGTAAACCGTCCATTTCATCAAAACTCTCGTTAATAATTTGCTCCAGTTTAGAACTGAAGCCCTGTAGTCCCTTGAGCATCGCCAGCAATGGAAAATGGAACACCCTACATGCACTAAATGCTTTTGCCTTCTTGAATTCATCAATGTAATCTTTGTACTTGTCTTCAAATTGGCGAACATCTGCAAGTGACTCCTCAAGATTTACTTTGACAAAGAATTGAGCATGAACATCTGAAGTTTCGGGGTTAGTTTCTTTATCACTTGTTTTTGCTGAGCGATGGATACAGCTCAGCAGTACTGCTCTTTGGCCCCTGCTATTGAGTACTCTCACAAGCTTGTTGCTTAGAGCTTCAATCCTTGAATGATTACCATCTAACAGTATGAGAGGAATCATCTGGCAAATATCTTGTATATCACTTATTCGATCAGCAAGAGCGTTAATGAAATTGAAGTCATCGTCGAAATCATACCTATGGTCTTCTAATCTTGCAATAGCGCAGGGATAAGAATTGTGTAGATCCCACAGAACTCGTCGAGCAATTGTAGTCCCACCCGTCCCAGGTGAATGACGAATTTCAAGGACGGTGGAATGAGTTGGTCCTTGTTCCAGGAGTCGCTGGATGTAATTTCGCACTTTTTCACCAACCTCTCTCCGAGCATCGTGATTATCGTAGAGACTTACAAAGGAAATCCAATTTCCTGACAAGAAAGATTCTCTGTGTTCTTTGAGAATTGTATTCAACTTTTCTTCGTCATCTAAGTCATCCACTTTTGGCAGATCTTCACATCCATCGTACAAGACGTCCAGATATTCTTGTAGGAAGAGATATTGATGAGGTGTTAGCTTTGCAGATAGCTCTGCTTGGAACATTGGTAGTCGGTATTCTTTGCCTGACGATACTTGGAGTAAGCCTTTCAATCCCAAACTTAGAAGGTCAGGGCTAAGATCAGTAACACGAATATCAAATCCGTCAAATCGTGATTGGAGGTTGTGAATGTTTTCATGCTTCACGCCAACTAAATGGAGACGAAATTCATCAAAATTTTCAAAAAGTCTTTCCAGTGTAACTTCAAGAAAAGGAAGCGTTTCCTTGAGAAAAGGCAAAATCACGCAAATGACAGGTTTGTGTTTGTCCAACTTTTCTGGATCAGAAGAACAGCTTAGAAATCGGGAAATGTGCTTCAAAGATGAACTTTTCCAATCGTGTAAAGTTTGGACACCACCATTTGCCAAGTTGTCTTTTTCTCTTCCATTAACGAACAGCCAATGAGTTTTACGTGGGTCAATATGTCGAGCAAGATTAACAGTGGAAGCATGCTGGCGTCTGAGTTCTTCAGGTGTTGTCATGTCAATGAGGCTGTTCTTGCCATCTTTTGTGACAAAGTCGTTGTACATGCCATGCTCTTCTGAAGAGGGGTCAAAGTCGAGAACAATTTTCCAAGGAACACTTCTAAGGACTGAGAAGTGCTCCAAATTCTCTGGAGACATTGCATCAGTTATGAGGATGTAGTTATTCTTATGGTGATCAAAATGGTTGACATTATCACAAAAGCGTCGCCATTCATAAAACTTTGGTCCAAAGTCTTGAAGACGTGGCTGATTTTCGCACGTGGCAGAAGTTTCACTGGACAGCAGTTTAATCACCTTGTCCATCTTTACGTCTATGTCCTGAATTTTTGAATGAACAGCATTTTTGGCAGCCATTTCTTGCAAAAACATGTCACGGTAAAACTTAGCACCTTGTAAAATGTCATCTAGAAAAATAGGTAAGATTACAAGTTGAAACAAGGGTGGGAAGTAAAGAAGAATTAAAGTAGATGAATGGGATAGAATGGATGGATGGATGGGATGTGATGGGATTAATAGGATGGATGGATAAATTACCTGTATGGATATCTTCAATGTCCTTAGTACTTGCACCAATAGTCTCTAAACTTTTGGAAATCTTAGCCCACGTTGTGTTGAATTCATCACCTGTCATTCTGTCTGAGCTAACATGGCTTATTAGTTGATTCTTTTGATCTTTTATGGTTCTGACAGCATCTTCATATCCTCTATTCGAGAGTTCCTTTGCACACTCCTTGGAGAAGAGTAGCACAGTTGTCATGAGGGACACATCCCATTTATTGATGTCTCCTGTATTAAACAGAGCAAGCTCATGCTTTTGTAGTTTCATTCTACCCTTGTCCAGAGTTTTGGCATCATTAGGCTTGTTTGACCATGAAGGATGAATATCCATGAATAGCTTGCGTAAAGTGTCCAATCCAAGACCATTCGTAATTATTAGAACTTTCGATAAGTTATTTCTGCACATAAAAGACAATGCATTAGTTATAGTAGTCACAGTTTGGGGAAGCTAAAGGGGGAGAGGTGGTTCCCTGCAGTTATTTGTAATGTACGGTGTAGCGAGCTTGCCTGGAACATGAGTCCTTTCTCTACACTGTAAAGCTATTAAATAAATAAATAAATAAATAAATAAATAAATAAATAAATAAATAAATAAATAAATAAATAAATAAATAAATAAATAAATAAATAAATAAATAAATAAATAAATAAATAAATAAATAAATAAATAAATAAAAATAAATACAAATAACGCTACCATGCAGGTAGCCAGGCATGGCGGGGTTAGCACAGAATACAAATTATAATACTATGGTCCATATAAATCATTATTAGCATCAACATAGGGTTAGGGTAGGAACATAATGCTAGACCCCAGTCTACATTGTATACAGCTATTTCAAAAAAGGTTGGTGAAGGTTTTGTTGCATCTTGCATACCAAGCCCGAAATGTATTGTGGATCATATATAAATAATGTCAGCATGCACATACAGAAGAAAATATGCTGGCTCCATATTGCGAAAACAAAGTTTGGGAAAATTCCCAGAGTTCATATTGTTGTGACCTTTTGCTGATTCCATTCACATCGCCCATACTGCATTTCGGGCTTGCTATGCAAGATGCAACAAAACCTTCACCAACCTTTTTTGAAATAGCTGTATATACATGTTCTTTACTTATGGTAGAATGCTCACATTATATCCATGAAAAAGGTATAACTATATTTAGAGTGCAAACGATTTTTCTTTCTGTTAACTAAATAAATAGCAAGACTTCATACATCACGAGCATAACAAGCAGTATGGCTTGCTTTTTACTGTATCACCCTGATTTGTTTATATTGTGCTACGATAACATTCTAAGGTGCATTTCTCATCTTGCAATAAAGATAATGATATGTGGTTTGCACTATTTTGTAAATAATAATATTAAGTAATGGTCCACGTAAGAACTAGGCAACTGAACGGCAATGCACGATGGAATGCTTAAATTTTCTATTGTTAAAACTAGTGATCCCATTGGCTTAAACATGAAAATGGGCAAAAAGGTTAGGTATAAGATATACATACTCCGATTTGTTTGCATGTCAAGTTTGTCTGTTATCCATTGGCATCACATGCCAATTTTAAAGCAAATTGTATGTGGGAAACCTTGTAAAATAAGCAATATTCTTTGCTATTGTCTTGGGATGTTCTGATTGGTTAGATATGAAACATTTCCAATAAATTACCCGAAATCATTGATTACCTTTATTTTTACATTGAAATATTATTATGTGTCATCCTCTATTTCTGTATCCTTGAAATTAGAAATATTCTATGTGGACAGAGCTATTGCCGTAGAACAATGAAAGCTTGCCTAGTTCTTGCATGGATGATTACTTAATGTCTTTATTTCCATTTTATTTTCAATCTTTTAATATTGTGAAAGCTATTTTAATATAATGATAGCCAGCTAATGCACCTATCATCAGTTATCCCCTGGGGGGGGGGGGGGGGGGGGGGGGGGGGGGGGGGGGGGGGGGGGGGGGGGGGGGGGGGGACTTTCAAAGGGCCTGTCAAAGTTGTTAATTTCCCCGATAGGTGGGGACGTAGAACAAACAAATGCCCCTCCTAGCCTAGTTTCCGTAGCAGCCATGTCGTCATGCAAGTTCTATTACCAATTATTGTTAAAATTTGCAGTGTCGTAAGTAGCAAATGGAAGGAATAACAAGATGCAAGGATTATCATAAGAATACCTGTGTCGTGACTCCCATTTCGGTGTAGCTCGGGAACTCTGTGTTATAATATGATAGCACGAGCAAGCACATGGCATGACGAACTGTACGTTGTTGAGTCACCTTTATAGAGTTTCAACTCAAAGGTCGAATAAACGAATAACAAACAAGGTTTCACCACAACCTGAACCGGATGTCGCCATCTTTACACAATCACGAGGAGAAAGATGAGCCTGCATTCTTTTGTACATCGGTTTTCTTGGACAAAGTCCCCTGTTTTTCCCCCGTGGTGTGAGGTAAACAAAGCTCCCTCATTTCCCCCTCCTCCAGGGAGAAAGTGTTCAAACCTCCCTAAAAGTCCCCATGCGAACCTGTATTTGCCCTGGGTCCCTCCAGGGGATAACCGATGATAGGGTGCAGTATTGGGGGGGGGGGGGGGGGGGGGGGGGGGGGGGGGGGGGGGGGGGGGGGGGGGGGGGGGGGGGTGGGGGGGGGGGGGGGGGGGGGGGGGGGGGGGGGGGGGGGGGGGGGGGGGGGGGGGGGGGGGGGGGGGGGGGGGGTACTCCCAGAAAATTAGGATAGGGGTGTGTCGAAACCCTGACCCTATTAAGGATGAAAAATTCATACCCCGGTCCAAGGATTTGTCACTGAAATATACACCCAATTTAAGAAAAATGTTAATAGTATTCCCACAGGTCTCCCAACCTCAACGTTTGTATCGTGTTTCATCGGTGTCAGTTGTAGTCGTTGTATGATTGGGATTCCTATGGTGTAGTTCAACGGTCATTTGTATGAGTTCGATACATCGTTTCTCAAAAGCATTCTTTTACTACATCGTTCTCTAGAACATTACTAGAAATAAAGAATAATAGTTGTTCAAGCTTCCTGTGTAGTTTTTTTGAGGTTTTGAGTCGTATTTAGTTTGCCAAGTTTGCCACCAAATAGCATTCTTGGGATTCCAAAAGTCCTCCAGGTCGATACAGATCATCGGAAGATTCGAATTTAGCAATGGTTGAAGGAATTCGATAGCGTATTTGAGGTGCTTCACTCCGTTCAATTTTTCTCAAACTTGGTGAAGTTGTTGGTGGACATTAATTTTTTTGTAGTTTTACGTGCCGAGCGCTGAACTAAGTTGGGATTTTTGTGTTATTTCTGAGCGTCGGTGGATGCCTAGGAGTGGATTAGTTGCTTGACCTTGTCTTCTTTTCCTTCATTGGGCCCACACATCAAAATTCACCCGAACCAAAACCCACTAAATACGACTCAAAACCTCAAAAAAAACTACACAGGAGGCTTGAACAACTGAAGGGGTGCCCATGAAAACTGCGTATGTGACTATTTTGATAATTTTCAAAATGTTATGCAATTGCTTCAAAAATACACCTACTGGCTTATTGAGACCTATATAAACATGATTTGGTCATTTTTAGATCGATTACATTAGAAAAAGAGCTTGTTTTGCAGTTTGCCGTTTTTCATAGAAATCAAAAATGCGCGTTTTTGACGTCATGACAATGTGCGACATTTGACTTTGATTTTCTTCCAAAATACATCATTGTGAAACAAAACGCCACTTGCTCGGCAAACTTCCATCTCTCTTCTTGGTATAATCGGGGATTTTCAATTCGACTATTTCGGGATCCCTGTTGTTTTCCAACGCACGACCGAACTGCATTCTGGGATATCATGAACATTTTTGTCAACGACATTCCATACCTCCATGTTTTAGAGATATTTTATAAAGTCTTTTATCACCCGGGCCTACAGGCAAACTAATGCACCGGTTGCATTCTTTACTAGTCGAAAGTCGCCAAAACTGCCTTAGTAGGTCCTCGAATTCACCACAGAACGACCAGAGATATTAAACAACTCTCACTCGGCTGAATCGGCCATTTTTGAAAATCTGACACCGTGTTTGCAGATTCAGTTTCATCGTGAAATTGCACCTCGCCCCTGATTTCTTCCAGGAGAATGGCCTCTACCACCAGTCAAGCTTAATGATGCTGTTCTGGGGGCTTCTGTGGTGAAAAAACATGGCAATAAAAGACTTTAAATTGTGGCAAAGTGGCCCAGTTCTGCGAAGCACTTCCAGAACCGATAGCCACGCCACGAGACAACTTAACCGCCTGATAGTTTGAGCCCGCGAGCTGTCAAAATTTCCATGGCAACAAAATTCGCTAAAAACTTCTAAAATCTCTGGAAGTGAAAGGTTGAAATCATTCACATCTGAAGGTTTGTTATTGTTGAACAACACGTACAGATCACTGACGCGTAAAAGTTTCTTAATTTGCATATTTTCACCAACTGATCCTGATAAATTCAATCAGAAATTAAATATACTGTAGTGCCCAAAATTCGAGTGTAATCGATCTAAAAACACCAAATCATGTTTATATAAGTATTTAGAAGCCAGTAGGTGTATTTTTGAAGCAATTGCATAACATTTTGAAAATCATCAAAATAGTCACATACGCAGTTTTCATGGGCACCCCTTCAATTGATGTTAACATTCTTTCTTAACATTATTTCTCCCTGATGATGAATCCAATCAATATGAAACTTGGCAACGTGACAGTACATGTCAAGACAACAAATCTGTTCTTTTTTGTTTTTTGTTTTTTTTTGCTATTTAGCAAGCCTTCACTAGATGTTATGATTCTGTCTTCGGATTTTGGGCTTCCTGTGGCATGCGCGACATGCACCACAGGTAACCCGCCAAAAGGATGACATTCAAAGTCGATTTTCCCACTCAATTTGTGAAAATCTGAAACTATTTCTTCACTCCAGTATATTACATCTCTAGAGCTATCTATGGTCTGAATTCTGTTACAAACAGAAATCTAGAAGTAGGTAAAAACGATCATTGAAATGTGGGCTTCCTGTGGTGTGCTCAACGATTGAAACGCCAGAAATTCGGTTAACATTCAACCTAAATACAGCAAATTAAAGTTTTCTCTAGCTTCCTATAGATATTTCGTATTTCTAAGTAATATTTGTCTCAAAGTTTAAGCTTTGAAAAATTTTCGATTTTCAATAATTATTGATGTTAACATTCTTTCTTAACATTATTTCTCCCTGATGATGAATCCAATCAATATGAAACTTGGCAACGTGACAGTACATGTCAAGACAACAAATCTGTTCTTTTTTGTTTTTTGATTTTTTTGCTATTTAGCAAGCCTTCACTAGATGTTATGATTCTGTCTTCGGATTTTGGGCTTCCTGTGGTATGCGCGACATGCACCACAGGTAACCCGCCAAAAGGATGACATTCAAAGTCGATTTTCCCACTCAATTTGTGAAAATCTGAAACTATTTCTTCACTCCAGTATATTACATCTCTAGAGCTATCTATGGTCTGAATTCTGTTACAAACAGAAATCTAGAAGTAGGTAAAAACGATCATTGAAATGTGGGCTTCCTGTGGTGTGCTCAACGATTGAAACGCCAGAAATTCGGTTAACATTCAACCTAAATACAGCAAATTAAAGTTTTCTCTAGCTTCCTATAGATATTTCGTATTTCTAAGTAATATTTGTCTCAAAGTTTAAGCTTTGAAAAATTTTCGATTTTCAATACTATTATTCTTTATTTCTAGTAATGTTCTAGAGAACGATGTAATAAAAGAATGCTTTTGAGAAACGATGTATCGAACTCATACAAATGACTGTTGAACTACACCACAGGAATCCCAATCATACAACGACTACAACTGACACCGATGAAACACGATACAAACGTTGAGGTTGGGAGGCCTGTGGTATTCCTATGGAAATCGCTAATATCAGAAGTGCATACGCTGGCTGTTACGCTAAGCGAATTTTTTAGTCCATATAAAAAAGTGTACCCAAATTAAAGATCGAATATTTTATTTTATGGTGAAAAAGCAAAATATGGTACCCAATTTAACCCATTCACTCGTACACCGGCCGAAACCGGCCGTAATCATCGATACTGCTTTGAAAAATTCTAACTTTCTGAATTTTGGTAACATCGATCTCATGGCCAGTTATTAGTGACAACTAGATAACTCTTCATATTTTAACCTCAAGTAAACTGACTTACAGGTCAGATTTCTGGGCATTAGTTCAATTTGTTTGCCATAAAAATCAAAAATGCGTGTTTTTGACGCAATTTTACACCTCGAAAATGAACGACATTTGACTTGGATTTTCTTCCAAAATACATCCTTGCGAAACAAAACGCCACTTTCTCAGCAAACTTCCATCTCTCTGCTTGATATATTCGTGAATTTTTCCCTCTCTCTTCCTTAACTCGCCGAATAATAGCCATTTCCTTAGGACCACTTTCGCTAACACGTGTTTTCCTTCTGCACGCCCGAAAAGGATGCCGGGAAACATCCGGGAATTTTCGACAGAAATCTCTCCCCATTTTCCGTTTTTTAAGAATACTCGGTCCTACAGGCAAAATATTGCACCGGTTGCATTCTTTTCAAGTTCAAAGTCGCCAAAAATGCCTTTGTAGGCCCTGGAATCCACCACAGAAAGACCAGAGAGACGATTTCACTTTGAGTCCGCCATTTTGGAAAATCTGAACGAGCTGTCGAAATGTGTTCGTGAATTCGTATCTTCCTCCTGAGTTCTTCCAGGAGAACGGTCTCTACCACACCAGTTAAAGTGTATATGCAGTGAAAATTTTTATTTGATAAATTGTTAGACTTTTGTATTACTTTTAAGAGAAAAAAAAGAATTTTTGAATTCGGTTCAATATGTTTCGAGATATTCACGATTGAATATGCCATTTTGAGTGCGACATTTACCGCTCGGCCAAACGCTGATACGTCACAGAAATGACGTTTGTGGTTGTACAAAAAAATTTGCATAATACTTTTTCAGCGTAAACACACAGGATTCTACAGGATTAGTGACGATTTTGAAAAGACTCTCTCGTCGCCGTAAAAAAAAAAACTATCACTTGAAAATGCTTTTTATGGACGAAACTACCATTGAATAGTCCATTCTAGTCGAAGGATTGACAACAGAAGTAAAACCGACTGAAGAATTAACGGTCAATTTAGGCGGCCACGAGCGTAATTTCACTTCAATGAATGACATAACCGTACCACTAGTTTGGGTCCTTATAAAGTGCGAGCCAGCGAGGCATGCGAGGCACACAGCGAGGCATGCGAGGCATAATAATATAAGTACCATATTATTTATTATTATTGTTTTCTTTTGTACCTGATGTCAAGGGTCGAGGATATAACTCTATTATTGAAAAGACAATGTTTTTAAAAGTGAATGCATGTCTACTCATTACTTATCTGTGCCTTGTTCAACGGGCCATATCCAACATCAGAGACGAAATAATTCGAAGGCGTAACAAATAATTCAAAAATATTTTTTTAGACTACCGAATAATGTGCAATTTCACAGTCATTATCGTGAGATTCATAGTGATTCTTATATTTTTTTCCTCTAAACTGAAGCTGAACTTCCCCCTCCCTTCCCCACTGGAGAGCCGCTAGCAGGCTAGCATTTCAATGGTTTATGCAAATTTGCGATCAATGGTGAAATACTATACATCTACCACGTTCTTCCACGAGTTATCGGGCAGTGCGTACATTGACTCTCATTCAAAAAAACAATCTGCTTTAATCCTGTGGTAATTCTCTTGTTCATAATTTCGTTTACGAGAACAGGATATCCTTCAATTATCTATGGTACTTACGTTCGCCGTTTGCCAAAAAAAAAACTCTGTGAGGACTGAATATCACAAAGTACTTTTTTTGCTTAATTGCAGAATAATGTGAGCTAAAACCACTTCCGGCAAAGAACTTGTGAATCGATCGGCATATCCGTCGAGTCGACCCGAGTAAACAAATGAATCACATCATAATTTTTAATTTATCCCAGTAATTAACAATAATTACTTGTAAAGCGCTAATCGACTTTACGGAATTAGCGCTATAAAATTAAAACTTATTATTATTTATTCCAAATTACTGCTTTAAATTCTTGAATTCGATGTTTTTTGATAATAATAATTTACTAACTTAGCACAATTTGAGCTTGATTTGTGTCCCACAGGATGTTGATTTTATAAAACTTTGTGTGTATGAATATGTCTTGTAGCTTCGGCCCGTCTCTTTAGCCTAGTACTCAAAGAATACTTCGAAGTATTAATATTTGTTACAACAATTTATCTGCACTTTTCTACACCATGCAGTCTCAGTTTTTGGGTAAGCTTCGTAGTCGTTGCTTTCAACTGAAAATCCAGGTTAATTTTGTAACGATTTTCTTGTCTCTGTTTCGCGCAGTTCCCGCTACGTAGCGACCATATCGTTGCTGATCTCTTCGTTCTTCACAGCTCCCTCACGAATGGAAGGTGGAGGTTCATAAGTATAATTTCATTTGTTCGTTTTTTGCATGGCTCGCACTTATGCCTCGCATGCCTCGCAGAGTGCCTCGCATGCCTCGCTGCCTCGCATATTTGTAAGACTCCACTAGTTTCGTCTTCTGCTGGTTTCCTTCTGCTTTACGGCATAAGCTACTATAAAAGATCCAAACAAGGACTGATCAAATCCAGGAATGTGTCGTAAGTCGTAAGTTTTAAAAGTGAAAATATGTAGCTAGATTGTTCGCCGACTGAGCTGAAATTTAATGGTAGCTGTCGCTAAAATGTAAACAAACCCGGACAAACTATCGAGCGTGCCGGTTTTACTACACGATTCATTTTATTCTTTACCGTATTTCGATTATTTTTAGTATTAAACTTATTTTCTCTTCAATATTTTATAATATTAGTTCTAGGATCCAGAGATTGTGCCTCGCACCACAAACAACATAGACCGGAGTTCCACAACATAAGCCTTTTAATATACGAACATAATTTTGTTTCACCCATTGATACGATTGAACCAGCACAGTGGATAAATTCGCCTCAACTTCTTTGATGTGTTGTTAGGCACTCTCGCCATATATTATTAATATAGTTACCTCCTCGCTTCGCGCCGCTCTTCTTCACTACACTGGCGTTAGCCATTTTCTACAACACGGTACAACTGATTACCAATACGTCCTGGATTTGATCAGTCCTTGTTTGGGTCTTTTATAATAGCTTATACAGAAGACGAAATCGCACTAGTAGCTACTAGTAGTACTTCATTGAAGTGAAATTACGCTCGTGGCCGCCTAAATTGATCGTTAATTCTTCAGTCGGTTTTACTTCTGTTGTCAATCCTTCGTCTAGAATGGACTGTTCAATGGTAGTTTCGTCCATAAAAAGTATTTTCAAGTGATTTTTTTTTTTTACGGCGACGAGAGAGTCTTTTCAAAATCGTCATTAATCCTGTGGAATCCTGTGTGTTTACGCTGAAAAGGTATTATGCAAATTTTTGTGTACAACCACATACGTCACCAGACCGAAAATTAGTCACCAGTCTCCTGAGACATAAAAAGGGTAAAATCAGGCTCACAAAACCGGGGTATATAACAACGGATGATTTTATACAATAAAAATTTTCACTGCATATACACTTTAATGATGCTGTCCTGGGGGCTTCTGTGGTGAATAATGGCTATAAACACTCTAAAAATGCAAAATTGGCCTCTTCGAGTAGTGATTACTACTAGCCCCTACGAGCTCCCAAGAAAAAAGGCAGCACACGTGCAGACGCAAGCCCACAGGCATTCAGAACTGTCAAGATTTCCATGGAAACCCTATGACGTGATTAGGTCCAGAAAATCGCTAAAAAACTCAAAATAGCTCAGGAGCGAATGGGTTAAGGATCTGGAGGTTCAAAAACCATACCCTATTTGGGGGTACATACCTCCAGCTATATAGTAATTAAAGCAATGAAACATTTAGCTTTTTTAAAATAACAAGACGCTCAATGAGCGTACACTCGGGCTTATGACAAGGACAATGTCAGTTGCGTGAGGAGAGACCTGACAATGACTGACAGTTGCGTGACGAGGGAGACTATGTATATACATGTATGTGTCGAGTTCATTTGATTTGACTTTGACTTTGAGTTCATTTGATTACCTTTTGACTTTGAGTTCAATTGATTTGATTTTGATGAGTTCGTGTAAAGGCCCCCTCTCTAGCTTCAGATCCCGAAACGTCGAGTTTGGAATCGAGTTCGAGTTCGGGTTCGAGTTACGGTTCGAACGTCGAATAAAACAAGGACATCTTCTTCAATACAATATCATTTCTCTGACGTCATGACAATCAGTGACAGTTGAGTGACGAGGGAGACCATGTGGCGGGTGAGTATGTACATGATACGTCTTGAGGTTGCATAGGTCAGATGGTTCTGATAACGCCCTCACGTTTGTTTTTGTTAAATATATTTTAAGCGAGCTTCTAGTCCTTCTACCACTTCTAGTCATTGAACGATGAACTAGAATCCTGACCTTTAATAGCTTGAAGATCTACAGCTGCTTTCAAAACTAAGATTCAAATCTACTTGAGTCCTGTGTGTCGTTTGTTTTTTTCTTATCTGCTGAGTAATCTTGAAACTCGATACGATTAAATACGTCGCATACTTTCGTCATTCTTTGACCGGACTACGACGACGACGACGACTACCGAAAAACGCATTTTATAACTCGGGCTTCCTTCGGAAGTGCCCGAGTAATAAAGTACACTAATATGATCATGATTTTATAATGAAAACTAAGGATATAAGCATACGTTTCGAAAGGACATGTAAAATGAGTACTGGAACTGAAATAATATAACAGTTATCGTTATTCAATCTAATAATATAGATGCAAAAATTACTTGATGCTGATTGGCTGAGAGCAGTGCAGTTCAAGTGTAACATCAGTGCAAAAATCTGTAAAACCAGTGCAAACATCTGTAATACCAGTGCAAATTACAAAATTTTAAGGATTCTGATTGGCTAAAATACAATGGAAAATGATATTAGCCAATCACATTGCAGTAAATCACATCACATTGCAGTGGTTTCCATGGTAACAGAAAATTCACAGAAAATCAAGAAATTCAAGATGGCGGACCTTTGCCGAAAAAGGGTTCAAAAACGCTGCCAAACTCACTGAAAATCCATTTTATATAGTACAAAAGGCAGAAAGAATGCGAAAGAAGGACTCGCTGCCTGTTATTCTGGAGTTAGCAAGCACCAAAAACAACATTTTTACCATTTTATAGACTTGAAATGAAAGTTGACGGAGGAGCCTTGACTAGAAAGGAAAACTACATGATAAATGAAGAACTTTGTTGTTGGCTCTTGTAAGCAAAAGGTACTTCAAACGTCTACAAATTAATGAGTATTCAACTTTGGTTTGAGTGGTCAGAAAAGTAATCAAGAATATCCAGTGATTTACAGTAAGTTTAGTCGAATTTCTCTCTCTGAGTGCGTGAATGATTTCAGTCAATTAAAACTGAAGATCAAACTTTTGAGCTTCCGGGAATAGAAAATCAGAGTTATGTACTTGTTTCAACTTTCTAAAAACGATGAACAGCCTTTGTACTTATTACTGTTTGTTGCTATAATCAGTATGTAGGGATTGTTGTGTTTGTAGTGTCGATCAATTCATTGATAATTAATGTCAAATAAACGAGTACTTCGCTACGTGCATGCTTGTCAACATGTGTCTTTTGCTGTCTAATTTTCGCTAAATTTTTGCATCTGTATTATTAATAAGTAATCATATGATTTCTCGTTCAATTTGAATTAATTTACACTCGTGGTGTTTTTCAAAGAGCTCAAATTGCACTCGCCCTACGGGCTCGTGCAATTGTAGGGCGAGTGCAATTTTGATACTATTTGAAAAACACACTCGTGCAAATTAATTCCAAATTGAACTCGAAACCGTATGATTACCTATACCAGGAGCCCATTAGTAGGAGCGTCCATCTCCCATATAGGGTATGTGTCACAGCGTATTAGCAGATAAATCTATTTTTAGATCAGCAGTTCGCGCGAAAAAACACCTCGACCAATCAGAGCAGGGATAATTTAGCCAATCACAACTCTCTAAATCAGTCGAGACAGGCAGACAAGACAGAGAAGCGAGCTTTTCATCCAAACCTTTCGAGTTTAAATTTGAGCGAAGAGAGCGATTATACAAGTAAAGAACACAGTAGTCCACCTCAAAGTAAGCCTGATGAATCGATAAAGCGAGTAGCTTCTGCATGGTGCAAGGAAAGGGAATAACCAACTGTCAAAAGTGACTCCAGCGCCGAAGACGGCAAATCTCTCAGCTCAGCTTTTCGAGAGAACTTGAGGCGTAAACTTTCACAAAAACATACAAAATTTGACCTACACAGAGCAGTTGAAGCCTCTTCTTTCATCGATCTTATTTGAAAGGTACAATGGCGAAAATAAGTTAGCCAGACAAACGGTACAAATGATTGAGGAAATCGAGACTCGTACATCTCTTTTGAGTTTTGTCGTTTTGGATCGATCGGCGAACTGATCAAGATTCAAGACTGCAAAGTCAACAAAGAAATGTTTGCAAAATATACTGTTAGATACTTCACAGGCAGGTAAGAACTCAGGTAATTTAGCAAGCTCGTAATACTAGGTTTTGCTAGATGTTTTGAATGAGAAAAAAACATTGTCAATGCAAGTTTTCAGATCGAAAAGGCGGCTTCTTCATGATGTGAGTTCATGCAGTTCTTGTGGAGTCCTTGTGGACCAAATTTGAAACCAGTTTGGTTATATTTAATTCACTGAATTTGTAAACCCACGTCTGAAAATAAAGTTTGTAAGTAAGCTTAATTGTATGTAATAACCGAGAGATTATCGAGGGGAAAATCAGATTTCAACCGGCAGGAAATCGAGTATACGAAATCAGTATTAAGCTTAGTGTGATACACAAACTCGTTTACCTGACATAATTCACATGCACCATCAAATAAGATCGATGAAAGAAGAGGCATCAAAGGAGATTTCAGCTGAGCTAGTCATTTCCGACTGAATCAGAGCTCTGTGTAGGTCATATCTGTATGCCTCAAGTTCTCTCGAAAAGCTGAGCTGAGAGATTTGCCGTCTTCGGCGCTGGAGTCACTTTTGACAGTTGGTTATTCCCTTTCCTTGCACCATGCAGAAGCTACTCGCTTTACCGATTCATCAGGCTTACTTTGAGGTGGACTACTGTGTTCTTTACTTGTATAATCGCTCTCATCGCTCAAATTTGAACTCGAAAGGTTTGGATGAAAAGCTCGCTTCTCTATCTTGTCTGCCCTGCCTTGTGCGACTGATTTAGTGAGTTGTGATTGGCTAAATTATCCCTGCTCTGATTGGTCGAGGTGGGTTTTTTTCCGCGCGAACTACTGATCTAAAAATAGATTTATCTGCTAATACGCTGTGACACATACCTATATTAGATGGACGCTCCTACTAATGGGCTCCTGCCTATACCAATTATATGAATTTTTGAAATTTGAAATTTCCGCCATTTTGTGCTATTTTTAGTAACAAAATGGGCGGATTTGGTCATTTTCCCGCCAAAAATCAAAAGACAAAAAAGATACGATTTGTTGTCTTGCCATGTACTGCAGATTGTGCCAAGTTTCATTTTGATTGGATGGAAACTGTAGAAGTTTAATATCCCTTAGCGCTTTTGGGTTCATTTTTGCCCACCGAACAGACAAATTAATGCAATTTCAGGGGGCACTCTCGATCTGTCAGTTGCGCAGTCCGAACTTTTCAGATTCTCAAATTTCCCGGGATCAGGGTTCATTTATGCGACAGGAATCAGTTTTAATTGCGGTTTTCAGTTCAGACACTTTCAAGTGTACGTTTACTCTAGGATTATCTTACAAAACACTGTAAAACTATAATTGAAAACAATGCATACCTTTCTTTTGTCTCAAGGCGTAATAGCGAGGTCTCACCGGTAAACTTCTTCAGATCACTTGCCTCCTTTGTTCTGGTGATCTGCTCGTCACACAACGTCTTCTTCGCCTCCTTTTCGTCGACTCCGCTATTATTCTTTTCCTTGTCTGAATCATTCTGCGGCTCAGATAAACTCACTTGGGATAAAAGAAAGCCACCTCCCTTCTTCTTTTTCTTCTTGTTTCGTCCAGTCTTTGGGGAGCTCGATTGATCTTTTACTACATTGACATCAGCCAGCATTTCTTCGTCGTTACCATGTTTTGTTTTGCTCTCAGAATCGTTGTTGTCAACGTTAACGCCACACGGAGAAATTGCATCCTCTTTCTCTTCAAATGCACTCTTCTTGGTCTTCTTTTTCTTCTTCTTTCGTCCAGTCTCTGGGGAATGATCTTGTAAATGCACATCAACAACGGCCAGTGGCGTTTTTGTGCACTCACCCTGTTCCATTGTTTTGCTCTCAGAATCGTTGTTGTCAACGCTAACATCACACGGAGTATTTGCTTCTTTTTTCTCTTCAAAGGTACTCTTTTTGGTCTTCTTTTTCTTCTTCTTCTGCGCTGCCGTTTCGCTCGCAGAGCTCGCTTTCTTGTCGTCTTGTTCAGCGACATCACCAAGGACAGGCTTCACTCCACAATCATCTCGTTTCGCTTCGTCCCCAGAGCGATTTGCGCATTCAGAAAGTGGATTATTTAGTTTCGCTTTCTCTTCCAGGACATTCTTAGTACCATTTCCAAGGTTAGTTTGCTGTTTAACAGCGCATTCTTCGGTTAAAGTTGAGTTGTTGGCACTTTCGCCTTCAGCCCCGACAAGATGGTTGGAGAATTCAGGTTGTTCAGCAGATTTTGACTTCTTTTTTTTTTTCTTCTTCTTTTTTGCTGGGTTGTCAACATGTTGGGGAACTGTTGATTCTGCTTTGACTAAGCTTTCCTCTTTACTTGTAGCGGGGTTGGAATCCATTTAGGCATATTAAATTTGAAGAAGAAATTGAACTCAAAACCGACTTTGAGTTTGACAACTCCGACTTCTGCGAAAAATATGCAAATTAGTTCTTGGAAACAAACGCGCGCGCGATGGGAGGTCTAGTCACGTGGTTTATCGCACTAACCAATCAACGCTAAGAAATTAAATTTTAAATCGATGCGCGGGAAATACGAGGAGAGAGGAAAGATGGGAGAGAGAAAATATATTGTTGATGGTAAAAATGATAAAAACATTATTTTCAGGCGGTCGCTTACGAGAGGTCCCAACTACCGTGATTTGACTTGGAACTGAACTTTTGGTATTTTGGAAAACTGATCGCTTAGGAGAGGTGGTCGCTTAGGAGAGGTGGTCGCTTAATACGAAAGTAGTCACAACCGGAAGTTCAACTGTATAAGACTTTATTTCCTACCAAAACTATCTTACTTAAATGTACAGTCCCTAAAATAGATCAATCTACAGGAGTATGATATCCCGCGTTAAACGATTCCACATCACCACACCTTGTAACATGTGATACTTTACATCGATTGCACACTCAACAGTGTCCTTGCTGTTGGACGGACTGTGTCCGGTAGTTCTCCGCGACGTTGTGTGGTGATGTGAAAACCTTTAGGCGCAGTTGTTTTTACTTAATTTACACACAACAATGCTTACATCTCGGTGATTTGCTGAAACTCCTTAGAGTTTTTCCTTTGAATTCGGTGCATAAAAACGTTTAAAAATACAACCTTCTGTGGTAAATGTTTCACTGGGTCCAGCGGGTTTGTTCATTCAGCTAGCCAATCACAATACTCGAGCCCAGGAAGCGCGAATTTGTTTGAGAACCAATCAAATTACTCGAACCCAGACTCCAAATATTTACCACAAAACGGTTACTTTTTAAAAATACGTCACTACGTAGACTACAAAAGGCCAGAAAAGTCTTTTAAAAAGATAAAAGTGAAAAACAGGAATGTTTTTAAAATTTGTCGATGCAGCGAGCCTCCAATCATTCCATTCAGCGGCTTGCTACGTGACAGGACTATAAATAGTGCTCGTTTATACTTGGACATTGCGTTGCAATCTTTTCTAAACTGACTTGGACAGCAAAATCTTACACTTTGAAAGGTACAAATAATGCAAAATATTTTTTTCTAAGATCTCCATAATTTGATCGAAGCATTTCGTCACGCAGGAGCCCGGGCTGCTGTCACGCTTATTGAGCATGTAAGATGTATTGATTTCATTGCGTCACAAGTCCAATCAATCTTGCTTCAATCTAATGGATTTTTGCGACTTTGAAAATCTGATGGTAGGTTTTGGGTCACGCCATGGGTTATTTGTCACGCTATGCACACGGGAATTGTCACGGTAACAAATACTTGTCAGGGTCACGCCATAGTCACAGCCTCGTACCGTAGGGTCTCAGTTCTATTCTAAATTTACTTTACATTCGCCTATTTTGTAAAATCCGCATTATTAAAACAATGACAAAATTAATTTCTCACGGGCTCCCTGTGTCGTCACACCCAGTCATTGGGGTTATCTTGTAGATGTTTCTGTTGAGGTCGGCCATTTTTCATTCCGCTAGATGGTTTACCTCTGTCTGACATCTCAATAAAATCCTTACCAGATCTATTATCGTCTGATTGGTATGGTGGTGGTTGAAGTTGGTTTATAGACTCGCCCCAGCTACGCTGCTGACCAGACCACTCACTGCCATCGGCGTGACTTCCGGTTGTGCTCCCGCGACTAGAGTGGTCAGTGGTTGACCGCGGGTCGGCAGGACTGCTTCGATAGTCTCCCTGGTCGTTGCTAGGAGACCGTTGGTATAATTCTGGTTGTCGTTGGATACGGTGAAGTTCTGGGTCTTGGTTACTAAACGATCCCCTCTGCTCCCTCGTCTGTCTGTTCAGACTGCCTGAGGGGGTAGGCGGTTGGGAGACTTTGTCGAACTCTTCGGGGAAGTCACATTCGAGGCTCTTGTTATCAGTGTTATATTCCCATCCCTCTGATTTCATTTGCTGCTTTAAAGGCTCGTGAGCCCACAGACTGGCCAGCGTCTGCAAATAATACACAACGCACATTGAGTAATTAACATATCTTACAATTCGTCTGCTGGCGCTGGACTCTTTTTTATTGGGCTTCATAGCGGAAAGTAGAGTCCAGCGTCTGGATTAGTCTTGTGTAGTTGCACAAAAGACCTGGTTATTGTTCTATTGTCGTTCTATGAACGTTCTATGTATTGTTTTTACATAGAAAACAACAGCGAGGACTTGTAGGCCTTGCCGTTTCTTTACTTCTCCCAGAAAAGTGGCTGAATAACGAGTGCGCATGCGTGAATAGTGAAAACTAGTTGAAAATATAGCATGTCAGTTTTGGCACATTTCATTCAGTAATTTCTTGAAAGTCGCTCCAGATATAATTAACAACTTGGGCTTCCTGTGTTTTTATAGAGACGTCCTGCCCTGGAAACGAGGTATGTTTTTCAGCGCTGTCAAAACAGTCCCATAATCCCTCGCGCAGCATTCTAGTTACCAGTTTCCCGCGAGTAATGAAAGACGCGTGTACCTGGTTAGCAGTTGTAACGACTCGTTCGTCGTATTTGTTTTTAGTTGCTTCGTCGTTCTTTGATTTGGCTATCCTCACCATACGACGAATACCTGTTGTTTTCTTTATCATCCTATGAAGAATAGAAATATAGCAAACATTATGCGAAAGTATAATGACATTTTTATATCGCGTCACATGCTTTTATATCACTCATTATAAAATAACTATGATATAACGCGCGCTCTGATTGGCCAAAGGATGCGTATTCCGCGTGCTTTATGAGAGCACACAGCACGCGCGCGCAGATATTCAAACATTTTTGTAACGAACAAAATTGAAAACTTGTAATTTTATATCACTCAACACTTGTCACACGTGGTTCAGGGGCGGAGGCTAAAGAGAACCAATCACAGATCGATCACGTGCGCAGCTAAAGCGAACCAATCACAGATCGATCACGTGCGCAGCTAAAGCGAACCAATCACAGATCGATCACGTGCGCAGCTAAAGCGAACCAATCACAGATCGATCACGTGCGCAGCTAAAGCGAACCAATCACAGATCGATCACGTGCGCAGCTAAAGCGATCCAATCACAGATCGATCACGTGCGCAGCTAAAGCGAACCAATCACAGATCGATCACGTGCGCAGCGGGCTATGATTCAGCCCCTTTTGCTGTGCACACCATCGTGGACTCACACCTCATTTAAACATTTCCCTCCATACTGAAGAAATAGAAAAGCGTGCTATATGCAGTTTTAGAGCACTTGGGGACTGATCAGAACACGAGAGAAGTGTTAGGAGATGCACGACGCGTAGCGGACACTTCTCGAGCGTTATATCACAGTTATTTTATAATGGCCAATCAGAGCGCGCGTTATATCATAATTATTTTATAATGGCCAATCAGAGCGTGCGTTATATCATAGTTTTTTATACATCTTGTCATCTCACCTGGCGTTCTTTTCACTTTTCTTGCCAAGTTGGAAGAGAGCACATAGTATAGACACAACAGTAGCGTCTTTAACCAGCCTTACACCTCGTTCATTTCCTTGTGGAATACGATTAACAAGAGGACCGATACCCTTTTCACCTGGAAAATAACACAAACGACTAGTAAGACACAGGAAGCCCAACCATTGCTTCTGAGGCTACATATAATTAACAAAAAATATTTGTATGCGCTCGTCTTTTTTTGATGGGTTTCCTGTGGTAGAGCGCGCGCGCACTTCGTCGGGATGTAGAAATCATGTGGCGATCGTTTATAATAGGGGGAGGGGACGGGGCATTCTTTACCTATGATTCTCTTGTTTTCAGGGTCAACAGATAGGTTCCTGAGTGCGATGGCCGATGCTCGTATGGTGGGGTCGTAGTCTGTTTTCAGTAGACTGATGATGTGTTGTATGGCTTGTTCTCGTCTTGTGTCACCACGAATCTTAATGGCCCACTGAACACGAGAAATAGAACAACATGAATACTCATGCCATGTTCACGTGACATCTCAAAGATCATGGAAATGGTGTATCACGTGATATCCACGTGATAAGATCTAGGAATTTTGTGATCGCATTATTTTAACACAAAGTACAACGGTTTCCTTTACATCCCCACGTGACTAACACGCGCTGTCCTCGTGATACACAATTAGTGATACGATCAAGACTTTCATAATGATGTTCACGCGATCAACCTATATACCACACGTGACTACTACATGATGTACACGTGACTACCACGTGACTACCACACGATGTACACGTGACTACCACACGATGTACACGTGACTACCACGTGATGTACGTGACTACCACGTGACTGCCACGTGATGTATGTACACATGACTACCACGTGATGTACACGTGACCACCGCGTGATGTACACGTGACCACCACGTGATGTACACGTGACTACCACGTGATGTACACGTGCTTACCTTCCATGAACACGCAGTCAGGTTATGAATAGCACCAGCAGATCCTTCTAGAGTCTCAGGATTCTTAGCACTTCGTAGCAAGACAAAATACTGCCGCACAGTAGTGGACTGGTACAGCAAAGCAGGTCCCGTGGGGGGTCCCTTGCGGGACCTTTCGTCAATTGGTATATTGCTCTTTGCTTTTTTCTTCTTTCTACCACCACAGCCCGCAAAGCATCCCTGGGATTGCTGTTCTTTAACGGTTGCCTTATCGAGCTGGACCTCAGCGTCGTCATAGAGATCTCGGTCCAGTTCACTCTCCAGTCGATAGGAGAGGTTACGTAGTGTACATACAGAGTTCTCGACACACTGAAAGTGCAGTACAAAATATATATGTATATCAATATATATCAATATACAGCAATATGCAGAAATTCTGATCCATTTGACTAAAATACATATATATCAAAAACCTACTTTAGATTATGGGATGGCTACGCTGATATTTTTTTCTAGTTGTCTGCCAGCGAGGCTTTATGAAAAAAATATCAGCGTAGCCATCCCATAATCTAAAGTAGGTTTTTGATATATATGTATTTTAGTCAAAATGATCAGAATTTCTGCATATTGCTGTATGTATCAAGTAAGTAATTTGATTATTAAATGTGCTGAAAACCTCCTTAATACGACCATCAGTGACTAGTCGATAAATGAAGTGATAGTTATATCAATTTAATATTAACACAATCTTATTTACATCGCAGTATATCAGTGCAACAGAAATGGTGACGATGATGATAGTGGTGATAATGATGGTGGTGATGACACTTGAACTATTCCTAACTATCTTACCTTATCTTCGTATCGCTTGTTTTTCACTCCTACTCTAATAATCCACACCAAGCAATCAATCAGATATTCCTCATTACGCATGGCGTCACGAGCATCGATTCCAGCAGACGAGATGTTACGTACGATTCGTGTCGCATGCTCTAATAGCTCTGACCACTGACCATCCATCTTCGGGGGCTCACGCTGCGCAAGTGTCTTGTCCCAACCAGAGAAAATCTTGATGATGATAATGACAAGAAGGTGAAGACAAAGTCTGAGGATCTTAATACGAAGAATCTAAAACAAGAAAGATAAATGAAGAGTTTACAAAGTGTACGTTGTGTTGCTGCTACTGTTGATTTATTTCTGTATTTGTAAGTTGTTGTTGCTGTTGTTGTTGTTGCTGCTGCTGCTGTTACGGTTGTTGCTGCTGCTGCTGCTGTTGTTGATTCTTTTCTGTGTATGTAAGTTGTTGTTCGCTACACTTGTTGCCGCTGCTGTTGTTGTTGTTGTTGCTACTGTTGTTGTTACAGTTGTTGCTGCTGATGTTACTGCTGTTGTTGTTATTGCTGTTGTTGTTGCTACTGTTGTTGTTGCTACTGTTGTTGTTACAGTTGTTGCTGCTGCTGTTGTTGTTACTGTTGTTGTTGTGTTTTTGTTGTTGTTTATGTTTTATGTATATGTAGGTTGTTATTGCTGCTGTTGTTGTTGCTGTTGTTACTGCTGTTGTTGTTGTTACTGTTGTTGTTGTGTTTTTGTTGTTGTTTATGTTTTATGTATATGGTGGTTGTCATTGTTGTTATTGTTGTTGTGTTGTTGTTGTTGTTATTGCTGTTGTTGTTGCTGTTGTTGCTACTGTTCTTGTTGTCGTCTTTAGCAGTTGGTTCATTTACCTCTAGTACAGACAAGTTACGCAAGACAACGAGGGCTACTGAACGGTGCTGGAGAGAAAAACAATCGACACATTAGTAGTACAAACCTGCTCATTAAAGTGCCTATGAAATGTCGATCCTTGTTTTATTGTACATTATTGTTGTTTGGTCTTTCTCTGAACATTTGCTGTATTTAAACATCGACTTTGAGCGTGCGAACATTTTTTTTTCGCGGTTCGAAAATTATCACAATGGCTCGGTGACGTCATTAGTTGTGCATGCCTTTGTTTGCACAACTTATGACATCACATTTCTATAGTTTGACCGAGCGGGAATTGTCGCACTTTGAAACCCAAAATGCCCAACTTCGTGCGCGAAATAAAAAATGTTCCTGTTCCTGAAGCTCAATTCCCTTTTTATTAACGCCATGTAAACAAGCAAATAGTAAACTTTCGTAGTAGCAAATAAAAACGGGGTCTGTTTTTTCGTTTCATAGGCACTTTAAACGGTTTTAGACACGGGAATATATCAGCCAGGAAAAATACAACGGTCCTGTTATTTGTCTACAACCCTCTTCCCTTTCCCTGGTACCACAGGGTTCCCACCTCGGAGATGGCTATAGAGTAGACTGTCAAATGTATATTAAGTCTATTACTATACTGAGCATGAGCGTTGTGATCTAACCTCTGACTTGTCTGTTCGCTGTAGCATCTGCATCAGCGCTTCGATTCCACCGTGATCAGAAATAGCGACCTGTTACACAGTAAATATATATGTCACTTATGTTCTTAGTCTCCAGTGGTAAGGGTTACGACAGAGCCATTAATTGTCTCTGGTTTATTAGGTTACTAACACAAATCACAAATCCTTACCTAATATTTTACGCCAGATAGAATTTAAATAAGGGGGGAGGGGTTGGGGAAATTAGGTGGGGCTTTGGGTTTGGGTATGGGTGTAGATTTTAGGTAGATAGGTGTCCTCAATTAGTTTACACTTGTGTAAGCTAGGTAATTTGACACGTTAATAAAGGTTATTATTCTTATTATTATTACCATCATCACCATCAACAACAACATCATCACCACGACCACCAACGTCATCACCATCATCGTCGTCACACACGACCACCACCTTCATCATATCATCACTATCGTCATCACTATCATCACCATCGTCATCACCACCATAATGTATGCATTAGTAATATTATTATATTAATAGAATTCTTACTGTACCTTATTAAGATCATTTTCTGCGCTGTAGGACAGATTGCGCAGCACACACGCCGCCGAGTAACGCACGTTTTCATTGTTATTGTAAAGACATTCAATGATAATCGGGATTCCTTTCAGTTCCCTAAAATGAGAAACCATTGATTGATTTACTCCCAGTACAACCCTGCTAGAACCAGCTGTCCATCCACCTGCCTGTGTGAGTAGCTGCTTGTATATGATTACTAATCATATTCATTTTGAAATCACTAGTAAATCCTGCAATCTGATTGGCTAAAAATGGTGCGATTAAATCATTAATTGCACTATTTTGGATCATTAATTGCACCATTTTTTTTTATTTTTTTTATTTTCGCACAGAAACTCTAATTTTATTAAATTCAAACGATTCTTCATAAAAAGTAATTTGTAATTTAGAATGAAAGAGTTGTATTTTAGGCATCAAAATTATTCTTATTATTGCAACTTACCACCTAAATATAACGAGTGTATTTGAAAAGATTTCAAAATGAATATGATTAATAGGTAATTGAACTTCGTGTCGTGCAATTTTGGTCTGAAATCATACTCGTGATAACAAATTGCACTCCCGCTACGCGGTCGTGCAATTTTGTAATCACTCGTATGATTTCAGACCAAATTGCACTCCACTCAGTTCTATTACCATTACTTACAGTGTTCATGTATCTGTCTATCCACCTGCCTGTGTGAGTAGCTGCTTGTATATTATTACTTACAGTGTCCAAGTATCTGTCTATCCACCTGCCTGTGTGAGTAGCTGCTTGTATATGATTACTTACAGTGTCCATGTATCTGTCTAGCTATCTGTCTGTCAATTTACCAGTCAGTCTGTGATACAGTCTCTGTCAATCTCTATCTGTCTGTCCTTCAGTCTCTGTCTGTCAGTCAGTCTGTCTGTCTGTCAGTCTGCCTGTCAGTACGTCTGCCTGTCTGTCAGTCTGCCTGTCAGTACGTCTGCCTGTCTGTCAGTCTGCCTGTCAGTACGTCTGCCTGTCTGTCAGTCTGCCTGTCAGTCAGTCTATCAGTCAGTCAGTCTGTCTGTCTGTCTGCCAGTTTGTCTTTCTGCCTGTCTGTCTGTCTGTCAGTCTGCCTGTCAGCTGTCTGTCTGTCAATCTCTGTCTGTCTGTCAGTCTCTGACTGTCTGACGATAAAACGAATTCCTTACCTGACTTCATTCTTGACGTTCTCATCGTTGTAACACAAATGTTGCAAGTAGAATGCAGCATGTGTAGCTTTAGTGTTGTCACCGGATTTCATGAATTCGAGCAGGTCTGGAATGGTTGGCTCTTTACCAACTACAAAACAACAACAATTAACAACAATCAACAACAACAACAACAACAACCAACAACAACAACAACAATAAACAACAACAACAACAATCAACAACAACAACAACAACAATTATCAACAATTAACAACAACAACAACAACAACAACAACAATCAACAACAATTAACAACAACAACAACAACAACAATCAACAACAACAACAACAATTAACAACAACAACAACAACAACAATCAACAACAATTATCAACAATTAACAACAACAACAACAATCAACAACAATTAACAACAACAACAACAATCAACAACAATTAACAACAACAACAACAACAATCACAACAACAACAACAACAATCACAACAACAACAATCAACAACAACAACAACAACAATCACAACAACAACAACAACAACAATCACAACAACAACAACAACAACAACAACAACAACAACAACAATTATCAACAATTAACAACAACAACAACAATCAACAACAATTAACAACAACAACAACAATCAACAACAATTAACAACAACAACAACAACAATCACAACAACAACAACAACAATCACAACAACAACAATCAACAACAACAACAACAACAATCACAACAACAACAATCACAACAACAATAAACAACAACAACAACAACAATCACAACAACAACAACAATCACAACAACAATAAACAACAACAACAACAATCACAACAACAATCAACAACAACAACAACAATCACAACAACAACAACAATCACAACAACAACAACAACAACAACAACAACAACAACAACAACAATCACAACAACAACAACAACAACAACAAGAACAACAACAATCAACAACAACAACAACAATCACAACAACAATCACAACAACAATCACAACAACAACAACAATCACAACAACAACAACAACAACAACAACAACAACAATCACAACAACAATCAACAACAACAACAACAATCACAACAACAACAATCAAACAACAACAATCAAACAACAACAACAACAACAACAATCAACAACAACAACAACAACAATCAACAATTAACAACAACAACAACAATCAACAACAATTAACAACAACAACAACAACAACAACAATCAACAATTAACAATAAATATGAAAGAGTTATGAGTACGGACACCTTTGTCTGGTCCCTGCTGCACTGTTTTACTATATATTCGCGCTCTCTCTAAGACGGACACCCCTCTAAGACGGACACCTCTCTAAGACAGACACCTTTCTAAGACGGACACCTTTCTAAGACGGACACCTTTCTAAGACGGACACCTCTCTAAGACGGACACCTCTCAAAGACGGACACCTCTCAAAGACGGACACCTCTATAACCTGGACAGCAGTTCACGATGGTGTCAGGCTTAGATAATCACAAAAACTAAGTAAATCGTTGGCTCACCTAATTGACAGTAGGAGAAAGATTCTAGAAAAGATAATAAATACAACAGTAAATAACGTCACTTTAAAAGATGCTTCTTCCACGTAAATGGGCCCATCATCAGGGATTGAATGAATTTTACAAAATTCAGTTAGAAGATGAGTGCGAAGGAGACTAGTGAGCATAAAGTGGGTAGAATAATAAGTGGTTATACACTTTAATCATCGTCGTCTTTACTACGTCATAGTCATTATCGCCATTACCGCTATCATAATAATAGTTTAATCATCGTCGTCTTTACTACGTCATAGTCATTATCGCCATTACCGCTATCATAATAATAGTTTAATCATCGTCGTCTTTACTACGTCATAGTCATTATCACCATCACCGCTATCATAATAATAGTTTAATGGCAACCAAAATTGCATCATCATCGCTATCACCACCACCATCATTATTAGTAATTACATCATGACAATCACTACCATCATCATCATTATCATCAAAACACTGTACTATTGTCAATATGATTTCATTAGTACAACAACCATCATCATCATCTATTATTATCATCTATTATTATCATTATATCAGTCATCATTATCCACCACCATCATCATCATCAAAGCACTGTACCAAAAGTCATCTTCATAACCATCATTATCACCATCACCATCTATTAATTATTATCGTTATCAGTCATCATCATTATCATCATCCACCATCAATATCATTATTGTTACATAACTTACCCAATGGAATGTCTATGGGGTTGTCACGGTTGTCAATCCATCTATCGTTCTTGAACACGTAACGTTCGTTACGGTCTGGTACGTACACCACAACCTCGTCAATCAACCAGTCAGGCGATGCGTTACTTCCATCATGTCCAACACGGAAATACTGAAGCTGTTAAATAAATACAATCATGTCACGCAACCATGTCACGCAACCAGGTAACACAACCAGGTAACGAAACTAAGTCGCACAATTTTGACACACAATCATGTAACGCACGGATAAAGCAATATGGCAACACAAACTATAATAAAGTAACGCAACTAAGTCACATCCATTTCACACAATAAAGTAACGCAACTAAGTCACACATCCATTTCACACAATAAAGTAACGCAACTAAGTCACACATCCATTTCACACAATAAAGTAACGCAACTAAGTCACACATCCATTTCACACAATAAAGTAACGCAACTAAGTCACACATCCATTTCACACAATAAAGTAATGCAACTAAGTCACACATCCATTTCACACAATAAAGTAACGCAACTAAGTCACACATCCATTTCACACAATAAAGTAACGCAACTAAGTCACACATCCATTTCACACAATAAAGTAACGCAACTAAGTCACACATCCATTTCACACAATAAAGTAACACAACTAAGTCACACATCCATTTCACACAATAAAGTAACGCAACTAAGTCACACATCCATTTCACACAATAAAGTAATGCAACTAAGTCACACAATCATTTCACACAATAAAGTAACGCAACTAAGTCACACATCCATTTCACACAATAAAGTAACGCAACTAAGTCGCAGAATCATTTCACACAATAAAGTAACGCAACTAAGTCACACATCCATTTCACACAATAAAGTAATGCAACTAAGTCACACAATCATTTCACACAATAAAGTAACGCAACTAAGTCACACATCCATTTCACACAATAAAGTAATGCAACTAAGTCACACATCCATTTCACACAATAAAGTAACGCAACTAAGTCACACATCCATTTCACACAATAAAGTAACGCAACTAAGTCACACATCCATTTCACACAATAAAGTAATGCAACTAAGTCACACATCCATTTCACACAATAAAGTAACGCAACTAAGTCACACATCCATTTCACACAATAAAGTAACACAACTAAGTCACACATCCATTTCACACAATAAAGTAACGCAACTAAGTCACACATCCATTTCACACAATAAAGTAACGCAACTAAGTCACACATCCATTTCACACAATAAAGTAACGCAACTAAGTCACACATCCATTTCACACAATAAAGTAATGCAACTAAGTCACACAATCATTTCACACAATAAAGTAACGCAACTAAGTCACACATCCATTTCACACAATAAAGTAACGCAACTAAGTCGCAGAATCATTTCACACAATAAAGTAACGCAACTAAGTCACACATCCATTTCACACAATAAAGTAATGCAACTAAGTCACACAATCATTTCACACAATAAAGTAACGCAACTAAGTCACACATCCATTTCACACAATAAAGTAATGCAACTAAGTCACACATCCATTTCACACAATAAAGTAACGCAACTAAGTCACACATCCATTTCACACAATAAAGTAACGCAACTAAGTCACACATCCATTTCACACAATAAAGTAACGCAACTAAGTCACACATCCATTTCACACAATAAAGTAATGCAACTAAGTCACACAATCATTTCACACAATAAAGTAACGCAACTAAGTCACACATCCATTTCACACAATAAAGTAACGCAACTAAGTCGCAGAATCATTTCACACAATAAAGTAACGCAACTAAGTCACACATCCATTTCACACAATAAAGTAATGCAACTAAGTCACACAATCATTTCACACAATAAAGTAACGCAACTAAGTCACACATCCATTTCACACAATAAAGTAACACAACTAAGTCACACATCCATTTCACACAATAAAGTAACGCAACTAAGTCACACATCCATTTCACACAATAAAGTAACGCAACTAAGTCACACATCCATTTCACACAATAAAGTAACGCAACTAAGTCACACATCCATTTCACACAATAAAGTAATGCAACTAAGTCACACAATCATTTCACACAATAAAGTAACGCAACTAAGTCACACATCCATTTCACACAATAAAGTAACGCAACTAAGTCGCAGAATCATTTCACACAATAAAGTAACGCAACTAAGTCACACATCCATTTCACACAATAAAGTAATGCAACTAAGTCACACAATCATTTCACACAATAAAGTAACGTAAACTAAGTCACACATCCATTTCACACAATAAAGTAATGCAACTAAGTCACACATCCATTTCACACAATAAAGTAACGCAACTAAGTCACACATCCATTTCACACAATAAAGTAACGCAACTAAGTCACACATCCATTTCACACAATAAAGTAACGCAACTAAGTCACACATCCATTTCACACAATAAAGTAATGCAACTAAGTCACACAATCATTTCACACAATAAAGTAACGCAACTAAGTCACACATCCATTTCACACAATAAAGTAACGCAACTAAGTCGCAGAATCATTTCACACAATAAAGTAACGCAACTAAGTCACACATCCATTTCACACAATAAAGTAATGCAACTAAGTCACACAATCATTTCACACAATAAAGTAACGCAACTAAGTCACACATCCATTTCACACAATAAAGTAATGCAACTAAGTCACACATCCATTTCACACAATAAAGTAACGCAACTAAGTCACACATCCATTTCACACAATAAAGTAACGCAACTAAGTCACACATCCATTTCACACAATAAAGTAATGCAACTAAGTCACACATCCATTTCACACAATAAAGTAACGCAACTAAGTCACACATCCATTTCACACAATAAAGTAACGCAACTAAGTCGCAGAATCATGTCACGCAATTGCAACAAGGTAATACGTAAATAACGCCATTCTATATAAAGTTCATTCATTCATTCATTCAATATATAACCACGTAAGGCAATCTGAGACTGACACAGAGGTAAAACAAGCTCTTACCTTGCCAACATTTTTACCACGTGTATCAAAACTGTCTGTCTGTCCTGACTGGAAATACTGGCCACCATCCTTATCTCCTAGGATTACTTTGTCTGTCTCGCCCCGTTCTCCCAGAAGTTGGCAGTCAACACCAGCGTTTGTGCCTGCGTTGGGTTGGTCAGCGGTTTTTATATCTATCTTGTAATCCATTTCTGTATGTCACCACACAAAAAATACATCACTTAAAATATGAATAAAGGAGTAATGGAAGAAAAGAAGGGAAAAAGAAAAATGGATGAAAGTAGGTGTACATTGGAACTTCTATTCTATTTTTTCATTTCATTTCTTCTTGATTTTTGAGATTTTTCTCTTTTTCGTTCATTTCAATTGCACTTCGTTTTATCTTTCTACTGTTTTTTTTCTTTCTCTTCTTCGTTGCATAGTTCCCCAAATTCCCTGAGAGAAAGGTCACAGTGAAAATCAGAACTTTCTTGATTTACCTGCGGGCAGTTGACCATCTCCAAACAAATCTGAAAGTCAAAATAAATGAACACATATTATTATACAGTACTGGTCTTCCTGTCTATCATTTGACCGGGAAGGAACTGGCACTACAGGGGCCAAGTCCTCCTCGGCCTAAGAAAGCAAAGAAAATCCATCGGTGCGAGCAGGAAGCTACGTACCGTTGGTCATGGCGCCTTGTAACAGGTTCTCGTCGATAACACCTTCAATTCTGTCATCAACAGTGGCACGATTGGCTCCTGTGTCTATAATAATTAATAATTATTAATCAAGATAAGTTGAATTGTTCCTAGAATATTTCTTGCCCCTTGGGTTACCTGTGTCATGTACACTCGAGAGGAGACTGGAGTCTAGCCAAAATTGACCCAGTCCTCCTCTTAATATTTAGGCACAGGGATCCCATGGATTATTGTGAGATTAGACAGATGATGATACAGGGATCCCATGGATTATCGTGTGGGCAGACAGACGATGGTATATTTTACCTGGATAGAGTACTTTTTCAGTCTCGTCTTTTCCGTTCTGAATCCTCAGCCATTTTCCACATTTAAACACATAGTGTTCGTTGCGTGACGGGATGTCGACTTGGACTTCCTCTAGCAGCCATGACGGGTCTGGTCCTCTATTGTCGTGTCCTATCACCATTTTCTCAAGCTGAAGAAAAACAGAAAAGTGTCATGATCTACCTTGACATAACTCAATAAAAATAACCTGAGTTTATCCCGAGGGTATCCCGATGTTATCCCGAGGGTGTCCAATGTGGCCAGAAATTTGTGAAATGCATGCATGGGTTACCTGTGCCACGTAAAAACTCAAGAGAAGACTGGAGTCTATCCAAAATTGGCCCAATCCTTCTCTAATACCCATGACACAGGGATCCCATGCACTCGTTCTTGTTTTATCTCGTTTACCTTTCCTACATCAGCCGTCTGCACAACAAACTTGTCTGCTCGTCCTCGTTCAAACTTCTTAAAGGTTTTCCTCTCGTCCTCCAGCACGATGTCGGAGGTCTCTCCTTTTTCACCGTATAGGCGGAAATAGACCGTGGAGTCGGTACCACTGCTTGGCTCATCGGCCGTGATGATGGTCATGTGATAGAAGATGTCTAGAACTATCGAAAAGTCATTCAATTCACCATCGACATTTTCAGATACTCTGGGAACCACATACCGGGTATTAAACCCAGTGTACCAAATCTCGGGGACCAAATATCTTGGATTGATTCCCCAAAAATAAATCCCGCACAAAACGACCAACACCTTAGCCAATACCGGGTAACAAATCCCGTATAGTCACTACCATCTACGTCATCTGGTATATAAACAATTCCCCGGGAGCCAATCCCGGGTACCTATAGACCTGTACAATACTCACCATCAACATCCTCGGGTAATGATTCCCCTGGTACCAAATCCCGTACAATTGGTCGACCATCATTATCAGTGCCCAGCCAACAGTTGCAGGGGAACACTGCTTCGTCGCCATTCTTATCAATCACTGAGACTTCTTCCACAAAGATGGTGCGACCTCGTCCTCCTCCGTCATCACCCAGACGAAGTTTCGTAATCTAAAGAAACAAAGAAACTCTTTGTGTAAGAAAGGATGGAAAGAAGGAATGGTAGGAAGGAAGGGAGGAAGGGAGGAAGAGAGGAAGGGAGGAAGGGAGGAAGAGAAGGAAGAGAGGAAGAGAAGGAAGGGAGGAAGAGAGGAGAGGAAGGGAGGAGGGAGGAAGGGAGGAAGAGAGGAGAGGAAGGGAGGAAGGGAGGAAGGGAGGAAGGGAGGAAGGGAGGAAGGGAGGAAGGAAGCAAGGAAGGGAGGAAGAGTCAGGAAGAGAGGAAGGGAGGAAGGGAGGAGAGGAAGGGAGGAAGAGAGGAGAGAAAGGGAGGAAGGGAGGAAGGGAGGAAGGAAGGGAGGAAGGGAGGAGAGGAAGGGAGGAAGGGAGGAAGAGAGGAGAGGAAGGGAGTAAGGGAGGAAGAGAGGAAGAGAGGAAGGAAGGAAAGAAGGAAGAGAGGAAGAGAGGAAGTAAGGAAAGAAGGAAGGAAGGAAAGAAGGAAGGAAGGAAGGATGAAATTTAATTACCTCTCCCACATCAGGTGTTTTGAGGGATACTTTGTAGGTGTTGCCTTTCTTGAATGCATGTTGTTTAGGGTACCCGTCACGCAGCATTATCCTGCCAGTTTCGTCATCATCGCCGTATATCTGGAAGTATGGACTTACGCCAGGGTCTAACACATCACCAACCTTGCAGACCACTGCAAACACATGGACTGTTAGTCGATATCATCACGCAATAGTACAGCGTGACAATTTACTGTTGCTTATTCGTCATGTTTTTTCACCAACTTGTCACGCAATTATAATCGATATGTCACATACTCTACTTAACAACCGATAATGTGTATTCGTTGATAGATGTAATTATGTTGAACACTAGCGAATCATTTGTCACAAATTCAAGAGTTTGTCACGCACTTGAAACACAATACTTGTCACACAATACTTGTCACGCACTTGTCACACAATACTTGTCACACAATACTTATCACGCACTTGTCACACAATACTTGTCACGCACTTGTCACACAATACTTGTCACGCACTTGTCACACAATACTTATCACGCACTTGTCACACAATACTTGTCACACAATACTTGTCACGCACTTGTCACACAATACTTGTCACATAATACTTATCACGCACTTGTCACACAATACTTATCACGCACTTGTCACACAATACTTGTCACGCACTTGTCACACAATACTTGTCACACAATACTTATCACGCACTTGTCACACAATACTTGTCACGCACTTGTCACACAATACTTATCACGCACTTGTCACACAATACTTGTCACGCACCATACCTGTATACATTCCATCTTTGCCTGAAACTTTTTCTATAATACAAACAAACACCAAATTAACACTAATATAACGCACAATGCACGCGAAACCCGCGCGTAATGAACGCACAATGCACGCGAAACCCACGCGTAATGAACGCACAATGCACGTACCTCCTTTGAAGTCTGCTTCAGGAGACGCCGCCGTCAGCCAGCGGTTACATCTGAAAATGTAATGTTCGTCTTTCTCTGGTATGTCAATCGTAACTTTATCGAGCTGCCAGCCTGACCTTGACCCTGTGTCATCACGACAGACATTTATCTTCTCAAGCTGGAAAAATAATGTATTAAGCGTTACAAAATGTTACAATGTGCCTTCCTCTTCTTTCCATCCATCCATTCAACCATCCATCCAACCATTTGTTTATTCATTCATTAATTTAACCATTCATTCATTCATTCATTCATTCATTCATTCATTCAACCAATTATTTACTTATTTATTCATTCAGTCAATCATTCAACGAATCATTGTCTTGTCCTTTTTTCCCTCCCATTCTCCCATCTTGTCTCCCATCCTTTCTTCCATCCTTTCTCCCATCCTTTCTCCCATCTTGTCTCCCATCCTTTCTTCCATCCTTTCTCCCATCCTTTCTCCCATCTTGTCTCCCATCCTTTCTCCCATCCTTTCTCCCATCTTGTCTCCCATCCTTTCTCCCATCCTTTCTCCCATCTTGTCTCCCATCTTGTCTCCCATCCTTTCTTCCATCCTTTCTCCCATCCTTTCTCCCATCTTGTCTCCCATCCTTTCTCCCATCCTTTCTCCTTTCTTACCGCTCCAAGATCCTTGTCTCTGATAACAAACTTATCAGTCTTTCCTCGAGCAAATCTACTTGTGTCACCCTCTTCACGAAGAAGAAACTTGCTCGACTGTCCTTCTTCGCCAAACATTTGAAGAAACACATTGGAATCAGTGCCTGCGAGAGTATCGTCACCAGTCTTCACCAGTATTCGGTAGTCAAGGTCTGAAACGATTACAAATTTATTCTTTGTTTAATACAAAGCAACAGTTTAATCCAGATAAGAATTACAGCAAATACCTTGAAGTTTCTCTGATCGATCAGGTGCTGAAAGAAAAGAATTGAAAAGTTAACGTCTAACCATAGGCACCATAATGAAACATCTCTGCGGCCACCTCATTGATAAGGTCCTCATTCTGGCAAATCGCCACAAGGTTCCACACTGAATCTCTGAATCTATGAGCAGCCACCACTCTAACGCAACATAAATAGGGACCTTGTCAATACTTACCAGCTGCCACCTCATTAAACAGGGCCCACATTAACTTTATATAAATAGGGAGCTTTTTGGTTCTTACCAGCCGCCACCTCATAAAACAGGGCCCACCGTAACTTTAAATAAATAGGGACCTTTTGGGTACTTACCAGCCGCCACCTCATAAAACAGGGCCCACCATAACTTTAAATAAATAGGGACCTTTTGGGTACTTACCAGCTGTCACCTCATAAAACAGGGCCCACCGTAACTTTATATAAATAGGGACCTTTTGGGTACTTACCAGCTGCCACCTCAACCACAGGGTTCTTGCCACTGATCCACTGATTAAAGTTAAACTGATAATGTTCATCGTTTTCAGGGACATCGATGTTCACTCTCTGAAGGTACCAATCTGGACTTGGCCCTGTGTTATCATGTCCCACGCGTAGCCGCTTTATCTGTTAATGAACAAGTGTCAGCTAATAAGTTTTGGGCTTTCTGTGGTACGACTGTTCATCTAAGATACGTCACAACAGAACGACTTTATGGGAGGGACTGGACTACTTATCATAATCATAATTATAGAACATTATGCGACGAAAGGACGATTACACCATCAATGCACCATTGGGGTTCCTGTGGTACGACTGTTCCTTTAAGATACGTCACAACAGAACAGCTTTACGTGTGGGACTGACTACTCATCATTGTAGCAACCATGGACGCATTATGGGACAAAAAGGTCAGTCCCACAATTGATGCACCATTGGGCTTCCTGTGGTATCAATTCTACCAAGAGGGGAGGGGATAACTACTTACTTTTCCCACATCTTTCGTCTCGACCTTAAACTTGTCAGTTCCTCCAGTCTCAAACAGGTCCAGCGACTTGTCTTCCTGTAGCTGTATTTCCTCCGTGCTCTCCTCGTTGCCATGGATTTGGAAGAAAACGTTTGCTGACGTACCAGAGTCTGGTAGAACGCCTGTCTTGAACGTTACGTCATACAACATGTCTAGAGAGGGAGAACACGAGTAATGTCACGTCATACAACATGTCTAGAGAGGGAGAACACGAGTAATGTCACGTCATACAACATGTCTAGAGAGGGAGAACACGAGTAATGTCACGTCATACAACATGTCTAGAGAGAAAGAACACGAGTAATGTCACGTCATACAAAACGTCTAGAGAGGGAGAACACGAGTAATGACAGGCACAACAAATTTGCTACGAATCCAGGACTACATAGAATACTTAAATATAAAAACTCACCTTTCTCTTTGCCCTTATCAGGACCAGTCCAGCAATGCACAGGGAACACGAGGCAGTCACCATGCGATGTGGTCACCTCAACCTCCTCAACGTACAGCCCTTCACTTGGAATAGACTCATCTTGCGTGACAAGAACATCTTTGATCTAAAGTGTGTGACGAGAAAACGACACACATGAGTATGTATAAGCATGTGTCACGCACAATTACCATGCGTTACGTCCACAACTGCCATGCAAAGTCACACAATTCAAATATCTGCTGATAAGTGTGACATACTGCAATGCATTATGCACGAATCTACAAATGTCACGCAACTAGAAGTCACATATGCTTCTAAAGTCACTCAATGACGTCCGAACCGTTGAAACGTGACATCACGCAATGCATCTATGTCACGTTTTGTGTCACATAATATAGCGGGTATGTCACGCACTTACCCTTCCAATATCTGCAACTCTTGCGATAAGCTTGTACGTTTTGCCCTTTTCAAACTCGTCAGTGGGCCTGACGCCTGGCTTGACTTGGATCTTGCCGCTCTCTCCTTTCTCGCCAATCAGTTGAACCAGAACTGGGGTTTGAGGGTCCAAAACATCGCCGAGCCTTAGCAAGACTATGAATATATATAGAATGGATGGTTAAACATGAGACAGGCAAACGTAGACGGACAGACACAGACAGACGGACGGACACAGACAGACAGACGGACGGATACAGACAGCTGGATGGACAGACAGACGGAGAGAAACAGACCGCAGACGGACATATGGACGGACAGACAGAGATAGCCAATAGCACTTACTTGTATAAAGTTCTGTCTTTGATTTTTCGTCAACTAAAATTAAGAGACGAATATTCATGTTAATCGATGAATCAACCAAACACAAAACAAGGACAGACAGACCACAGGAAGCCCAACCATTGCTTCTTATAATAATTACAAATATATTTGTATGCGTGCGTCATTTTTGATGGGTTTCCTGTGGTAGAGCGCACGCAATAGCGCAATAAGTATTATGTTGGGTTCCCTGTGCGCGTCCCGCAAGACCGCCCGTACAAATGAAGCATTGCAGGACGCGCACAGGGAGCCCAACAAAGAAAGATTACCAGGTTCAAGATCGACATCTTCTCCAGCAATCCAGTTGTTATAAGGAAAGATATATCGCTTGTTCTTGGATGGAATATCAATGGTGAGCTGCTTAAGAAACCACTCAGGACTATGACCAGTGTTATCATGTCCTACGCGAACTTTAGTCAACTAAAACAAATAGAATAGAATATTAGCGTAGGCTCGATTTTACGTAATAGGAAGATACATTTCCGTAAGTAGTAATTATGTTCCTTGTTCCTTTGATCAAGCATTTACTCACGTCGCTAATTCACTGTAATATAATATTTAGAAACCTTTCATAGTGCGTTTTGCGTAATGTGGTCGACGTACGTTGTTACGTAAAAGGAAGTACGTTTCCGTAAGCAAGTAATGCTTTGGTCAAGCGGTTTTGTTCGTACGCACGGATTTACGTAAGGGGAAATACGTTTCCATAAACACGTGATATTCCCTTGGTCAATCGTATGTAGAATAGAGTCGTTTTTGTATGAGTGGAAACCTACGGCACGGAGTTACCGGTCACGGTACGGAATGGATGACATCTATTCAACCAATCACAGCGAGTAAAATCATTGATCAACCAATCAGAATGCTTAGACACGGCACGAACCGTACCGTATCTACTTCCCACTCATACAAAAACGACTCTAATTAACGTATGTGGATTTACGTAAGGGGAGATACGTTTCCGTAAACACGTAACGTTCCTTTGATCAATCGTATGTGCAATAATTAACGTACATGGATCTACGTAAGGGGTGTTATGTTTCCGTAAACACGTAACGTATGTACTTACGTCTCCAATATCAACGGTCTCGACAGCAAACTTGTCCATGCGTCCCTTCTCAAAACGTAACGTATTTTCATCGTCCTGAGGGAATTCTATCTTGTCTGTACAACCTTCTTCACCAAACATCTGTAGAAACACCGTCGCATCGGTACCTGCGAACGGTACGTCACCTGTCTCGAACGTAGCGTTGTACAGGCAGGCTGGTGATAAAACAATGGTATTTAATAACTTGATAAATCACAGGCAGCCCAACCATTGCTTCTACGGCTACTTATACTTAATAAAATATATATTTGTATGCACGCGTCTTTTTTGATGGGTTTTCTGTAGTAGAGCGCACGCAATACATATTGTTGGGCTCCCTGTCTTGCGGCGCACAGGGAGCCCAACATAATACGCTGCGCGCGCGCTCTTTACCATAGGAAACCCATCAAAAGACGCGTGCATACAAATATTTAAGTATAATTTTAGTATAATTATAATTTAGTATAATTTTAGTATAATTTTAGACTTGAATATCAGAGAAAAGACGAAATTCAGGATTTAAAAAAACGTTTTATTAGTACTTTCGCGTTGGTGATTTTACTTCCGCTCTCGACTCATAATCACTGGTCGCTCGACCAATCACAGCGCGCGAAACTCTATATTCAAGTCTAAAATAAAACTCTAAATATTTTTATTAAAAATGAGTAGTCTCAGAAGCAATGGTTGGGCTGCCTGTGGATTTATTGGTAATGCAGTCATATAACACTAAATATTGTTAGCAATGGTTGGGCTGTCTGTGGATTTATTGGTAATGCAGTCATATAACACTAAATATTGTTATTAAAAATGAGTAGTCTCAGAAGCAATGGTTGGGCTACCTGTGGATTTATTGGTAATGCAGTCATAGAACACTAAATATTGTTATTAAAAATGAGTAGTCTGAGAAGCAATGGTTGGGCTGCCTGTGGATTTATTGGTAATGCAGTCATAGAACACTAAATATTGTTATTAAAAATGAGTAGTCTCAGAAGCAATGGTTGGGCTGCCTGTGGATTTATTGGTAATGCAGTCATAGAACACTAAATATTGTTATTAAAAATGAGTAGTCTGAGAAGCAATGGTTGGGCTGCCTGTGGATTTATTGGTAATGCAGTCATAGAACACTAAATATTGTTATTAAAAATGAGTAGTCTCAGAAGCAATGGTTGGGCTGCCTGTGGATTTATTGGTAATGCAGTCATATAACACTAAATATTGTTAGCAATGGTTGGGCTGCCTGTGGATTTATTGGTAATGCAGTCATATAACACTAAATATTGTTAGCAATGGTTGGGCTGCCTGTGGATTTATTGGTAATGCAGTCATAGAACACTAAATATTGTTAGCAATGGTTGGGCTGCCTGTGGATTTATTGGTAATGCAGTCATAGAACACTAAATATTGTTAGCAATGGTTGGGCTGCCTGTGGATTTATTGGTAATGCAGTCATAGAACACTAAATATTGTTATTAAAAATGAGTAGTCTCAGAAGCAATGGTTGGGCTGCCTGTGGATTTATTGGTAATGCAGTCATAGAACACTAAATATTGTTATTAAAAATGAGTAGTCTCAGAAGCAATGGTTGGGCTACCTGTGGATTTATTGGTAATGCAGTCATAGAACACTAAATATTGTTATTAAAAATGAGTAGTCTGAGAAGCAATGGTTGGGCTGCCTGTGGATTTATTGGTAATGCAGTCATAGAACACTAAATATTGTTATTAAAAATGAGTAGTCTCAGAAGCAATGGTTGGGCTGCCTGTGGATTTATTGGTAATGCAGTCATATAACACTAAATATTGTTAGCAATGGTTGGGCTGCCTGTGGATTTATTGGTAATGCAGTCATATAACACTAAATATTGTTAGCAATGGTTGGGCTGCCTGTGGATTTATTGGTAATGCAGTCATAGAACACTAAATATTGTTAGCAATGGTTGGGCTGCCTGTGGATTTATTGGTAATGCAGTCATAGAACACTAAATATTGTTAGCAATGGTTGGGCTGCCTGTGGATTTATTGGTAATGCAGTCATAGAACACTAAATATTGTTAGCAATGGTTGGGCTGCCTGTGGATTTATTGGTAATGCAGTCATAGAACACTAAATATTGTTAGCAATGGTTGGGCTGCCTGTGGATTTATTGGTAATGCAGTCATAGAACACTAAATATTGTTAGC